>NW_021025693.1:187368-208813 GCF_004153795.1 Camellia sinensis
TTGAATACATGTTAGCTGTAGCATTTCATAGGCCATGTTTAGAATAGCCGAGCCTGCTATAGTTGCACTTTTGCATGTGTTGCATTAGGTATTTCTGTATAATTAGGATCATGCATGGATTTCTAATAAGCTTCTGTTTTGGCTTGGAGTACTCGGTAAGTTTTATGCTTTAGCATCCTTCCATCCGTGTGAGTGACTGCCATGAATAGCATGCTTACCATGAGGCTATATGCTTATGTGATATAACTGCCTGAATGCTTGTGGGTGAAGGTTGGGTTATTTGGATTGGAACAATTCGTTGACTATGAGTTTTTTTTTTTTTTAAGCCCACTAGATAGTGGCAAAACCGTCTTTTCCACAAACCCACTTGAGGGTTGCAAAATCTGTATTTTAGCCTACTTGCGAGTAGCAAACCATTTTCAAAACAAACATGAAATGTTTTGTTCCAATTTGGGCGATTTGGTCTATACTTGTTTGCTGCGCGCACAACATAGTAATTCTAGGCTAATAACCGGATTAAGAACACATAACGTTTTCAAAATTGGATATCACGGTTAGTAGAGGCCGGTCTTTGGACCGGGCGAAAGGGGGTGCTCATAGCTGACCTTCCCCGATCGTACCCAAGCTCCCGAGCCGAGACAACTCCGGTGATGACGGACATGTGGCCTTCGGCACTGAGTCAGGGTTTCCTAAATTTCCCATTTTAAAAAATATTTAGGTGGCGCCTCTGTATCTGGCAAAGCAGTCCATGTTTGGCACTACTTTTTCAAAAATCTGTTTCTCAAAACGATTTGCCAGATTTTGACTCTTTGGTTCAAGATTAAGAACCGCGACACAAAATCGAGAGTCTAAACTGTAGCGAGGTCCCCCCGCGGGCTTGTTACAGCTGGTAATTATCAGAAGGATTGGAACCGTTGAATAAGAAAGTATTCCAAATTATTTTCAGCTAAAGGAAAAATAAGTTTGGAGGACCAAACTTCCTAAAGGGGGGAAGACTGTGATAACCCTATTCCGTAATTAGCTAATTGGTCCTTATTATGAGTTTGATTATATGTCTTATATGATTTTGTGTGCCATTATGTGAAAATGTGTGATTTTGAATTTCTATCTATTCACTGTAAGAATATATGTTTGCTTATCTTCTTTGGGAATTAAATTGAAGGCCTTACCGGCCACGGAACCCGAAATTGATTACGCTATTGTGATTGGCATAATTTTTGGAGCCTACGGTGAAATTTAATTGGAAATTGATTTGGATCAAATTAATTGGATTAAAATAATGACTTAGTGCTCAAATATGTAATGTTTATGATTGTAATCAAGTGAAATGGTATTTAGTGGGGCATTTTACACCAACCCCTCTCTTTTTCTTCATTTGGTCGAAATCAACTCCAAGAGAGGAGAGGGAGAGCCGAATTAGAGAGGGAAGGTGTAGAAGATTGAGGTTTTGGTCTTGAGGCTTGGAGATTTGGGAAGATTACTCAAGAAATTGCTTTGGATTAAAAGGTTTGAGCCTCTAGGTAAATGGATTCATGAATATTAACTTGTAATTTGTAAATTAAAGATTAATTCGTGATCAAGAACAAGAGTTGTGCTTTAATTGATGAATTTGAAGTTAAAAATGCACATGCATGTATAGGATCATCATGATTTTGCATAATCAAACATGTATTAAGTTGAATGTGGAAGTATGAGTGTTAAATCATACATGCAAGCATGTTTTTGTTGAGTTTCCTGAGAATGAACACCATTTGCATCATCGAGGTTGAGAATAAGGGTAATACATCACATGCATGTACAAATTATAAGAATAGGAGCTATGAATGCATGAATTTACATGTTGGAAATGAGTTTGATGTCAATTGGGACATGCATGTGTTTGATTTATGAAATTGAGCTCCATATTGATGTAAATGGGTGTTTGTATCATGATAACATAAACATATTTGAAGTTTGAGCCAAAAAAATGTAAGTTGGATTGGTTTGAATGCTGGATTTCAGCTTAGGAACTCAGCTGGAAAACCCAGAAAATTGATGTCCGCTTTAGCAGGGAAACCGCCGCTCGAGTGTGAATTTCGAGCTCCCAGTATTTTCTGCAGACATGGTGTCCGCTCGAGCGAAGAAGTTCACGCTCGAGCTGGGAGCCATGTAGAGAGGCCTTTCGCTTGAGCGCCAGAGTGCACGATCGAGCGTAAATTCGACATAACCAGTACTTTTGCAGGCCTCATGGGTCCGCTCGAGCGGGGACCCTGTTTTCTGAAATTTTGAAAATGCATTCTGTGTTCTGTTTTCCGTTCCCTTTCACTTCGAAGCACTCTCAGGCATACATTGGGCATTGTAATTAAATTAAAGAGATAAAAGTGAAGCCTAAAGAGGAATATGTGACTTAAAAAACGGAATGAATTATTTGTGACCCATATGTGTTATATGATGTGTAGGGTCAAGCTCCAGGATAAATCTACAAGCTGATCACTGTGAGTAATATCTGATATCTGAAATATGTTGTTGTCCAAATTGCTTACTTCTATTTAAGTTTTATAAGTTCATTGATTCATTTGGTGGACAATGGTTGTTATACTAAATAAATGGGCCAGAGGCTATTTTTGATAAGAATGAATGAATGGGCCGAAGGCCGTTTTGACATGAATGAATGGGCCAAAGGCCGTTTTGATATGAATGAATGGGACAAGGTCGTTTTGACAAGAATAAATGATTGGGCCGAAGGCCGATTGACATAAATGGTTGGGCCAAAGGCCGTTTTGACACAAATGAAAGTTTGACATGCATGAATGGGCCAGAGGCCAGATTGACATGAATGAAAGTTTGAAAGGCCTAAAGGCCAGTTTGATATGAAAGTTTGAAAGGCCTAAAGGTCAGTTTGATATGGAAGTTTGAAAAGGCCAAAGGCCAGTTTGACACGAATAACAGTTTGACACTAATGAATTAGGCCCAAGGCCGTATGATGTGTTTGGAACCGCAATTACTTAACTTACATATGTCTACATATGTATGTATTAGTAGAAATATAAATTGGGCCCAAGGTCGTTTGATGTATATTGTTCCAATGTATATTCTTTATTTGATATTATTCACTGGGCTTTCGCTCACGCTCATTCATGTGTTTGTAGGTGAGCCAAGAGAAGTCCAAACCCAGTCCCAGTGAAGTCTGTATGAAACAACTAAGGTTTTGAAGAGTCAGCCCTTGCGTCTCACGCACGAGACTCGTCTTCGCCCTTCTGCCATTCTATGTTATTTTGTCATGTTGGCGAGGACTTTGTTTTGGCTGACTTAGATTTGAATGATCCTGTCTGTCTAGAACTTTATGTTACTATACTTTCTATTGTGAGTTATTAACATATGTATGCATGGAATGTTATGATGTGCATATAAGCATTGCTCTATGGACAAAGTTTGAAATTTGCTTCCGTTTGGCGCCTTTACTCTGATGAGTTTCATTTGGTTTGATTTGAGGCCGTAGGTAATCTCGTGATTACTGGCCGGTTATGGCCTTAACCCATAGGGGCGGGTTCGGGTCGTGACAGTACGCCTGAGGGCTCTGAGGGCTTAACTGAGGAAGCATACAACCCTTGCCGCTTTATTGCGCCGGCCGACCAGGACAAGCCGAGGGTGGAATTGCCAAAAGGAACTGAGGTGAATGTGGTCTGGGAAGACGAGCTAGGTCAGGAGCTGGATAATTTAGCAGAGCTTGAGGAGGACATCGCTAATCTGTAGTTCTTTAATGAGCATGATTCTGGGGACGTGAGCATCAACTGGTTTAACCTGAATGGATCAATAGACAATACAAGGTGGCTTAGTGATGAGCCAGACATTGATGAAGGGTCTCAGCCGAAACAGGGGCAGTCGCAAACAAAAAATGTCTGCGATGGCCGGAACGGTCGATGACAAAGGGAAGTTGTCGGAGAGCACCGGTACGAAGAATTTTGCTCGGGAATTGAGCAGCATTTGTATAGCAGATACAGAATAAGAGGCCGTGCTGAAGCGGTTCGAACAAGAAAGGATCGAGACTAATCAGAGGGCTAGAAAATCCAAGGCCCCTGCAGGGACAGAATGTGTTGTGAACACGAAAACAACTACAGCAGAGCCAGACAGTTGTTTGTCGGTTGCCGAGGGAATGTGGTGAGAGGATGATGATTTGCGTCTGGCCTATACTGATGAGGACTGGGGACAGAATCTCCCGGATGACACGTGGTATACCGAAGAAGTCGACCACATGACCCGGAGTGGGTGGTATTTTAAACCCCCACACCTGGACCAGCCAGAGGCATCGGGGAAAGACAAGGAAACAGAGAAGCAGAAGGACATACTATTAAAGGAGGAAGCTGTTGTGGACGCACCCTTGTGGCTTTATGCTTTTCCACAGTTCGGACTCAAGTGTCACGGTTCTGAATCAAATCCCGTAAAGTGCATTGCGAGACCGATGAATCACCAAAGAGTCCAAATCCGGCAAATCGTTTTGGAAAATAGATTTTTAAGAAAGAAGTGCCAAACATGGACTGCTTTGCCAGATACGGAGTCGCCACCAAAATATTTTATTTTGGGAGAATTTAGGAAACCCTGACTCGTGCCTAAGGCCACATGTCTGTCATCACCAAAGTTGCCTCGGCTCGGGAACTTGAGTATGATTGGGGAAGGTCACTTCGTGAGCACCCCTGCTCGCCTGATCAAAGATCGGCCTTTACTAACCATGATATCAAGTTTTGAAAACATTATGTGCTCTTATTCCGGTTATTAGACTAGAATTACTATGTGATGCACACAACACACAAGTATAGACTAGATCGCCTAATTTTTGAACAAAGCATCGCATATCCGTTTGTTTAGAAAATTGTTTGAGGTTTGCTACTAATGAGTAGGCTAAAACACGGATTTCAATGAATTGATCCAATTCAAGTAATCCAACCTTCACCCACAGATATTCAGGCAGTTATATCACATAAGTACATAGCCCCATGGTAAGCATGCTATCATGGTAACACTCACACTCATGTAAGTTGCTAAAGCATAAAAAGCTTACCTAGTACTCCGAGCCAAAACAAGAAACAAGTTAGGAATCATGCATGATCCTAGTTCATGTTAACATGGCTAATGCAACGCACGCAAAACGCAACTAAAATAGGCTCGGCTACCCTAAGAATGGCATATGAGATGCGACAATTCAGTACATGTATTCAACTTGGAATTGAAATACAATGCAGTTAGCCTGATACGCCGAGCCCGATGCATGCAATACAGATGAATGATGCAAACATGCGAGCATAAGTATGCTAATTGAAACATGCCCTAAACTAACCATCAAAAGCTAGTAAATAAAAGGGAGAAAGACGTTGGGTTGGAAGACATTCACACACGCACGCACACTTATTACAAATTCGCCCTCTCGACGTAGGGTCCGAAAGAATAATACAAACCAAATAAATAATTAACTACTCTAGCTAATTAATTATTACAGGCCCTTAATTAATTAACAAATTAATTACAAAATAAACTAAGTATGAAATTAAAGAGGCTGCCGCAGCTCTGCCTCGAAATGATTGGATGATGCATGCTCGATTCGCCTTGCTCAGAAACTCGTTGCCATGCCTCTGTTGCCTCTGTTTGCACTGTTCTGCACCTTTGAGAATTGTGAGAATCCTAAGGTTCCTTCTGAACCACTCCCTGAGCACCTTGGGATGCCATCGGCCAAGAGAAAACACCACCGGCCATAGAAATATGGTCATCGACCAAAAATGGGATCACCAGCTGGATATTGATAGTCGACCGGCATTGAAAGTTGCCGACCGGCCATTTCTTCCTGCAGAACACTGGTTTTGCTGCAACAGAGGATAGACAGTGCATGGCATGGAATTTGCAAGCCAAATGTATGCACGACCACCCTCTCTATCATGCTATGAACTCAAGGGAGTATGGCTCTCGACCCTTGGGCCACCAATCACCCATTTCGATGCATGATGGCCAAAGATGTCAAGTGTGCAAATCAATATGAATGAATGCAACAAAACAAATGAATGCTACACACTCTATCATGTTGAATCAAGAGTGTCGGCGATCGAGGATTGAGGTACATTTCGTCACTTCAAGTACGAACGTCCTTCATTCCTCATGTTTGGTTTGACACCCCAAACCAAACACAATGCAATGCATGCAAGTATGCCAAATATAGTGCAATGCATGCAAACAATGCAACATGAGCATGCCAACTCAAAGTAATGCAATGTAACATGAATATGCCAAGTGCAACATGGCTCAAGCATGCACACCAAGGCTAAAGTGGCGAGCATGCCAAATGCAAAGCAACCTACACAAGCATGTGACGAAAGGTAAACTAGCAAGTATGCAACAAGATGTACCATGCTAAGCATGAGGCTATATACAAAGATGGACTTAGACCATAATGGGAAGACCTCAGCCACGTCCAAAACCGTAGCCATAGTGATGAATTAAGGCACCGAAAAGGCAAAACACGGATGTTCACACATTGATCCATAAACTATGCAACAATGCACAATCCTCAAATATAAGTAAGATGTGATAAACATGAGAATATGACAATGCAATAAGCTCTGAAATCATGTTAAGAGTGATGCCAAATCAACTAAACAAGACAAGCATGGCATGCTAATGGACTTAAAGCTCAAAGCTAGCCGAAGGACTTGAACCATGGCCATATCAACCAAACCCCAAAGGACTAAGGTGACCCAAAACAGTCCCATGGCAGGCCAAAATAAGGCTAGAACATGCATGGGATGAGGCCAAAACATGCTATAAAAGCGAGCACAAAACAAGACGCATACAAGGCCCAAAAGGGCAAATACGCTACACCTATTACAACCAAACATGGCATGACTTAGGCCAATAAAATCAGAGTTATAACATGTCAAAATAAGCCCCAAAACCCAATGAGATGGCATCCCAAAGACCTAATCATGGAGACATGCACAATGGTCCAAACATGGAGCACAAAACAACAACTCTTCAAAGCATTGAAGGGATGGCAAATGCAAGCATAAAAGCATGGAACATTGTAACAACCCCCATACTGCTTACCAATTAATGACTGATTGATTACCGATAACCATTGATTACTGTTAAATTGAACTGATAACTGACTGATAATTGGACTGGTAAAAGTACTAAACTGACTGACTGAAATTGGAAACCGAATTGATTGAGTATATGTTAGTTAAATTGCATTCTATCTGTTTGACTGCATGATTATCTGTTCATGCTTATATGTTTAAACTGCTAATCGAAGGTCTTATCGGTGGCCGAATCCGGAATTGATTAGTGTTTTACGACCATCATATTTAATGTGATTTTATGGTATAATTATCTGAAAACTGATTAGGTATGATTAAATTAGATTAAAATAAGCCAATTAAAGAGTTGGACTTAATTACCGTTTTGCCCTTGAGTGGGCCACTACCTCTATACCTTGAGCTCATTATACTTGAGCCAAAGACAACATTTCCTCAGCCATTTCCCCTCTCATTGCCGACCATAGAGAGAGAAAAACTAGAGGAGTGGAGTTCATCTCAATTTTGCTTGTAAATTGCTTGGTAATTGAAGAAATTGTTGAAGTGATTGCATATTTGAGCTCCCTTCTTGAACTACAAGACTAAAGGTAGCTCCATTGTCTTCTTATTCATGTTTTGAGTGGATTCTTGCATGATTCATGCTTCATTGTAGAACTAAGTCATGTTTTGGTTCATTGTTGTTGAATTGAAGCTCAATCTTTGCATGCATGTACATATATTGAAGTTTTGAGGTTATAGTTCATAATGCCTCACATGCATGTCCATCTTTTGGTCATACTCCATGAGTTCATCATGTTCTTGAAGAAATGAGTCCATTTGAACAAGCTTTGAAGGTTGAATTTGGTTTGAATCCATGCATGTTTGCATGTTCTTCATATTCTTGAAAATGGGTTTGAATATGGTTTTAATTGACTCACCTTTGGGGCTTGAATTCATAAATTGAGCTTTGAAACTTGTTATACATTGAATTTAGTTATGTTTTCCAGAATTTGGGCCCACATATATATCTTGCAAAGCTTTTCTGCACACAAGCTTGGCCACCTTAAAGGGTTGAAAGACTTTCAAATAATTAATAGTAAACAATTAAATAAATCATAATCTATTTTTTAAACGTCTAACTAGGTATTTTTTTAAAAATAAAAATATTAATTGATCATTAATATTATTTGCATTAACGATGTGACGTAGTATATACACTCACTTCATTATCCTTTTAAAAAAATATGTATCTTATAATTTTTTAACACGGAAAATACTTTAGGTTAGCATGTGCTCTTTCAAAAATAAAAAACTTAACCTGTCAAATACAAACTAATAAAGTGAATTAAATCAGCTACAGTCACGGTTCACTGAAGGCTTCTCTCCTTATTCTATTCCCTCCTGACATTTTTACATACAGCTTTGAGCACAGAGAGAGAGAGAAAGAAGCAATAGGAAGCCCTCTTTCTCTCTCTAAAGGAAAGAACCCATGAACTATCTGCTAGCCGTATCATCACCCGTAGGGGGATCCATGACATGTGCTTATATGTACCCCGCATGTGAAATTATTGTTGGGGATATGCATCTGTTTATTGATTTACTGCCATTGAACATTGATCATTTTGACGTAATATTGGGGATGGATTGGTTTGCATTGAACTGTTTTCATTACTGTAAGGACATTCATTCTAAACCTCTTTACGCTTTATGTTATTCACTGGGCTTTAGCTCACTGCTCATATATATATGTAGGTGTACAGGCACCAGATCGGAGCTAGGAGCGTCAGGGTAACTCCAGTTTTGTCAAGCCAGCCTTTGTGCCTCACTGCGAGGTTCCGAGTTGCCATGCTATGGCTTGGGGGGGTTTTGTTTGTTTTCCCCCGCCTGTCTTCATACTGTCTAACTGTTCCGTATAGACTGAATGTTTACTGTACTGTTATCAAGGGATTAGGTCCCTGTACTGTGTGATTGTAAATTTTGTATAGACCGTACTGTTTTGTACAGACGGAATGCTTTCTGTACTGTTTATGTATGAATGCATGAAAAATCTTTTTGGCATACAGACTGTCACAGCTCATTGGACATTGTTTAATTACTGTATTGGCTTCCGCCAGGCCCTGTACTCTGTTTTACTGTATTACTGTTAAGCAGGCCTTCGGTAATCTCGGATTACTGGCCGGTTGCGGTGCTAAACCCATAGGGCCGGGTTTGGGTCGTGACAAACATGGACTGAAATATCATGACAAGTGATGCCAAATCACTGAAATGGCCCAAGTAAAGCATGCTAATGACTCAGACACCCAAAGCTGACAAGCTAGAATGCATGGTAGCCATACAAAGCAAGTCATGGATGACCAAGACAACCAAAATCAGACCT
Source organism: Camellia sinensis (assembly GCF_004153795.1). Classification (NCBI taxonomy): domain Eukaryota; kingdom Viridiplantae; phylum Streptophyta; class Magnoliopsida; order Ericales; family Theaceae; genus Camellia; species Camellia sinensis. The sequence continues at coordinate 196,780 of NW_021025693.1, forward strand.
CAAGAATAGTAAAACAAGGCTAAGATCTTCTTTGGGTCAAGCCAAAATCATGCTAAAAACAAAGCTCAAAGCACAAAGCATGTTAGGGCAATTTCATAGAAATGCACTACAAGTGCATGGTGTATGTAAGGGGCTATTAAACCAACTTTGGAAAAAGTTATGACATGCTAAAACAACCCCAAAAACCCGTTGAAATGAGGTCAACATGAGCTAGAAGAGCATGCTCAAACATGAAGCATACAAGACTAGTTTGCAAAATTTACACTACGAGTGTATAAACCAAGCATGGAATGACCAAGATAGGCAAAAACAGTGGCATATGACAGAAAAATAACCACAAATACCAGTTAAGACATGGCCAATATGAACTTAACAAAGATGCTCACATGTGAGGCAAATATGACAAGTATTGAAGACAACAAGGAGAGGTGATGACCCTCTCCTTCTTAGGACCTCAAAACACCATCCCCACCACTGAAATGAGAAGGCCAATACAAGGTGGTCCCAGAGCTTACAAAGAAGGGCACAAAAATGAGGCCAAACAAGGCCTAAGAGGGGGTAAACAACCCCAAACACCAAAGTGATCTTAAACAACTATTTTAAGCACTTAAAAATAGAACTTTTATCAGTTATAAGTTAAGCTTAAAAAGAGATGCAAGATAGGCTAAAAGCTTGTGCAAAAATAGGGAATAAAGAGGGTAGTTTCTCATCCTTGAAGAACCTTGAAGGACAGCAGCAAAACAATCACTTTTCTGAGCCAAACAACCTTCAATCAGCCCAAAAATAGGTTCCAAGGGACCTCAAGCCAATGGTGATCAACTTTGATGAAGGAAGTATATGCAAACAAGAAGTAGTTCTCTACTTCTATGGACTTCTATGCACAAAAGGGCAATGGAGAGAGGCTCTAGAGAGAGAGGCAGAGGTTTTTGTCTGAAAATTCTAGAGAGAGAGAAGTTTTTAGAGAGAGAGGCTCCCAAACTTGCCCAAGAAGTTCTAACCTTTTCAAAATGAGAGATATAGCCTCATATATAGCAAAAATGAGAGCTGGCTCGAAAATATCTAATTTGGGACAGCTGGAGTAAGCTGGCAACAGCTGGAGGAGAAATATCTATCAAAAATTTGAGTTTTGGACACTTTTGGTCGACCAGCCATCTTTAGTGCCGACCGGCCATCATTTGTGGCCGATAAGGTTCACTTTTGGCCGACCTATGGCCGATGAGGTCAAATTGTGACCGGTGGACTTCCATAGAGGCCGATGGAAAAACTCAGTCTTGGTCCCTGACTTGAAGCAAGCCTAATTCCTTCATCTGGACTCCTTTTCAGGTCATTCTTGAGCCTAAACTGTAGCCCCGGAAGTCTTCTTTCCAAAGTTATCAGCCTCACCTCAAAATTACATGTGTGCTAAGAGATATCCCTCTTTTAGTGAAGGCTGCTCAGTTTCAGTCCAATCGGAATGATGCACGACTTCAACCAATCATATCTCCCCCATCCGGACTCGGCTTTAGGAGATTCTTAAATGAAAAATGAAGCCCCAGAAGTAAGCTTTCCAACGGTGGTGGCCTCATAGCTGAAATCCAAGTATTCAAAATGATAGGCTTGATTCAGCGAGGGCTGCTCGACTCCCTCTTAGCGATTCATGCCCATCTTCTTCTCCAACTTGGTTTCTTTCCTCTTCTCCTCTTTTATTCAATTACAAACCCCTAAACAAGGTTTTTTGAAAGATTTTTCAAAGATTTCATCTCTCTTTCATTCATTTCCACTTTGTCCTTGCTCGATTTAGCGAAAAGCGCAACATTTGACAAAATGCGAGCCTCAGAGCATCATAGAAACTTTATTTCAAAAATATTTTGAAAGAGAGGATTTTAAGGTTTAAAAAAAACCATTCAAAATGTCTTTGGTCCAAAATGGGGTGTGAGGTTTGGATTTGACTCTCCTTTTGCCGAAGAAATTAAACTTTTACTCTGCACATCTTTCACCATCAAGTAAGCCATCAGTAATGCCCAAGTCTTAAGGGTAGTCAAAAATTGGGTGTCTACAGTTGTACTGAAGCAGCTAAAAAAGATTCAAGCAGACATCTCCATCTGGGGACTGCTCATGGCCTCACGGGTGCATAGACAAGTCGTCCTATCAGCAATGGACAAGGCTAAGCTTTCTATTGATACAACCCCGGAGCAGTTGGTGGGACTGGTGTTCCTGGGTGGCGCTTCACTGACTTTGACCTTCACAGATAAAGAATTACCGCCAGAGGTCTTCGAGCACAACAAGCCATTATACATCTCTGTGGAGTGTAAAGAAAAGTGGATACCAATTGTCTTAGTTGATACGGGATCTGCAATAAATGTGTGTCCATCACGTATGGCCTATGCTATCGGGTTGAAGCCCGCTTATGACAATACCAGTCGGGAAGTGATGGGATAGTACGGATTAGAACTCAGGTTGGCCTGGCCCAACAGGACATCGAGTTTGATGTTTTGGATGTTCTAGCTACCTTCAACTTACTCCTTGGACGGCCGTGGCTGCACCAAGTAAGAGTTGTCTCTTCCACTTTACATCAGATGCTGAAATACCCCCATGGGAAGGGGGTAGCAATTATTTTTGGGGACTTTTCCATACATCCGCTGCCAGAGGTCCCTACACCAATCTTGGAAATTCTACACGGCGAGGAGGATGTCTTTCTGTCTGTGTTCACCTTGGCAGGCTCGAGTGGTGCGAGATATTCTAGCTGTTGATGAGGGACTGTATGTCAGTGCGTAATCCGTTTACCTCATGAACTAGCTTCAATATGTACCCGGGATGGGACTGGGAAGGAGTGGCCGGAAGGGCGTCACTGAATTGGCCGAAGTGCCACACAACCCTCATACCTTTGGTCTGGGTTACACCCCTACCAAAGAGGATTAGATAAGAAAGGGAAAGGAGATGGCTGGAAAAGCCAAGGCTAAACAAGCTGGGAAGCACTATGACTTAGTGCATAGACCTATCCAAGGAACCCTGAACGGCCCCTTTGTCCGGGAGGGGGAAGATTTCCCGTTTTGCGGCTTTTTGAAGCCATGGCTGAATTCAGAAAAGTAGCGTTTGCCTAGCTTTGAGAACTTTTTTGATTTACAGTTGCCAGGGGATGAAGTTACCGAAGAGCAAACTGACCTAACAGCTGGGGCTGAACAGTGCAAAGATGATGAGTCTAGTGGCACAGATTTTGAGATGAGAGTAGCACTGGCTTGTCCCCTCTCAGATCCTTAAATCATACCGAAGTGCTCGGGGGATGACTTCTCTATTTCCGTGATTGGAGATCAACCGGCTGTGAGCCCTTCTTCCAGTATTCTAGATGCATCTATCGTACCCTCCCTCGTTTGGCAATACGGGGAAAGCTTTTTGTCCAGTAGTTCTGGGTCAAGTAGTGAATCGTAATATGATTCCACAGAGTCTATGGAGTCAGAATCAGATTCCAGTTCTTCTGAGTCGGAGTCCGGTATTCCTAGGGTTGATAACCCAGATGCCATTGTTTTGTCCAAGTCATCTTTTTCATTTTCATTTGAGTCGGTTGTAACCGAAGAATCAAATGATCTGGAAGTTATTAATGAGAATGGTACTACTGCTGCTTTTGAGTGCTTTTCTATGCCTTTAGTTTATTGCATTAATCAGGACTTTCAAAACTTTGATAAAAACGACGAGGAAGAAATTCCTCCGGTTTTGAAACATTTGATTAATCAAGAGGATGAGATGTTTGTAAAACCTTTGGTTGATGAAATCACTTCAATTAATGTTGGTACTGAGAAGGATCTGCGTCTGGTCTAAATTGGGTCCACGTTGTCTTCGGAGGAACGCGAGCGCTTAGTCGCTTTATTAAAAGATTTCAAAAATGTTTTTGCGTGGTCCTACAAAGACATGCCTGGAATCGATCCTGAGATTGTATAGCACCGGATCCCTCTTGACCATGAGGCCCGACCCGTCAAGAAAAAGCTTCAGAGAATACACCCGGACTGGGCTTTGAAAATCAAGGAAGAGGTCACCAAGCAGATTGATGCAGGGTTCCTGTTAGTATCTGAGTATCCTACTTAGTTGGCCAACATCATTTCGGTGTTGAAGAAAGATGGCAAAATTCGAGTGTGTGTGGATTTTAGGGATCTGAACAAAGCCAGTATGAAGGACGACTTTCCATTACCGCACATCGACGAACTGGTGGACTTCACCGCAGGGCATGCACTGCTTTCCTTCATGGATGGATTTTCCGGGTACAACCAGATCTTCATGGCCCCTAAGGATAGGGAGAAGACTGCCTTCACCACCCCGTGGGGAACCTACTGCTATAGGGTGATGACGTTCGGTCTAAAGAATGCTGGGTCTACTTATCAACAGGCTGCAACCACTATCTTGCATGGTATGATCCATAAAGAGGTTGAGGTGTATGTGGACGACATGATTGTCAAGTCCAAGGAAAGAAAGGGCCACTACACTGCCTTGAAGAAATTTTTCCAACGGATCAGATAGTATCGATTGCGACTGAATCCTCAGAAATGTACTTTTGGTGTCGCAGCAGGGAAAATATTGGGGTTCTTGATTACATAAAAGGGCATTGAGGTCGATCCTTCCAAGATTAAGGCCATCTTAGAAATGCCACCACCAAGGACTGAAAAAGAGGTGCGAGGCTTTCTAGGTAAAGTGCAATTCATAAGACGATTTATTGCAAAATTAACCTTGACTTGTGAACCACTATTTGGTTTCATGAAAAAAGGAAAAAATTCCAGTGGGACGACCGATGCCAAGTTGCTTTCGAGCAAATCAAACAGTATCTACAGAACCCATCCGTGCTGTAACCGCCAGAGTCGGGGAAACCGTTGATATTGTATCTGTCAGTAATCGACATGACAATAGGCTGTATGCTTGCGCAGGAGTCTGAGGACAAAGTGGAGAAGGCTATCTATTACCTGAGCAAGAAGATGCTTGAATATGAGACTCGTTACACTCCGCTAGAGAAGGCTTATTTGGCCTTGGTATGGGCTACTAGGAAGTTGAGGCATTACCTGTTAGCTCACTCTGTAATACTGGTTTCAAGATTGGATCCCATCAAATATCTCTTCGAGAAACCAGCACTTACAGGTAGGCTAGCTCGTTGGTTGCTTCTTCTCTCCGAATTTGATTTGGAGTATATGACTCGCAAGTCTGTGAAAGGGAGAGCGGTAGCGGAGTTCCTAGCTGATCACCCAATGGAGGGAGATAAAGCAGTAGAGTATCTGTTCCCAAATGAAGCCATTCTGCAGCTTGAAGAAGATATTTGGACTATGTACTTTGACAGTGCGTCTAACCAGTACGGGTATGGGATAGGGATGTTACTGAAAGCACCCAACAATTCCCACATACCTGTAGCATTCAAACTCTGGTTCAAGGTATCTAACAATGAAGTAGAGTACGAGGCATGTATTGCTAGCTTAGAAGCCGCCCTGGAACTAGGGGCAAAACAGTTGGACGTCATTGGGGACTCGAACCTGGTTGTGTCTCAAGTGAAAGAAGACTGGAAGGTGAAGGAAGAAATGATGAAAATCTATCACCAAACCCTAGATGTTCTGATTCCTAGGTTTGAGAAACTAACCTTTACGCATCTGTTAAGAGAGAGCAACAAGTTCGCTAACGCGTTATCAACTCTATCTTCCATGATATACATCCCTTTCGGAGTTCGGATGCGTCCAATCATTATTGAACAGAGGTATGTGCTGGCCTATGAGCTGATTGCCGCGATAGATGAAGTACAAGATCAGAACCCCTGGTATCATGACATCTGGAACTTCTTGGAAAATAAGGCTTATCCACCAGGGGCAAGTGCCAAAGCGAGAGGGCGATACGACAAATGGCTGCTCAGTTTATCATCTACGAGGGTAAATTGTACAAACGAGGCCATCTGGGAATGCATAAACTGTGTGTTGATGCTGAAGAGTCGAAGCGCTTAATGGAGGCCATCCACGGAGGAGAATGCAGATCGCACATGAGCGGAGTGATGCTAGCTCAAAAAATCCTTAAACAGGGTTACTACTGGTCAACCATGGAGGAGGATTGTATTGGTTTTGTTCGGTGATGCCACAAATGCCAGATCCATGCAAATTGCATGAACATCCCGCCGTCGAAGCTGTACAACCTAACTTCACCATAGCCATTTTCAGTCTGGGGAAATGATGTTATTGGGGCAGTTACTCCGAAGCGGTCGAACGGGCATGAGTACATCCTGATGGCGATAGACTACTTTACAAAGTGGGTCGAGGCCCAATCCTATGTAGTGCTGAAAGCGTCCCATGTAGCCAAGTTCATCAGGAATAACATTATTTGCCGGTATGGGGTCTTGAATGAGATCATCTCGGATAATGGTTCCCACTTCAAGAAGAAAATGATCGACTTGTTGGAGAAATACAATGTGGCTTTTCATAAGTCATCCACATATCGGCCGCAAACCAACGGAGCAGTTGAGGCCGCCAACAAGAACATCAAGCACATTCTACAGAAGATGGTGAAAACCTATAGGGACTAGTTAGATAAGCTGTCATTTGCTCTTTGGGGCTATAGAACGTCAATTCGGACTTCTACTGGGGTAACTCCGTATTCTCTGATTTATGGGATGGAGGCTGTTTTGCCAATCGAAGTTGAGGTTCCATCGCTGCGGGTGATGGCTAAGTGCCAAATTGCGGAAGCAGATTGGCAGCAGAGTAGGTTTGAAGAACTTATGTTGTTCGATGAAAGAAGGCTGAAAGCACTGTACCATGTCCAAGTTTATCAACGCAGAATCGCTAGCTTTCAACAAGAAGGTTAAGTCCAGGAATCTAAAAGAAGGGGATTTGGTGCTCAAAGACAATCGAGCTCCCATCCATGACCCTAGGGTCAAGTTCTGACCCAATTGGATTGGTCCTTACATTATCAAAACCATCTGGTCGAGTGGAGTTGTTATTCCCATGGACCTGGATGGCCTAGAATTTTCCCAACCGATCAACATGGACAAGTTGAAAAAATACTATCCTTGAGTGGCTCGCTAAGCTGAAAACCCGAAAAGGCGACCTAGGCAAAAGTTAGAGCACAAAAAATTTGAAATAAGAAAAACTGAGCTCACAAGGTTGAAATCCAGAAAGAGCGGCCTTGGAAAACGTTAGAGTGCAAAAGGAGAGCGTTAAAACACAAGTGAACCTGAACCGAACTACGTAAGGCTTGATTCCCATCTTTGGGATACGTAGACAACTTCATTCCGAAGTCCAGCCAAAACACTTCCAAATCAACTATGTCCATGTGATTGTTTTGGTCATCTTTGTCTTTTCTACATCCAAGAGTTCAGTTGTGATCTCTAGTGCAGTGCTATTCATATGAGGGGCAACTTTCCAGTTGTTGGATTTAGGGTTGTGCATCTCAAGGATAGATTCTGGATGTGTCCAGTTTGTGATCCTTATCGAAAATGGTTTTGAAAAGTTTTAATAAAAGTTGATTTTGTTCAAATTAATCTTTTTTTACAACTTAGACCTTTTTTGGACCAAAAGGAAAATTTTCAGTAGCAACAACCTTCAATTTCATTGATTTCAACACAAAGTTCTCCGACTCTTGATACAAGTTGAAGTTGCTTTTTATTACATTCAAAAGAAAACTTGAAAGTACAGATTAAAGTAATAAACTAGGGGCATGGTTAAGTCAGGTGTTCCTGCGTTGCCTCCCAGAGCTTGTAGAAGACTCAAATGCCAAAGTAGGCTCGGTTTGTGCATCATCTTCAAGCCAAGCTGTGCATTCGCCAGAAAGGGCACAACTGAAAGTGGGAGCGAGGGTTAGAAGTACTCTTGTCCTCCATGCAGTGGAATACCAGGCTAGCTGTGAGCCTCAGATCTGAAATGAAGCTAGGTACTCTATCCCCTCTTCTGGGCAAGTCTGGTCGTGACCGAACTGACGCCTGAATCGAAATAGAAAATAGAAGACATAGTGTGTCAAGCCAATCAACTAAATGCTAGGTTGGCGAGACATGTTATAGCTTATCTCGGGCAGATCAAACTAGGGGCAACGCCAAACAATGTCAACGGCAAACCTGGTGCACATCCATTGGCACCACCATCCCTCGTTTGGGAAATCAACTAGCCGTGGGTGAAAGAAATAGCCACGCACTGAATATGTAGGACAAGAGTCCACTACTTTCAACTTCACCATGAGCCAAACCTGGGGAGGGATGAAAAATAAGAGAGATTAAAGAATAGGGAGGTGTACGCAAAGAGAAAAAGTGAGAAAAGGGTTTTGAGAGAAAAATAGAGTCTGAGGGCAGAGTAATGTGAGAAACATATGTGAGAAGGGAGGGAAACATTACCTGCAAGAGTAGTGAACTGCCTGCGAACCTAGTCGTCTCCCGGCAATGGAAAGCATCCAAGCCCATCAAAGTCTCAGCTAGTGTCAAGCCAATGCAGCTTTTGCCCTCCTTCAAGCCTTGAGCAACTTTAATCAAGCGAATGCTAGACCCTCCGAAGCCAGGGGAAAGCAGGAAATGGGCCAACATACATAAGCAAAGCGTATGCTGCCGAAAACCTTGCCAAAGACGGTCGCCGCAGTCACCGGCGTCAGAAAACTGATGAATCAAGCTGGGAATATCCAACTTCCCATTGTGAACTAAAGATCGAGCATCATGTAAAGTGAGCCCACACATCCTTCCTAAGGCTTAGATGTGGCCAAAATGGAATTGGGACAAGATCTCTTTGTCGCGCTGAGATTCCATCAAAGCTTAGAATTCTTCAATTGTGGGGCATATCTCTTGTTTGCCAAAGCTAAAAACATGTGTAACCGGATTCCAACTCCTAGCCGCAACATAGAGAAATAGAAAACATAGCGGAGTACGGCTCAGCGGAAATAGTGCATTTATCCCGAAATCCCAGAAATTCAGCTTTTTTGAGCCATCTAAAGTTGCAATCCAATCGGAGAGTTTTTGGCAAAAAAATGGCTCCATTTGGGGCAAAAACAGAGTTGGAATGAAGAAACCACGAAGCTGGAGCTTTTATCGAAGATAAGGTGTTGAGTGGAAGACAGGTGGCAACAATCTGGAGGTTCTTTGCATTGGTGGCCGACAGGCCAGTGTTGGTGGCCGACCGGCCACTTTTGTAGCAGACCAGCCAGTACTAATGGCCGACAACCATTCTTAATGGCCGACAGCGTTTATATATGGCCGGTGGCCTCTTGTTTGGCTCTCTGATCCATCTACGTGTTGAAAATGCCAAGAACCTATATTTTGTTCCACTCTTGGTACATTTCTTCCGTCTCTCTTTAAGAATTTTGTCAAATTGCTTATCGAGTTGTTGTTTTGCTTATCGAGTTGTAGTTTTGCTTATCGAGTTGTAGTTTTGCATATCGAGTTGTATTTGTTTTGATTGTTGAGTTGTTGTTTTTTTCGTTGAGTTTTCTTACTCTGTTCATTATGTGTTGGTTGGTTCACTGCCTGATTAAGCGATTGCCAATATAATATTCAATTTCCATCAAATCTTGTTTTTGTGTAAAATGGTGCAATGCAACACTTTGTAAACAAAAAGCTATTTTCATTCTGAATCATGGTTTCTTTTTACAGAGAATACAAGTTTTAAAGAAAATAAAATTGCCTAAGGCCATACAATGTGCTAAAGCTACTAGCAAAAAGAAAACAAAGCAAAAACGTCTGAATCTGCGCTGGCCATCTTTGGATCGAGAGGCCTTCTTCATCCTCTTCCGTGGCTGAGCGGACTCTAAGCTATCGCCATCAGTGCCACTATCTGAATCTGAGCCGGAGCCCGATCCAGAGTTGCCTCGTTCCCTTCAACGGAGCCCTCCTCAGCAATGCTATCGCCCTTTGAACCAGAGCTAGTGTCGTCGCCTCCACCCTCAGATGACTCTGACTGCAGTCTCACTGGCTCCTCATCCTCGTCTATCTCGTCATCCTCCAGGATAGGCTCTGGTAGACCGTTCGCAGCAAGAGTACGTCTAGATCCGCCCCGGCTGTGCACTGGAGTCCCTCGTCTCACTCTCCCTGGTGGCGGAGGCACTAAAGGTCCTGCGGTAGCTCCTGCTAGAGCGCCTGATGGGGCTGGCATCTGAAAAGGGACCTGAAAAGGATAATTTTTCAAATGCATTAGTTATGGTATGCAAAGATAAGTATATTGAGGAATGCAATGTGTGGGAGTAGTGTATCAGTACAGTGACATGATGAATTCAGATCAGTATGGGGTAAATTGCAGTTGAAATGCTAATGTATCAGCAGAAAATGGCATGAAGTGCAAACTGAAGAAAAATTACCAGAATGCTGTAAAGACTGAGGACGTTCAGGCTAGTCTGAACCATCCCCATTAGAGAAGCCGCCAGCTCGAGAGCTTGTCTGGTGTACTCTATGGATGCTTGCAAATGTGTTGAAATGATCAGTGGTCTACAAAGCATGACTGAAATGAACTGAATGCGCAAAATGTAAAGTATGGTACATACCGGGATCTGGCCTCGAACTCCGACAAGCTCGTGGCCAACCAGTGCGGGCTTAATGGGAACCTGATAAGTCTCCCCTCTAGATCCCCAGCAAATCAGTGTAGTTGGTAGCTCTGGCCACCCGACCCTCTGTCTAGTCTGGGAGCCTCTCCTGTCATGGACCTGAGTCGCCCTGGATCCCATGGCTCTTCCTCCTGTAGCTAAAGCTCTGGCTCTCTCGCCTCCACGAGCCCCAATCAGAGGCGGCATAAGGTACGACTGGATACAGATAAAACAGAAAGCAGATTGTGTGTAGTGCAGTGTACAGTGTGTGCAGTGTACAGATAAAGCAGAAAGTAGATTGTGTGCAGTACAGTACAATGTACAGATAAAGCAGAAAGCAGATTGTGTGTAGTGCAGTGTACAGTGTGTGCAGTGTACAAATAAAGCAGAAAGCAGATTGTGTGCAGTGCAGTGTACAGTGTGTGCAGCATACAGATAATGTAAAGTAGAAAGTAGATGGTTTGCAGTGCAGTATACAGTTGTAGACACCCCATTTTTGACCGTCCTCAAGACTTGGACGTCACTGTTTGAACACACGGTGATCTTCCATGATTGTGTTCGTTTGGAGTTCCCGGAGGTCTCGGCTCGCGCGCCTTGCCTCAGGATCCCCGAACTCGACTGTTTAGTGTCTGGTTTCGCACCAAACACTTTTGTTTTACCTTAGAAGGGCAGGGAATGCCTTGTGAGACATCCCCGTACACCACCGGCAGTGGCTGGAGGCCACCAGCTGGTCTTTTTCTTCCATCGGCAATTTTGTTTGCCGGTCGGCACACTTTATTGCCGGTCGGCATAATATGTTGCCGGTCGGCACTGTTTTTTGCCGAAATAGCATTTTTGGGCAGTCGACCACTGTTCATCCACTTTATGGAGATATTTTGTGCCAGCTGTGATAGCTGGCACTCAGGAGAATTTATGGGAAGAAGCCATGGTAAGCATTGTGCTTACCATAACGAAGATGGGCATATGACTCAGGGTTGCAGAGCCCTGAAAGCACACCTGGAAGACCTAGTAAGGCAAGGCCATTTAAGGGACCTTATAGATGAGGCCAGGACAAGAGAAGAACAGGTAAGATTGCCGTAGGCACCAGCAGCTCCGCCTCCTCCAGCACAGCAACCATAGGTAGGAGGACCTTGGGTAATTAATGTAATTCACTCGAAGGTCAATGAAAACGAAATAAGGGGGGAGACCCAAAGGGTAAAACACTTGCGGCACGGGTACCAGGTCGGGGAAAAACGACATCGGGCCGAGGGGTACCAAGGACCAGCAGTGTCCTTTACTGAAGCCGACCTTGGGATGGTCTAACATCTCCACAATAATGCCTTGGTAGTATCCTTCCAGGTTGGGGAGTGCCAAGTGAAGCGCATCCTAATCGATCAAGGCAACTCTTGTGACATCATATACGTTAGGTGTTACAAGGAGCTTGGCCTTCACCCAAACGATATGGAGCAATCCAATGGCCCAATGGTCGGGTTCAATGGAACGCCGACATGTCCACTAGGTGTAACAAGCTTGGAAGTACAAGCCGGCACTAAGAAGATCAGGACAGAATTCATGGTGATTG
>NW_021025693.1:209677-318184 GCF_004153795.1 Camellia sinensis
CGGGGACCTTTGACTCCACCTTGATAAGGCCCCGGTTTTCATGTTATTTGTTGCATACATTTTCATATCAAATGGCAAATTCGATCCTTTGACTCACCATGTACCATTGATGGTTCAAGGATCGAAAGTCATGCTTCTTTGAGTTCAAAATATGATAAGAAGTAGGACCATGCTTACATGTGTCCAAAAACTCCATGCTATGCACTGTCTGTTCTCTGTTTGCTGTCAGATTGTCTTCTGCAGGAAGTTCTTGCCGACCGGCGAATTTAGTGCCGACCGGCACTATCTGGAATGCCGATGAATCCGATAAAGTGCCGATGAGAATTTTGAAGTGCCGGTGGCAATTCTGTCTGGCCGGTGGTGCTCTGCAGGATGCAAGGAGCTTGTTCCAGTACTTTGGCAATTTTCAGAAGGACAAGGCAGTACAACCAGAGGCGACAAGAGTATAGTACGGGTTTTCCGTGCAGGACGGACTCGAGCATGCATCATCCGCGCACCCCGAGGCAAAGGCTGTGGCTACCCTCTTCTTTCCTTTTGTCCTTTTTTAATTAATTAGAGAAATTTTGTAATAATTTTATTTGTTCATTATTTTGGGACTGTAATATTAATTCGAACCCTCTGAGTGAGGGTAAACATGTAATAAGTGTGGGTGAGTGTGTGTATGTCTTCCAATCCCCATTTCTTTCTTCCCTTTTATTTATCTGCTTATAATGGTAGATTAGGGCATTTTTGAGATTAGCACACCTTATGAATTGCATGCGTGCATTCATGCATCTGTTTGGCATGCACCGGGCTCGGTACATCATACTAACCGCATTCGTATTTTCAAATTCCAAAATTGAATCCATGAAACAGTTGGTTGCATATCATATGCCATATTTAGGTTAACCGAGCCTAACTAAAATTGCATCTTGTATGTGTTGCATTAGGCAAAATAACATGAACTAGGACGCGCATAGCTAACTAGTTTATTGTTTTGGCACGGAGTACAATGTAAGTGGTTATGCTTTAGCATCCAACATGCGTGTGAATGTTGCCATAAAAGTATGCTTGCCATGCGGCTAATGTTTACATGAGATAAATTGCTTGAATGCCTGTGGGTGGAGGTCAAACTGCTTAAATTGGGATAATGCGTTAAAAACTATATTTGTTTTAAGCCCACTAGATAGTGGCAAAACCGTCTTTTCTAAAAAGCCCACTTGAGGGCGGCAAAACCTGCACTTTAGCCTACTTACGAGTAGCAAACCATTTTCAAAATGAACATAGAATGTTTTGTTCCAATTTGGGCAATTTGGTCTATACTTGTTTGCTGCGCGCATAACATAGTAATCTTAGGCTAATAATTGGAATAAGAATACATAAACGTTTTCAAAACTGGATATCATGGTTAATAGAGGCCGGTCTTCGGACCGGGCGAAAGGGGGTGCTCATAGCTGACCTTCCCCGATCGTACCCAAGCTCCCGAGCCGAGACAACTCCGGTGATGACGGACATGTGGCCTTCGGCACCGAGTCAGGGTTTCCTAAATTCTCCTATAAAAAAATATTTAGGTGCGACTCTGTATCTGGCAAAGCAGTCCATGTTTGGCACTACTTTTTCAAAAATCTGTTTCTCAAAACGATTTGCCAGATTTGGACTCTTTGGTTCAGATTAAGAACCGTGACACAAATCGAGTCCGAACTGTAACGAGGTCCCACGCGGGCGCGTCCACAACAGTGTGTGTGGTGTACAGGAAATGCGAAGCAGAAATGTAAAGGAGAAAGGTAGGATGTACCTCCCAGGCTCTCCAGTAGCCTCCTAGTAGATGCCCGCTCCGGCGAGAGGAGGAGCTCATGTATCCGTATAATGTGGCCAAGCCTACGCCACCCCAGTCATAGAATCAGATGCGAGACAGGTCCACTAAAGCGCTCATAAGGTAGAGCCCGACGGTGTTTGCCCGGTCGGCCAACAAAGTAGTACAAAACAAGAACTTGAGGAACCCCCGGGCAAAGTAATCAGTCTCTTCGCGGGGGGTCGGCATCGTCCCTCTGAAATGGTTGGCCAACCATGTATATCGCACCATCCCTGATCGGGAGATGGGTGGGCAAATCCCCAGCAGATAGATCTGAGCGGCCTCCCATTTGCCCATGTCGGTGTTGTATGGAATCGAATGACCCCTTACTACTATGCCAGTGAGCATAGAGAAGTCAAAAGGAGTCATCGTCATCTCCCCTGCTGTAGAGAAATTGAGGGAATCGATGGTATCCCACCACCTCTCCACTAAAATGCCCAGTAGAAGCCGACTCGCGATGAGACGTGTGAGCCCTATGCAAAATGTGTCGAAGCCGGCCTCGTCGATGATGTAGTGTATTGTGTCAGGCAGCTTTATATACCACTCCCTCGCGGAGATGGTCCCATATCCGTGAAAGGCATGCGAATCCCCCTGTGAGCAGGACAAACAGATGCAAGGCACTATAAGAGATACAATGCACAAGTGTGCTCGGGATGAACAGGTGAAAAGCAGTGTGAACTATACAAGAATTGTAACCTACATTGCAGAAAAAAAAAATAGGAAGTGTATACCTCAAAGGCACCGTAGGATAAGTGTGACTCCGGCTCGCGTAGCAGGAGGTCCTTTGGTGCACCTCGCGCGAACCCCCTGAACTGGCAGATGCCATCGGGAGGCAGTACGTGTACCTCGGGATGGAACGTCGCGGGGTCGAATGGTCGGATATTGAGTGGCAATGGCTCAAACTTGGGATCCATCTCCATCCCCAGAGGAACTCCGTCGTGTGGAATGTCGTTCGCCATCTCAAGAAAGGATGAAAGAATGGTCGCAAGTATGGAAAATGGGCGGGAATGCCAAAAATCAATAAAAGTCAACTCCGAGAGGTGAAAAATAGAAGAAAAGGTCAAGGCTCAGATGAGGGCACGAGAATCAAGGGTAACTCAGGGGAAACAAACCCCAAGTGATGGAAAGCGAGAAAAGGACACCAAAACCCCTTTTTAATCTGTTCAAAACGAAGTGTGTAAAGAGGGGTTTGCAAATCGGATGTTTATGGAATGTCCGAAAATGCGTACGAAGTGCAGATTGAAGGGGGGAAAGCAGTCTAGAGCATTAGACGAATGTTTTTTGGCAAGGAGGAAGTGAAGAAATAGGGTTTGGAACCCCATATTTAAAAGCCTAAGATGAAATCTCCAATTTGCCCCGAATCTGCCATCAGTGGCCGATGAGTTCGATTTGTGGCCGATGGGTGGCCGATGGATTCCTAGAGTGGTTGGCAGGCCTCTGATGCTATTCTTGGTTTTTGTTTTGCTGTTTTGTGCCTTGATCCTTCAAGAAAATGCAAGGAAAGTACATGTTTTAAGCTCAAGTGGCCTCCGTGAAAACTCCGAACTGTGTTTTTAGCATGTGAAGCTCAGCACGTACGAGGTGTATCCTTTTAATTTGTTTCAACTCCTCCGAGAGGTAAATCAGAGGTTGTGTTTGAATGGGTTTTGTTAAAGATGCGCATTTCTTTATTCGGTGTGTTGCATTGAATAATGTATGCATTGTTATTGTGTACAGAAAACGTATGTTGTGTTGCATTGTGTTATACGTACTCTCATGTTTGCATAAAATATGCATGTTGCATGGTATTGCATTGTACATGCCCTTACATTCACATCGAATATGTGCTTCTCACATTCGCATGGAACATGCGTTCCTATCTTGCTGTACTTGTCAAAGTTTCTATCTTGTGCAAGCACGATATTGTATGAACGGTTCATTTGAAGCTAGCACAACCAGACGATATTGTACGTACGGTTCACTCAGAGAAATTCCGGGCAAGATCATTCCTGTCCTTTGAACCCTCCTTTGTTGGTTAGAAACATTCGGGTACGCCCGGTGTTTACACCAGTCCTTGCTTTGGTTGGAAACACTCGGGTACGCCCGATGTTTATGTGACGCCCCAATTCTACACTATAGGTTGCAGTCAAGGGAAAGTCACTAGCGAGTCCTATGGTCAATAACCAAGTAAGATCCTAGATCGCCGGAGGAGTCAAAATAGCCTCCCTTCTAGGTCTAGCTTTCTTAGGCAGTGCACTACCTTTTTGACAGTTCTTACAAGGCATTGACACAAGGTCTCATAAGCAACGATAAGGTTCCTACATAGGATATATATACATAATAACCACCATTATACTTGCTTCAAAAGATTGTTCCATTATATTACATCCCAAAAAGAAAGTTTGAAACTTCATATGAGTCTTACAAAATAACAAAAAGGAAATTTCTAGTATTCCTAAGATAGCCAAAAGTCTTCAAAGGTTTCTGGCTCGTCGTCTTCCGCTATAAGTTCCGCTTCGTCACCTGGCATGATACGCCGTGAGCTTTGAATGCCCAGTAAACGCACACACACACCCCACCCCTTTTTCCCAGTCCAATACACAATCACCATTATAACATCAAGTAATAAAGCATAATACTCAATTAAATAAATAAATACATTAGGAGTTGAGTCAGATGTTAGTAACTAGAAATCCCCCAAAGAGATTTCGTCCTCCCAACCACAAGAATCGGACGCGGATTATTCGGTATGCCCCATCTTTTGCTACTTTGTTGCAGAACTAACCTCGGATAACCGCGTAGCGCCAACCGCAGGGCCTCAAAAGAGATTGTAAAATAGGGCCTTGCCCAAATCCCTCCTCACACCAAATACCTAGGGTCCGAATACAACCGCTCCGTTCAAGGGTTTCGAAAACCACTTGCGCAAGACTTTAACTTTCGAATAGGGAACGCATCCCAACAGTCCATATATCACATTTTCTCATCTTTTCATTACTCAAGTGTTCGAAAGCCCAATACCCACCCAATTATGTTTCCCGTTGAATTAGGTGTTTTAAGTCAAGGTTAGTTCAACTAAACGATAAAATAAAATTCACATAGGCATGCCTCCTCAAGATAAGAAGATAAATAACATAACATACCCATACAACATTATGCCAAGATATGATAATAAGCCATTAAAAATTTTCATGAATACAAGGGTATAAAACATCCAAACATAACAAATTTCCAGATTTAACATCACATGAAGGTTAATATGGAAGGACTACTTAGGTTCATCCACCGGACTCGGTTTTCCTATGGTTCGTAGAGAATTTGATCTAGTTCCTAGAACATTTTTCATAAATGGGATTGCTTTTCCCGATTTTAAGTTATTTAGGAAATAATCCAGCACTGTTCCAGAATCTGCCCAAATTCTGCCCAGATCTGTCGACTGTTATGAAAACTTGATTTTCTTGCAAACCACTCAATGTTTTTTGATGAAACCAATTTTTAGTTGAAAGCTAACTCCTTAAGGAAGGTTTTGACATAAAATAGAGGTTCAGAATAGTTTTGTACATTTTTCTGGAATTTTTGAAAGTTGACTGAAAAAAACAGGTTTTAAGGTAGAGTGCCCCAAAACAAGGAAATTTATAAAAAGGGGGGAGGGTTCCACCATGGGAAAGTTTTATTTCTTTTGTAAAGAAAATATGCTAACTATCACATGTTTAACTCAGAATATTTGTTTGAAAGAGTACCCTTGAAAAGTTGAGAGATTTGTACAAAAAGAAGATGGTTTGTACCAAAATGAGGAAAATACAAGAGAGATGGAAACAATAATCAAATCTTGGTATTTTTAACATAAGAACATGATAATAACAGATCTGAAACATCACTTAAAATCCTTAAAAGGACATGCATTAGAAAAGAAAATGAAGAGAAGGTTGTGATGGTGGCTTACCTTCTAGCTTTGCACAAGAAACTCTCTTCTTCTTCCCTCTCCTCCTCTAGACTCCTCTTCCTTGCTCTCCTCCCTCTCTCTAACCAAAATGTGTGTGTGAGTGAATGTGTTGTGTGTATGTTTGCAAGCTAGGGAGGGTGTGGTATACATAGGCAAATTTTGGGTAAAAGGACATAAAAGCCCTTTAGTTGGAATTGGATGGAAAGTTAGGATTTTGCTTGAATTCTAAAGGAATGGAAGGGACTTAAGAGGTGTGTTCCATTGATTTAGGCCAACTCTAGTTGTAATAAAACTAATTCTTCGATTTTGTATCTTAGGTAGGTCACTAGGTTGTGTTTTTTTCCTAGAATCTCATGATGGTGTGTCTTGGAAATAGATTTCTCACCTCCTCCAAGGAAGGGCCAGCCATAGGGAAGTGTGAAGGGACTAATTTTTAATTATTTTATGTTCTAGGCACATCCCTCAAGGTGTATATACATATATATATATATAGCAAGATTGATGGCATACCAAGGTACAAGATATAAGTGCTATTTTGGGCAAGTTTTGAAATAATAAAAAAAGAATATATGAGGGCTTGAAGTTAACTACATGTAACCTAGGTAGAATTAAATTAGGTTAGGGAATTTCTGTTTTGATAAAATAAAAATAGAAGAAATAGAAATTTGCTAATCGACAGGATTCGAATTAATTCAAGTAACGAGGGCTTTAAGAAAATAATTCATCATTAGGGTCTTAAAAGCAAATACATATTTTAGGGGCCTTACAACCTATCCCCCTTAAAAAAATTTCGTCCCCGAAATTCAGCTACATACTACCTTCGAAAAGCACGGGGTAATTTGCCTTTACCCAATCCTGGCGCTCCCAATTAGATTCTTCAATTCCCCGGTGACGCCATAACACTTTCACCAAGTGAACCGTCTTGCCTCTGAGGCTCTTCTCTCGACTGTCCTGTATTGCTACTGGTCCTTCTTTAAATGTAACATCCTTGTCAAGGCTGATATCTTCCCATTTGAGGACGTGTGACGGGTCAGCGATGTATTTTCTCAACATAGATACATGGAAGACACTGTGTATCCCTGCTAACTGCGGGGGTAGAGCTAGTCTATATGCTACTTCGCCCACTCTCTCCAATACCTCGAAAGGTCCAATATATCGTGGTGACAGCTTCCCCTTTCTCTCAAAACGTACGACTCCACGCTTGGGTTGCACCTTTAGGAACACGTGGCTACCTACTTCGAACATCAACGGTCTCCTCCTCCTGTCTACATAATTCTTCTGTCGGTCCTGAGCAGTCTTCAACCGTTGTCGGATTAATTTGACCTTCTCAGTAGTTTCTAGGACAAGTTCGAGTCCTACCAGATTTGCGTCACCCACTTCCGTCCAACAAATCGGCAATCTACAAGGTCGTCCGTATAATGCTTCAAAGGGTGCCATACCGATGCTAGCTTGGAAGCTGTTATTGTAGGCAAATTCAATTAGGGGTAGGTGTCGTTCCCAACTTCCTTGAAAATCCATTGCGTAAGCTCTCAGCATATCCTCGAGCGTCTAGATAGTGCGTTCAGATTGTCCGTCTGTCTGCGGGTGAAAGGCGGTACTAAAACATAACTCCGTACCAAGAGCTTCCTGCAGGCTTCCCCAAAATCGAGAGGTGAATCGTGGATCACGATCTGTCACAATAGATACCGGAATTCCATGTAGTCGAATGATTTCCCCAATGTAGAGTCTGCACATAGACTCTAAGGTGTCGGTCATCTTATAGGGTAAGAAATGTGCTGACTTGGTAAGACGGTCCACTATTACCCATATAACGTCGCGCCCTCTAGGTCACTAGGCAACCCTGTCACAAAATCCATCGTCACATACTCCCACTTCCATTCGGCTATTGGTAGAGGTTGCAACATTCCTCCTGGCTTCTGATGTTCTGCTTTCACTTGTTGGCATGTCAAACATTTTGTTACAAATTTAGCCACTTCCTTCTTCATCCCATTCCACCAATATTGCCTCTTCAAATCTTGGTACATTTTTGTTCCTCCTGGATGTACCGCAAATGCAGAATGATGACATTCCTTCAGTACCTTTTCTCTAAGTAACTCGTCACTAGGTACAAACAATCTACTTTGGTACCTTAAACTCCCATCGGGGTGAATTACCCAATCGGGCATGGGCTCTCCTGATTCCAGACGTCCCTTGATGTAGGCTACCTCTTGATCGTGCTTCTGGGCCTCCATGACCTCATTCATTAACTTAGGCATCACCTTCTGCGCACTAAGATATGCTCTTGTATCTTGAGATTCTACTTGGATCCAGAACTCATTGAGTGTCTTAACCATATCCCATTCCTTGACAGAGATCTTAGCCATCATCCCTCTACTCTTGCGACTTAGAGCATCTGCTACTACATTGGCTTTACCGGGGTGATATGAGAGAGCGAACTGGAAGTCCTCAAGGTACTCCATCCATCGTCTCTGTCTCAAGTTAAGGTCCTTCTGTGTGAATAGATACTTCAAGCTCTTGTGATCCGTGAAGATCTCAAATTGTTCCCCGTACAGGTAATGTCGCCATTGCTTTAGGGCAAAAACCACGGCTGCTAATTCCAAATCGTGGGTGGGGTAGTTGCGCTCATGAGGTTTCAACTGTCTGGATCCATATGCGACCACCTTTCCATTTTGCATAAGCACGCAACCTAACCCTTCTTTAGATGCATCGCAATACACAGTGTACCCTTCTTCTCGTTCTGGGATGGTCAAAATTGGCGCACTAGTTAACCTCTTCTTCAGCTCCTAGAAGGATTTTTCGCAAGCTTCGTCCCACTCATACTTTACTCCCTTCTGCGTCAGACGAGTCATTGGTTTAGCTAGTTTGGAGAAATCTTGGATGAATCTTCGGTAATAACCGGCCAATCCTAAAAAGCTACGGATTTCCGACACAGTTTTTGGTTGTCTCCAATCTAATATTGCCTCCACTTTGGTTGGATCCACCGCAATCCCATTTTCTGATACCACATGTGCTAAGAATTTTACTTCATTCAACCAGAACTCACATTTACTTGTCTTGGCGTATAACCGATTTTCCCTAAGAATTTGGAGGACAATCCTTAAATGTTGCTCATGCTCTTCTTCAGACCTTGAATATACCAAGATGTGATCAATGAATACTACTACAAACTGGTCAAGGTATGGTCTAAATATCTTATTCATTAAGCTCATGAATACTGCTGGTGCATTGGTTAGTCCGAAGGGCATTACTACAAATTCATAGTGGCCATATCTAGTACGAAATGCAGTCTTTGGTATATCCTCCTCGTTGACTCGTAGTTGATGGTAACCCGACTTGAGATCGGTCTTTGAATAGCACCTTGAGCCTCTAAGTTGGTCAAAAAGGTCATCAATCCTCGGGAGTGGGTATCGGTTTTTAATCGTGACTCGATTGAGTTGACGATAATCGATGCATAGCCTCAAGGATCCATCCTTCTTTTTAGCAAACAACACGGGTGCTCCCCATGGCGAAGTACTTGGCCTAATGAATCCGCTCTCGAGCAATTCTTGTAGCTGTGTCTTCAATTCTCGTAGTTCTGCTGGTGCCATGCGATACGGAGCCATGGATATTGGGGTAGTTCTAGGTTGTAGCTCGATGCTAAAATCTACCTCTCGGGTTGGCGGCAATCCTGGTAATTTCGTAGGAAATACATCTGCATAATCGCATACTATGCACGACAGTTCTATTTCTCCTTGGCCTTCCTCATTTAGAATTAGGCTTGCTATCCTACCCGCAAGTTGGTCGCGCCACTGCGTCCGATGCTTTGTTGAAACCATGGGGTCTTGTCTATCCCCCTTAAAATGGAAACATGTTCCATCTTGTGTATGAGCTACCACTTTCTTTTGACGGCAGTCGATCACTGCTCGGTGGGCGGACAACCAGTCCATGCCCAAAATAATATCGAAGTCCGACATTTCCATAACACAAAGGTCACAAGTTAAGCGTAGGTTCGACATCCCTATCTTACAGTCCTTACAGATCGATCCTACCCGAACGCATCCTCCCATAGGTGACATTACACTTAAGGCAGTTGCTAAGGGTTCACATACAAGTTCTAATGACTTAGCATAAGCAGAGGATATGAAAGAATGTGATGCACCAGTATCAAATAAAACATGCACCCAAGAATTGTATAGTACTAAATTAC
Source organism: Camellia sinensis (assembly GCF_004153795.1). Taxonomy (NCBI): domain Eukaryota; kingdom Viridiplantae; phylum Streptophyta; class Magnoliopsida; order Ericales; family Theaceae; genus Camellia; species Camellia sinensis. The sequence goes on from NW_021025693.1 coordinate 219,614, forward strand.
CCTCAATTACGGACGGGTCCGCCTCTTCCTCTTGCAGGGCAAAGATTCTGCCGGTTGCCTTCTGGTTACCACTAGTCTTGGTGTTCTGAGTTCCTCCACTCTTCTGGTGCTGCTGCCCGGTAGATCCGGTCTTGTTTGTCCAAGACTTCTGCCCACTTGATGCCTGGGCATTTGCTCCGGAACCTCCTCCTTGGTATCCAGATGGGGGAGTTGGGGGCATTCGCTCTTCTTGTGCCCTAATTGTTGGCAATGAAAGCACTGGATTTGTCCCATCGGCCTTTGTTGATAGCCTCCTCTCTGGATCTGTTGCTGCGGTTGCGGTCGCTGCTGTTATGGTTGTGGTCTGGAGTAAGGCTCTGAGGGCATGTTTCCCTTCTGGTTCCTCTGAGGTCCAATAGACGCCTGACTCCCTTTTCTCTTATTCCAAGCTTTCTTGGCGTTGTTTACTTCCCTCTCAGATTCTAATGTCGTTTCCAGCACCTCGGCATATGAGGGGAGTCATTGCGGGAGAAGTCTTCCCCTAATTGTAAGTTCCAGTCCCCACTCGAACATCCTTTCTTTTTCTTCATCATTTGCCACGAGTCTAGTTGCATAGCGGGCTAGCTCTTCAAATTTTGCAGCATACTGGGTCACAGTCATATTTCCTTGTTCCAGGTTTTGGAATTCCTTGACTCGTTCTCGGCGGATAGTACTTCGGAAATATTTATTTAAGAATAGTTCCCTGAACTGGTTCCATGACAGGCTTGCTACGTCACGAGTGTTCTTCATCAACTCCCACCAATGGTCAGCCTCATCATCGAGCTCGAATACTGCCAAAGCTATTCTATCAGCGGCCTCGGTGATGCCCATGGTGTCTAGCATTTTCTCTATCTGCCGAAGCCAATTCTCAGCTATCTTCGGGTCCGATACGCCTGTGAACTTTGGGGGCCTCTACTTCCGAAACTTAGAAAAGAGTCGAGTCCTCTCATTCTGCCGATTGTTCCTTATTTGCCCTAGTTCCTCCAAAATCTGATGACCTAGGTTGTTGGGGATGTCAGCCCCTGCGGGGATGGGTTCATGTTGATGCCTGGGACGGTTTCAAACATTGTTGCTGGTTTCGGTATAGCCATTAGCTCGCGTGCCTACCATTCTGTTCATGGCACGTGGTGAGTTGGTTTCCAGTCTTAGAAAATCTTACTACTTAGATTGAAAGAAAGGTTCAGTTTCCTTAGGGTGCACTAAAGCAAGTAACAATAAATAACATAGATCAACACATCATTTATATATATATATATATATATAATAATAGGCATCATTACAAAAAGGGCTCCTATCTCGGAGTTACATTCAAAGAGCTTCTACGCACACAAGTTCAAGCTATCTTATTCTAGGGATCCTCATCAGCGGATCTTACAAAAGTCTAGTTTTACTACCCCTCGAATTAGTTCTCGTTTCCCGACCAATCAAAGTCTTCGTTTGGGTCTTCATCAGCAGAGTCGGTGGCTTGCCCCGGAGAGCAGGGGGTGTACATTGGTGAGGGGGGATTGTGTTCAGATGATATCTCTATAGGGTGGGCTAGGTTCACTCCCTGCTACTCTGGTGGCTGCTTCATATCCATTGGTTGATTGTCGCCTAGCCCGTGGTAACAAGATTCGTGGCTTTCAGCCTGAGTCGGTGCTATAGTGGTCAGAGCTTGGTGTATCAGGGAGTCCATCTTCTGTTCGTCTTGTTCCATTCGGACTGCCTTCCTTGCTGCCTGGCTTAGAAATTGCAGGCGGCACCGCACCAAAGACCTCTTTTGCGCCCTCGTATGGCGGGGGTATTCTGTCTCCACCTTACGTATCTCAGTCTTGATCATTTCCTCGGCGGTGATTTCACAGCGTCGGCGGCTAAAGTAGGGGCTGACGGACATGGCCCTCCTTCCTTGCATACGAAAAACACCCCATGAGTCGGTACTGACGTAGCCTCCGGATGACATCCTAAGGTGGAAAAGATTTTTATTACTCAATCTTCTTATAATAGTGTGATAGAATAAAATAAGATAAGGGGTAAGGGCTTCTAGAGTCGCGTATAGGGTTGCGAGGGTTAAGGGTTGAACCTAGGCTCTGATACCAAGTTGTGACGCCCCGATTCTACACTATAGGTTGCAGTCAAGGGAAAGTCACTAGCGAGTCCTATGGTCAATAACCAAGTAAGATCCCAGATAGCCGGAGGAGTCAAAATAGCCTTCCTTCTAAGTCCAGCTTTCTTAGGCAACGCACTACCTTTTTGACAGATCTTACAAGGCATTGACACAAGGTCTCATAAGTAACGATAAGGTTCCTACATAGGATATATATACATAATAACCACCATTATACTTGCTTCAAAAGATTGTTTCACTACATTACATCCCAAAAAGAAAGTTTGAAACTTCATATGAGTCTTACAAAATAACAAAAAGGAAATTTCTAGTATTCCTAAGATAGCCAAAAGTCTTCAAAGGTTTCTGGCTCGTCGTCTTCCGCTATGAGTTCCGCTTCGTCACCTGGCATGATACGCTGTGAGCTTTGAATGCCCAGTAAACACACACACACACCCCACCCCTTTTTCCCAGTCCAATACACAATCACCATTATAACATCAAGTAATAAAGCATAATACTCAATTAAATAAATAAAGACATTAGTAGTTGAGTCAGATGTTAGTAACTAGAAATCCCCCAATGAGATTTCATCCTCCCAACCACAAGAATCGGATGCGGATTATTGGGTATGCCCCCTCTTTTGATGCTTTGTTGCAGAACCAACCTCGGATGCTTACCAACGGTTATATACCGTGTAGCGCCAACCACAGGGCCTCAAAAGAGACGGTAAAATAGGGCCTTGCCCAAATCCCTCCTCACACCAAATACCTAGGGTCCGAATACAACCGCTCCGTTCAAGGGTTTCGAAAACCACTTGCGCAAGACTTTAACTTTCGAATAGGGAACGCATCGCAACAGTCCATATATCACATTTTCTCATCTTTTCATTACTCAAGTGTTCGAAAACCCAATACCCACCCAATTAGGTTTCCCGTTGAATTAGGTGTTCTAAGTGAAGGTTAGTTCAACTAAACGATAAAATAAAATTCACATAGGCATGCCTCCTCATGATAAGAAGATAAATAACATAACATACCCATACAACATTATGCCAAGATATGATAATAAGCCATTAAACATTTTCATGAATACAAGGGTATAAAACATCCAAACATAACAAATTTCCAGATTTAACATCACATGAAGGTTAATATGGAAGGACTACTTAGGTTCATCCACCGGACTCGGTTTTCCTATGGTTCGTAGAGGATTTGATCTAGTTCCTAGAACATTTTTCAGAAATGGGATTGCTTTTCCCGATTTTAAGTTATTTAGGAAATAATCCAGCACTGTTCCAGAATCTGCCCAGATTCTGCCCAGATCTGTCGACTGTTACGAAAACTTGATTTTCTTGCAAACCACTCAATGTTTTTCGATTAAACCAATTTTTAGTTGAAATCTAACTCCTTAAGGAAGGTTTTGACACAAAATAGAGGTTCAGAATATTTTTGTACATTTTTCTGGAATTTTTGAAAGTTGACTGAAAAAAACAGGTTTTAAGGTAGAGTGCCCAAAACAAGGAAATTTATAAAAAGGGGGGAGGGTTCCACCATGGGAAAGTTTTATTTCTTTTGTAAAGAAAATATGCTAACTATCACATGTTTAACTCAGAAAATTTGTTTGAAAGAGTACCCTTGAAAAGTTGAGAGATGTGTACAAAAGAAGATGGTTTTGTGCCAAAATGGGTAAAACACATGAGAGATGGAAACAATACTCAAATCTTAGTATTTTCAACATAGGAACTTGATAATAACAGATCTGAAACTTTATTTAGAATCTCAAAAAAACATGCATTAGAAAAGAAAATGAAGAGAAGGTTGTGTTGGTGGCTTACCTTCTAGCTTTGCACAAGAAACTCTCTTCTTCTTCCCTCTCCTCCTCTAGACTCCTCTTCCTTGCTCTCCTCCCTCTCTCTAACCAAAATGTGTGTGTGAGTGAATGTGTTGTGTGTATGTTTGCAAGCTAGGGAGGGTGTGGTATACATAGGCAAATTTGGGGTAAAAGGACATAAAAGCCCTTTAGTTGGAATTTGATGGAAAGTTAGGATTTTGCTTGAAATCTAAAGGAATGGAAGGGACTTAGGAGGTGTGTTCCATTGGTTTAGGCCACCTCTAGTTGTAATAAAACTAATTCTTGGATTTAGTATCTTAGGTAGGTCACTAGGTTGTGTTTTTTTCCTAGAATCTCATGATGGTGTGTCTTGGAAATAGATTTCTCACCTCCTCCAAGGAAGGGCCAGCCATAGGGAAGTGTGAAGGGACTAATTTTTAATTATTTTATGTTCTAGGCACATCCCTCAAGGTGTATATACACACACACACACATATATATATATATAGGAAGATTGATGGCATACCAAGGTACAAGATATAAGTACTATTTTGGGCAAGTTTTGAAATAATAAAAAAAGAATATATGAGGGCTTGAAGTTAACTACATGTAACCTAGGTAGAATTAAATTAGGTTAGGGAATTTCTATTTTGATAAAAAAAAAAATAAAAGAAATAGAAATTTGCTAATCGACAAGATTCGAATTAATTCAAGTAACGAGGGCTTTAAGAAAATAATTCATCATTAGGGTCTTAAAAGCAAATACATATTTTAGGGGCCTTGCAATTTATACCTGCCTCGTTGGTTAGAAGCGTTTGGACCGTCTGCCCGACGCTTATACCATCCCTCCGGTTAGAAGTGTTTGGACCGTGTGCCCGACGCTTATACCTTGCTTTGGTTAGAAACACTCGAGTACGCCCGATGTTTATTTCTCCCTCGTCAGTTAGAAGTGTTTGGACCGTGTGCCCAACGCTTATACCACCCCTCCAGTTAGAAGTGTTTGGACCGTGTGCCCGACGCTTATACCTTGCTTTGGTTAGAAACACTCGGGTACGCCTGATGTTTATACCTCCCTCATTGGTTAGAAGCGTTTGGACTGTGTTCCCGACGCTTTTACCACCCCTCCGGTTAGAAGTGTTTGGACTGTGTGCCTGACGCTTATACCTTGCTTTGGTTAGAAACACTTGGGTATGCCTGATGTTTATACCTCACTCATTGGTTAGAAGCGTTTGGATCGTGTGCCCGACACTTATACCACCCCTTGGTGTTTGCACCGCTTTCTTTTCCCTCTCGCATGTGGCGCGTAAGAACGCTTTGGTTAAATGCATCTGGAGGAATTCCAATGCTTATACCACTCTTTGTTTTGGTTGCATAATAGTTGGATGTGTTTCACTTGTTATTATTGTTCTCAGTGGTTCAGAACCTTAAGGTGAATCCTTAGGTTCGCACCACTTCTCGCTCCTCACGTGTGCCACGCGTTGGGATCTTGTTTACCGCCCTGGGTGCGCCCGACGGTTGTTGTTCTTTACCTTTTCTGCGTAAGGTGCAGTTAAGATTGCATAATTTTCTTACATCCTTTCTGCATGAGATGTGGTTTGGTTCGTGTTAACTTGCTTATGTACGAGTTTGATGTAACATTTCTTTGCACAACATTTGCATCTAGATGTTTCATTACAGCCCTCATTACATGATCATAAGTTATGTTCTGCATTGTGCATGTCATTTGCATTTTGCCCCTGCCTGCGGGCACGTCTATATTGTTATCTTGCTTGTTTGTCTAAGTCTTCGACCTTGTCAAAAATGGGTCGTCACTGGGCTTTGACATTCACTCCCGTCATTTCATGACTTCCGAGTTCTGTCAAAGAGAGGCAACTGTAGACACCCCATTTTTGACCGTCCTCAAGACTTGGACGTCATCGTTTGAACATTCGATGATTGTGCATGTTCGTGTTCATTTTGAGTCTCTGAAGGTCTCAGATGAGCACCTTGGCTTGGAGCCTCTCAACTTGTCTGTTTTGTGCTTGATTGTGGACCAAGAGCTTGTTGCTTTGAATCTGGAGGAATGGGTGGCTTGTCGGCCATTCCTAGTGCCCATCGGCCATGGCTTGTGCCTACCAGCCATCAATGGCGGCCGATTGGCCACACTAATGGCCGATCAGCTACATGTGTGGCCGGTCGGCCACTATTGATGGCCAACGGCCATTTTTCTCCTTTTTCAGATATTTCATTTGCCAACTGTTGATCACTGAATGTATCCTCCATGCACGTGTATGGAGGGATGAGGCCAAGCTTTTGGCTTGTTTTTCTATATAAGGGGAGGTCCCTCCCCCATTTCGACGGTTCAGAAATTTTGTGAGCAAAAATTATAACTCTCCCTCTAGAATTCTCTCTCTCTCTTTTATTTTGTGCTTGAAAGTGAGTTTTCTCTTTATATTTGCAAAGAGACCCCTGATCAAATATCCCTCTCTTGGAGCTGAGGTTCCTTAAGGCTTGTTTGGAGCTTTTAAAGCTGGTTTTGGCTAAGAAAAGTGCCTGTTTTGCTGTTGTGCTTCAAAGGTATAAGCTTACCCTCTTTAAGCTTTGTTTTAATCCATTACTTGGCCACCTTTGCATGTTGTTTTTGGCCTAGTTTTCAACTATAAATGACTCTGTTTTTATGGTTTAAAAATGGTGGTTTAGGACCTTTTTGAGTTAGGGGTGGTCCACCCTCTTTTGTAGCTTATGTGCTAAGTTTTGTGCCATATTTCAAAGCCTTTTAAAGCAACTTTTTTTTGGCCTTTAAACCACTGAAACGCAAAGGAATTTCAATGGTAAAAAGTGTGTGTTGAGGTCCAAAATAGGAGCGGGTGGCCTCCCCTCCTTGGGTCTTGTTTGCATGTGTAGATGGCCTAGCATGTGAGCATGTTTTTCTACCTATTTGTGATATGATCTCAGCATGTTTTTGCTACTGATTTAGCATGCTTTAACTCTGTTTTGAGTGGTCTTGGTCATATGAGCTTTGTTTTGTATGGTTGTAGTGCAAATGGCGTTTACTAACTTTGTGTTTTAAGGTCTCTAACATGCTTTGCTTGAGATGTTTGCATGCTATGGCATCATTTAGCATGTAATTTCAGTGCATATACCTTTGTCACACTCTCACATACTTCACTCTTTCATTTTTTTTGAGAGTTGTGCTTTGTGTCTTGCTTGCAAGCCAATACATGAGCATGTTTTTCTTGCTTTTTGTGCTTTAATTCCAGCATGATTTAGCCACTGTTTTGGCATGTTTAAGCTCTGTCCAAAGCTGGTTTGATCATTTGAGCTTGATATTGCATGCCTCTAGTGTAGTGCACTTCACTAGTTTAATGTTTTTGGCTTTTGAACATGTTGTGCATGTGTTGCTTGCATGTTGTAGCACTTTTTTTCATGCCATTTCAGCACTGAAAAATTTGCAACCTCCCTCATTTCTTTATTTTTCCATTTGTTTTGAGGGTTGGTTAACCTCATGACTGTGTTTAAGCTTGAGATAGAGCTTGTGCCCAATGGCTTTAAATCTCTTTTGAGGGTTCCTCCTAGCCAAAGGCATGATCTCTCTCATGTCTTAAACCATTCTTTGGTTGACCCCTCTCTCATTAGAGGACAATCACATTGGACTTAATCGGTTAAAGGATTAACCGGTAATGCTAAAATGTGTAAATAAAATGAGCAAAGTAAAACTTGTGCAAGATAAGCATTTGTGTTGCATTGCATGTGTTTGGATCGGATAATAATCCAAACGCAAGAAAAATGGGATGTTTCATACTCAAAGTGATGAAACGTGCCATGTTTCTTGGTCGTCGTCGCCCTTGATCATGCATGATAGGGCGGTGGCTATTTGTGTCTTATGTGTCCATTCATTAAGCTTGTACAAGCTTGGTTCTTTGGCCATCATGCATGAAAATGCTTGATTGGTGGCTTGAGAGCCAAATGCCTTACTCCTTTAAGCTTGAGAAATGATGAGGAGTGTGGCAGTACACACATTTCCTTGCAAATACATTGTTTTGCCTCTATTGCTCTCTGTTGCAAAAAAAATAGAATTTTGGAAAAAGGGATGCCCGACCGGCCACTTGAGGTAGCCGACTGGCCATTAAACTAGCCGACCGGCCAGTGTTTGTGGCCGACCAGCCATCAGTCCATTTTTGGTGCAAAAGTGTTCCTGTTTTGGAAGAAGAAGCAATCTGGAATGTTGGTTCGATGTTCAATAATCGAGGCGAGTGCAAACAGAGGCAGCTTGTGGCAAAGCGATGGATTTTCAAGAAAGAAGCAACTGAGCATGCATGTCTCTCTCACCCGCGAGGCCAATTCATTGCTTTATTAGCTAGTTGTAGCTGATTATTTACATGCGTTGTAATTAATTAGTTTAATTTGTTTTGTAATATTTTAATTAGCTTAGTATAGCTAGTTTCAATTTGGTTTGTAATTAATTAGCTTAGAATAGTTAATTAGTCGTTTTGTAATAATTAGCTTAGCTTAGTGATGCTTAGCTTATTTATTTGAACCCTCCTTCGAGAGGGCACAATGTTGTAATAAGCGTGCATGTGTGTGTACATGTCTTCCAACCCCACTTCTTTCTCCCTTTTATTTATCCGCTTTCAGTGGTTAAATTAGGGCACATTTTGATTAGCATACCTTATGCTTTACATGCGTGCATCATTCATTTGTCTTGCATGCACCATGCTCGGCGCATCATTCAAACTACGTTGTATTTCAATACCTACTTGAATACGTGTATCAAATTGCATTCATATGCCATCTTAGATAACCGAGCCTATTTAGTTGCATTCTTGCATGTGTTGCATTAGGCGTGTGAACATAGTTAGGATCATGCATTGTTTCTAACTAGCTTTTTGTTTTGGCACGGAGTACACTGTAAGTCTTTACGCTTTAGCATCCTTGCATAAGTATGAGTGTTGCCATGATTGCATGTTTGCAATGAGGCTATTTGCTTATGTGATAAGCTGCATGAATCCCTGTGGGTGAAGGCTTTGTTACTTGAATTGGAACAGTTTGATGATTGTAAGTTTTAAGCCCATTTTGCGAAGTGGAAAAATCATGTTTTAAGCCCACTTGAGGGTGGCAAATCCGCGCTTTAGCCCACTTGAGGGTGGCACTTTCAAACCATTTTCGAAAACAAACATGAGTTGTTTTGTTCCAATTCTTGCGATTTAGTCTATACTTGTATGTTGTGTGCATCACATAGTAAAGTTAGCTAAAAATCAGAATAGGAACACATGTTTATAAAATCACAAATCATGCTTAGCAGAGGCCGATCCATTGATTGGGCGAGCGGGGGTGCTCATTTTAGGACCTTCCCCTCTCGTACCCAAGTTCCCGAGCCGAGGCAACTTTGGTGATGACGGACACGTGGCCTTAGGCACGAGTCAGGGTTTCCTAAGTTTCCCAAAATAAAATATTTAGGTGGCAACTTTGTAATTTGGCAAAGCACTCTAGTTTTGGCATTATTTGATTCAATATCTGATTTGCCGGATTGGACTCTTTGGTGTTTATCAGTCTCACATTACACTTTGTGAGATTAGATTGAAAACCGTGACAGGAGTCCGAACTATAGGAGACCAATTTGCGCCTCTCCGAAAGGGGGGCGCACGAAGAAAGTCGGGTCTACAAAGACAAATAACCAAGATACAATGTTAACGGCATGTTCACATGCGAGAAACAACACAGAAGCATATTTTATGCCACATTGGAATGCATGTTCAATGCAACAGTACCAAATGCTTGTTCTATGCACGATCAATAGCACAAAATGCATATTCTATGCAAGATTAACAGCATGTTCTATGCGTGAAAAGTTGAACACATATTCTATGTAACAGAATGCACATTCTATGCAACAGTATCTGTGAAATGCGCGTTCCATGCAACGACAAAGAGATGCACGTTCCATGCAATGAAAAAAGTGTACTTGATAATAAAACCAACCCAGTCGCAACTTCCAATTTACCACTCGGAAGAGTTGCTATATGTTTTAAAAGGATACACCTCGTTCGTGTTGACTAGCACTGAACATCATGTATTGAAGACACGGCTTGGGGCTTCTGAAGAGGCAATTCGAACTTAAGATGAACTTTCCTTGCACTTCTTGATAAATGAAGACACAAAATAGCATCAAGACTCAAAGGAGAAGCACTGGGCACTGGTCAGCCACAAGAGGAGGGTGTGACCACCTATCAGCCACCCCTAAGCACTGTTGGCCACCAATGTGGCCTGTCGGCCACCAATGGCAGTTCGGGCCCATTTTGGTCTTTTCACCTCGGCCTTTAAGTATACTCACCCATACTTCATTTCCACACTTCTCCATGCTCAAAAATCCTTCCTCTTTCTCTCTAGACACTTTTCCCCACTAGATTCGAGCTTTATACGCATTTTCTAATGCCCCACGGACGTTTGATTGGCTAAATCCTCTTTGTATACTCCGTTTTGAACCGATTGAAATTCGATTTCGATACTTTTTCTTGGAGTTTCACCGCTTGAGGCTTGCTTCCCTTGAGTTCGATGCCTTTTCCCGGGCTTCGACTTTTTCTTCCTTTTTCTCTCTTAAGGTTGACTTTTGGCATTTTCCATCCATTTTCCTCACTTTCGGCCACTTTTCTCATCTTCTTTCCAGATGGCGGACGACGTTCCTCACGACGGAGCTTCCTCAAAGATTCCACCTCAGTTGTCCCCAGGGATGGAGGTAGAGCCCGAGCCTGTGCTACTACCACCCAAGGTTCGACCCATCGACCCGACGACATATGATCCTCAGACGTATGTGCTACCACCTGAGAGTGTCCGACATTTCAGGAGGTTTGAGCGAGGCACACCAGAGGACCTTTTGCTACGAGAGTCGGCCTCCCATTTATCTTACAGCACCACCGAGGTATACACTGTATTCTCATGTTTTCTTCACTGTACCTTGCATTTCTTGCTTAAACCACACTCTTGCATTGTATTTCTTACACTGTATTTCACCTGCTCGTTTCAAACATACTCTTGCACTGTATTTCTTATACTTCATTTCACCTGCTCGTTATGAACATAGGGGGGCTCCCTCTCTATCAGAGGCTACGGGGCCACATCCACGAGAGCTCCCCGACGGTGTCTGCCACATTGTTGATGAGGCTGGTTTCGGCTTGTTCTGCATGGGGCTCTCGCGCCTCATAGCAAGTCAACCTCTACTTGGAGCATTGGTAGAGAGGTGGTGGGATACCACTTACTCTTTCCACTTCTCTATCATGGAAGAGATGACGATGACTCCATATGATTTCTCTATGCTCACTGGCATAGAGGTAGGGGGTCGTCCGATCCCTTATGATACAGACATGGGTGAGTGGGAGGCGTCATGGATCTACCTACTAGGAGCACACCCATCTCTTTTCCGATCAGGGATGGTTCGGTATAGCTGGTTTGCAGAGCAGTTTCGAGGGAGATAGCTAGTGACCCTGGAGGAGACCGAGCATTACGCACGAGGCTTCTTGATGTTCCTCTTCGGTACCACTTTGTTCGCAGACAGAGCAAACATTTTTGGCTTATATCCCTTGAGTGCACTGGTGGACTTGTCCCAGGTCCGCGTTTATGATTGGGGTGGTGCCGGCCTTGACACATTGTATGGATACATGAGCGCCACATCCCGCAGGAGCGAGAACAGGGTCAATGGCTACTGGAGAGCCTGGGAGGTATGCTTTACCTTTTTGCTTTTCATTTTTTTCTGTGCTTTTTACTTTGCACTTGTAATTTCTGCACTACACATTCTGCTTTCTGCACTCACACTTGTACTTTCTGTACACTGCACACACATTCTGCATTCTACATTCTGCATTCTCTGTATTCTGCATTCTCTGGACATTGTACACACATTCTGCTTTCTATATTCCCTGTGTTTTGTTGTACACTCAATATGGCCCTTTTCTTTTTGCAGCTTTGGGTATATGTCTAATTCCCGGCCCTTGCCCCAGAGCCAGAGGTAGAGATGCCTCCTGTCGTGCCGTACTCTCACCGGTATGATGAGAGATGTCTGCGGAGGACACAAAAAACTTTTTCATTCTTTCGCCGATACTTCAACACTGTGACTGCAGTAGAGGTGGTTCAAAATTCACTGTTATTTTCATTCTATTTCAGCTCTAATTCATATTGTAATATTCCAATAGCAACTAAGAAGCTGTACATTCCCTGTTTACAGATCACGTGGCAACCTTGGGTGACGATGCCCGAAGAAGTCAGGGACCAGTTTGCTAGAGCTCGGGGGGCCACCCATTTCCGGTTTCTATTCGAGGGTCTGGTTTGCCGAGCTTGGTTTTTAGGCGAGTGTTTCGTACGCCAGACCTTGGGCTTGCCGCAGCAGATAGTTCCCATGGCGCCCCTACCATCTATGAGAGCTAGAGAGGAGCTCACCTCCCAAGAGATGAACCAGTTTACCAGAGGCTTGGACGCCGATTACTTCTTCGGGGAGGGTGATTATGTGACATTCATCGAGACACACCTCATGCCTTCTTTGACCGGTATTTGCGGAGGTGAGGGGATGAGAGCTTCAGCTGTGAGAGTGAGAGCCAAACTACCCAGGGCGGCCGAGGCACGTGGCAGAGAGGCCACCCAGACGAGGCAAAGGACCTACTAGCCAGAGCTGCCTACTGCACTCACATGTCGGCAGTACACTAGGGAGGCATATCAGATCCCGATTGAGCTTGCCGCAACAGGACACAGATATGTTAGAGCTCCTGATGCACCACCGGTATGTACCTCATTCTTTAGTTTTCTCATTTCTTTCAAATATTTGTTCCTTCTGGACATAGATCATTTCCAATGCATTTGTAGGAACCTCCTGGATACACTGAGGATCTGCTAAAGCTGTTAGCCTCATTCGAGGGCATGATATTGAGGAGGGAGGCACTGCTCGGCTTCCATGGAATTCAGGTTATTTCTTCAGTTTTCTTACATTCCAGTCATCAAATTTCCACTGACACAGTGAAACTGACATTTCAACTGAAAATTTCCCCATGCTGCACTGATACATTGCATCTGAATTCATGCACTGTTCCTGACTTCTGCATATACTCATTGTGCACACCATACTTGCATCTGATACACATACTGTGGCTGGCATATGACAACTGTCTTTTTAGGTCCCACCTATGCCGGCAGCACTAGCACCAGCACCAGGACCATCAGTACTCCCTCTAATAGGGAGGAAAGAGAGAGAGAGACAGGCTCCAGCATGCAGTCGAGGCCGAGCTAGGAGTGCCCGAGTTAAGAGTGGCCCTTTCGAGCCCATTCTGAGCGAGGATGATATTGAGACCAGCGAGGCCGAGGAGGCAGTGAGTCAGCATGCTGAGTTATCCGAGAGTGGAGACGATGATGCCGACTCAAGTTCTGCTAGTGGCAATGCTACTGAGCCAGGTTCTGAGGCAGAGAGCAGCGATGACTCTAGTTCTGGTTCGGCATCCGATTCAGACAGCGGTGCAGATGAAGACAGCTCTGAGTCCCCGCCCAAGAAGAAAACAAAGAGGGCCTCTCGAGTCTGAGATAGCTGGCACTGATCTATGTGTATTTTTGTTTAGTTTCTTTTGTTAGGAGTATTAGCACTTTGTACAGCTTCAAACGAGTTTTTCATTTTCTTTAAAAACTTGTACTGCACTTTTTGTAAAAACAACCATGATCGGAATGAAAACCAAGCTTTTTGAAAAAGTGCTGTTTTTTGCATCATGAGCACCACATTGCATGAAAATGAGATTAAATTTGACATTCAAAACCGAATACTTGTATTGTCACAAAAGTCTAAATCAGGTAACGAACCGACCAACAACTGAAATAAACAAAGTAATACAACTCGATAATCAAAATAACAACAACTCGATAAACAACGAAACTATTCGATATACAACCAAAACGACTCGATAAACAAAACAGCTCGACAATCAACTTAAAAACAACATAGCAAACTTTCTAAAACTAAAAGGACTCAAAATAGGACCTTAACATATACAAAGAGCAGAACAAAACAAAGGTTCTCAGCACTCTCAACACAAAGGTGGATAGCACGTCTGCAAAAAGGGCTTCGGCCATGAATGGATTCTGTCGGCCCCTAGTGGTGACGTGCTCTGTTAGCCTTCACTAGTGGCCGGTCGGCCACCAATGTGAGGAACTTCTAGAATGTTGACACCTAGCTTCCATTCACTACCTTATCTTTTACAAAAGGTTTAGACTTCGTGTTTTCTTCATTTCAGCTGCAAACTCTTCACAAATGGAGCCATTCTTCACCGAAAACTCTCAAATTGGATTGCAACTTTAGATGGCTCGAAAAAGCTAAATTTCTGGGGTTTCAGCATAAATGCACTATTCCCGCTGAGTCGTTCTTCGCTTTGTTTTCTGTTCCTACATGCCATAGCTAGATGTTGGAATCCAATTACACATGTTTTGTGCTTCGGGGGACAAGAGCTATACCCGACAATCCAAGAATTTCAAGTGCTAATGGAGTCCCGGCGCGATGAGGAAATCTTGCCTCAACCTCGCTTTGGTCACATCCAAGCTTTGGGAAGGATGTGTGGGCTCACTTTACACGATGCCCGATCCTTGGTTCACAGCGGAGAGCTGGATATCCCCAGTTTGATTCATCAGTTTTCTGACACCGGTGACCGAGGCAATCTTCTTTGGCGGGGTTTTCAACAACACACCCTTTGTTTGTGCATGCTAGCACAATTCCTTCTTGCCCCTAGTTTCGGCGGGTTTAGCATTCGGCTAGTCAAAGTGGCATGAGGCTTGAAAGAGGGCAAGAGTTGCATTGGCTTGGTATTGGCCGAGACTTATATGGGCTTAGACGCCTTTCATCAGCGAGAGACAAACAAATTTGTAGGAAGTCCACTACTTCTTCAGGTAATGTTTCCCACCCTTTCTAATATGTGTTTCTCATATCACTCGGCACTCATGCTCTGTTTTTCTCTCAAAACCCTTTTCTCACTTTTTCTCTCAACATACATTTCTCTATTATTCAATCTCTCTTTTCTTTCATCCCTTCCCATATATGGCTCATGGACAGGTTGAAGGTAATGGACTCTTACCCTGCATATTTAGCACGAGGCTATTTCATTCGCCAACGGCTAGTTGATTTCCCGAACGAGGGATGGTGGTGCCATTGGATGTGCAACAAGTCTGCTGCTGACATTGCTTAGCGTTGCCCCTAGTTTGATCTGCCCGAGATGAGCTACAGCATAGCTCGGCAACCTGGCATTCAGCTGATTGGCCTAACACACTGCGTGTTCTACTTTTTGTTCCAGTTTAGGCGTCAGTTCGAACATGGCCAAACTTGCCTAGAAAGGAGGGTAGAGTACCCGGGTTCGTTCCCAATCTGAGGTTCACAATTGGCTCGATATCCCACTGCTTGGAGGACAAGGGAGCTTCTGGCTCCTGCCCCTAGTTTCAACTATGCACTTTCTGGCGAACGTCTGGCTTGGCTTGAAGAAAAAGCACAGACCGGGCCTACGTTAGCATCAGAAGCTTTCACAAGCGCAGGGAGGGAACGTAGGAACAACTGACTCATCTATGCCCCAAGTTTATTACTTTGATCTAACTTTTCAAGTTTTCCTTTTGAATGTAATAAAAGAAACTTTGATTTGTATCGAGAGCTGGAGAACTTTGTATTGAAATCAATGAAATTGAAGTTGTGGGCACTGAAAAAATTTCCTTTTGATCCAAAAATGGTTTAAGTTGTAAAAGGATTAATTTGAACAAAATCAACTTTCATCAAAACTTTTCAAAACCATTTTCGATAAGGATCACCACCTGACACACATGGAATCTATCCTCAAGATGTGCAAACCCGAATCCAGAAATGGCAAATTGCCCCTAGACTAAATAGCACTGCTCAGCACTGTAATCAACTCTTCTCTTAGGGTAAGGATCACAACCGATCTTTCAAATAACGAACGGAGAAGGATGCCTTGATCAAACATATGGACACAGTTGATGTGGAGGTGTTTACGGCCAGACTTTAGGATGAAGTTGCCTACATGTCCTGAAGATGGGAATCAGGCCTTATGTAGTTCGATTCGGGATCGCTCGGGTATTAAAGCTCTCCTTTTGCACTCTAACTTTTGCCAAGGCCGCCCTTTCTGGGTTTTCAATCTTGTGAGCTCAGTTTTTCTTTTTTTCTAATTTTTTGGGCTCTAACTTTAGCCTAGGTCGCCCTTCCGGGTTTTCGGTCTAGCGAGCCTCTCAGTGGTAATATTTCTTCAACTTGTCCATGTTGATTGGTTGGGAAAATTCTAGGCCATCCAGGTCCATGAGAATAACAGCTCCACCCGACCAAATGGTTTTGATGATGTAAGGACCAGTCCAATTGGGTTTGAACTTGCCCCTAGGGTCATGGATGGGTGCTCGGTTGTCTCAGTACCAAATCCCCTTCCTTAAGATTCTGAGACTTAACTTTCTTGTTAAAAGCCCTGGCAATCCTACATTGATAACCTTGAACATGGTACAGTACTTTCAGCCTCCTCTCATCGAACAGCGTTAGTTCTTCAAACCTACTCTACTGTCAATCTGCTTCTGCTATCTGGCACTCAACCATAATTCACAGCAATGGAACCTCTATCACAATCAGCAGAACAGCTTCCATCCCATAAACCAGAGAATACGGAGTTGCCCTAGTAGATGTTCGAATTAAAGTTCTATAGCCCTAGAGAGCAAATGGCAATTTGTTTGGCTAATCCCTGTAGGTCTCAACCATTTTCTACAAAATATGCTTGATGTTCTTGTGGGCGGCCTTAACAGCTCCGTTGGTTTGCGACCGATATGTAGATGACTTATGAAAAGCCACGTTGTATTTCTCCAAGAAGTTGATCACTTCTTTCTTGAAATAGGAGCCATTGTTTGAAATGATCTCGTTCGGGACTCCATAACGGCAAATAATGTTCTTGTGGATGAACTTAGCCACATTCGCTGCTTTCAACACTGCATAAGATTGAGCTTCCACCCACTTCATGAAATAATCAATTGCCACCAGAATGTACTCATGTCCATTTGACCATTTCGGTGTAACTACCCCAGTGACGTCAATTTCCTAGACTGAGAAAGGCCATGGTGAAGTCATGTTGTACAACTTCGATGGCGGGATATTCATGTGATTTGTATGAATTTGTCATTTATGGCATCGCCGAACAAAACTAATATAATCCTCCTCCATGGTAGACCAGCAGTAACCTTGCCTAAGAATCTTCTGGGCTAACATTACTCTGCTCATGTGTGCTCTACACACTCCCCCATGAATGGCCTCCATTAGACGTTTCAACTCTTCTGTGTCAACACACAGCTTGTGCATTCCCAAATGACCCCTCTAATACAACATACCCCCGCAGATAATAAATTGAACGGCCATCTGCTGTATTGCCCTCTTATTTTTGGCATTTGCCCCTAGTGGATAAACCTCATTTTCTAAGAATTTCCAGATATCATAATACTAGGGGTTTTGATCTTGCACTTTATCTATTGCGGCGATTAACTCGTAGGCCGGTGTATATCTCTGTTCAATGATGATCGGACGCATCCAAACTCCAAATGGGATGTCTATCATGGAAGATAGAGTTGATAAAGCGTCAGCGAACCTATTGTTCTCCCTTAGTAGATGAGTGATGGTTAGCTTCTCAAACCTAGGAATCAAAACGTCCAAGGTCTGGTGATAGATCTTCATCTTTTCTTCTTTGACCTTCCAGTCTCCTTTTGCTTAAGACACAACCAGGTTCTAGTCCCCGATGACGTCCAACCTTTTTGGCCCTAGTTCCAGGGCGGCTTCCAAACCAGCGATACACGCCTCGTATTCCGCTTTGTTGTTAGATACTTTGAACGGGAGTTTGAAGGCTAAGGGTATATAGGAATTGTTGGGTGCTATCAGCAAAACCCTTATCCCATAACCGTACTGGTTAGACGCTCCATCAAAGTACATTGCCCAAATCTGTTCCTCGACCTGCAGAATAGCTTCATCTGGGAATAGGTATTCTGCCGCTTTATCCCCTTCCACTGGGTGATCTTCTAGGAACTCAGCTACCGCTCTCCCCTTGACAGACTTTCGAGTGACATACTTCAAATCAAATTCAAAGAGAAGAAGCAACCAACGGGCTAGCCTACCCGTAAGTGCTGGTTTCTCAAAGAGATATTTGATAAGATCAAATCTCGAAACCAGAATTACATAGTGAACTAACAGGTAGTGCCTCAACTTTCTGGTAGCCCATACCAAGGCTAAGCAAGCCTTCTTCAGCAGGGTGTAACGGGTCTCATAGTCCATCATTTTCTTACTCAGGTAAGAGATGACTTTCTCCACTCTATCTTCAGATTCTTGAATAACCATGCATCCTATCGTTGTGCCTGCTACTAACAGATACAAAATCAACGGCTTCCCTGGCTCTGGCGGCGACAACACCGGCAGATTCTGAAGGTACTGCTTGATCTGCTCAAAAGCAAACTGACATCGGTCATCCCATTGGAATTTCTTTCCTTTCTTCAAGAGACCAAATAGTGGTTCACAAGTCAAGGCTAATTTAGAAATAAATCATCTTATGAATTGCACTTTACCCAAAAAGCCTCGCACCTCCTTTTTAGTCCTTGGTGGTGGCATTTCTAGAATGGCCTTGATTTTGAAAGGATCTACCTTGGTGCTCCTCTATGTGATTAAGAAACCCAACATTTTTCCTGTTGTTACTCCAAAAATGCACTTCTGTGGATTCAGCCTTAACTGATATTCGCTGATCCATTGAAAGAATTTCTTCAAAGCAGTGTAGTGGCCCCCTCTTTCCTTTGACTTGATAATCATGTCGTCCATATACACCTCAACCTCTTTATAGATTATATCATATAGAATTGTGGTTGCAGCCCGTTGATAGGTAACCCCGGCATTCTTCAACCCAAATGGCATCACCCTATAGCAGTAGGTTCCCTACGGCATGGTGGAAGCGGTCTTTTCTCTGTCCTCGGGTGCCATCAGAATCTGGTTATACTCTGAAAATCCATCCATGAAGGAGAGCAACGCATGGCCTGCGATGAAGTCCACCAATTCATCGATGTGCAGTAGAGAAAAGTCGACCTTCGGACTAGCTTTGTTCAGATCTCTGAAATCCGCACACACTCAAATTCTGCCATCTTTCTTTGGCACCAGAACAATGTTGGCCAACCAAGTTGGATACTCAAATACTAGCAAAAACCCTGCGTCTATCTGCTTGGTGACCTCTTCCTTAATCTTCAAAGCCCAATCCGAGCGTATTCTCCGTAGCTTCTGCTTGACAGGTCGGGCCTCGGGCTCAAGAGGGATCCGATGCTGTACAATCTTAGGATTGATTCCAGGCATGTCTTCGTAGAACCACGCGAAAACATCTTTGGAATCTTTTAATAAAGCGCCTAAGAGCTCGTATTCCCCCGAAGACAACGTGGACCTGATCTGGACCAGACGCGGATCCTTCTCAGTACCCACATTAATTGGAATGATTTCATCAACAAGGGGTTTTACAAGCCTCTTCTCATCTCGATTAATCAAATGTTTGAAAACCAGAGGAATTCCTTCCTCATTGTCTTCACTAAAATTTTGAAAGTCATGATCAATGCAATATACAAGTGGCACAGAGAAGTACTCAAAACCTGCAATGGCATTCGCATTCACAAAGTCCAATTCATCTAGTTCCTCGATTACAACCGACTCAAAAGAAAAGGAAAAAGACGACCTGGACAAAACCTCAGCATCCGGGTTATCAACCCCAGGAATATCGGACCCAGACTCAGATGAACCGGAATCTGATTCCAACTCCACTGGCTCTATGGAATCAGATTCTAGTTCATTACCTGACTCAGAGCTACTGGACAGGAAGCCCTCCTCCTGTTGCCAAGTGAGGGACGGTGCGTTAGATGCATCCAAGATACCACTGGAAGGGTCCGCACCTGATTGGTCTCCGATCATGGAAACGGTTAGGCCATCCCCCAAGCTCTCCAGGTTGATTTGAGGATCCAAAAGGCGACATGCCAGTACTGTTCCTACCTCAAGTTCACTGCTGTTGGAATCACTTTCTATGCTCTTTGTAGCCTTAGCAGTTCAGTCTGTTCCTCTGTGTCGCTCTCTTGCAACTGCAAGTCGAAGAAAATTTCAAAGCTAGGAACTGACTTCTTGTCAGAGTTGAACCAAGGTTTGGGGAAACCACAGAATGAGAAGTCTTCTCCCTCCCAAACAAAATAGCCATTCAGGGTTCCCCAGATTAGTCGGTGCACAAGCTCATAGTGCTTCTCGCTTTGCTTTGCTCTGGCTCTTCCGGCCATTTCTTTACCTTCCTTACCTAGTCCTCTTTGGTAGGCGTATAGCCAAGACCAAAGGCATGAGGGTTATGTGGCACATCAGCCAATGCAACAACGCCCTTCCAGCCACTTCTGCCTAATCCTATTCCGGGCATATGTTGTAACTTGTTCATTAGATATACAAATTAGGCACTGACATATAGGCTTTCATCAACAGCCAAGATATTCTATACCACCCAGGCCTCAGCCAAGGTAAACCCCGAAATAAACACATCCTCTTCATCGTGTACAATCTCCAACGTAGGCGTAGTGACCTCCAGAGGAGGATGTGTAGATGAATTCCCGAAGACTATGGCCACCCCTTTTCCATGGGGGTACTTGAGTATTTGGTGGAGGGTGGAAGAGACAGCTCTTACTTGATGTAGCCAGGGTCGCCCAAGTAGTAGGTTAAAAGTGGCTGGAACATCCAGGACATGAAATTCAATATCCTATTGCGCGGGTCCAACTTGCACTCTGATCTGTACTATTCCCATCACCTCTCTGCTTGTATTGTCATGCGCCCAGATCACCTGGGCTGTAGGCACAAAATCGGCTAGTTTCAACCCAATAGCATAAGTCGTTCGGCATGGACAGACATTGATTGCTGACCTGGTGTCGACTAGTATGATTGGCACCTATTTTGCCCGGCACTCTATGGATATGTATAGAGGCTTGTTGCGTGCAAAGCCTTCTAGCGGTAACTCCTTGTCAGAAAAGGTTAAAGTGGTGCAGCACCTCCTGGGAAGACTAACCCCGCCAGTTGTTCCGGGGTAGTCTCAATAGACAACTTGGCTTTATCCATCGCCGACAATACAGCTTGTCTGTGCACTCGCGTAGCCGTGAGCAAACCCCAGATAGAAATATTAGCCTGAATCTTCTTCAATTGTTTCAGCATAGCCTCTTCTTCTAACTACTTTTCCTTCTGTTTCTCTACCTCTTTGTCCTTCCCAGACGCCTCGAGTTGGTCCAGGTGTGGTGGTTGGAAATATCAGCCACTTTTTGTCATGTGGTCAACTTTCTCCACATACGAGGTATTGTTTGGAAGGCCTTCACCCCAATCCTCATCAGTGTGGGCAAGATGCAGATCATTATCTTCCCACAACATTCCTCCGGCAACGGACAAGCAATTGTCCGGTTTCGGCCTAAGTATTCCCTTAGCAGAAACATTGCCCACAGGGCGTTGAGCTATTCCAGCTTTCTGATCACTTTCACTCATTTCTTGCCCAAACCGCACCAGCGCGGCTTCTTGTTCTATATGTACAGTCCTAACAATGCCCAGTTCCTAAGCCAATTTTTCTTTACTAGTGCCTTCCGGTAGTTTCCCTTTGCTATTGGTCGTTCCGACCATTGCAGTAGTTCTCGCTTTCTGTTCCTCAAGGTTCGATCTAGTTCCCTCATCTATATCAGGTTCATCACTTAGCCACCCGAAATTGTTTGTTGACCCGTTTAGATCGAACCAATTAATGTGCACGTCTCCTTGATCTTGCTCATCAAAACACTGCAAATAATCTGTTTTCTCAAAACGATTTGCCGGATTTGGACTCTTTGGTTCAGACTTAGAACCGTGACTACGAAAAGTCGAGTCCGAGCTGTAGCGAGGTCCCCCGCGGGCTTGTTACACTGACCTTCGTCCTAGTCGGCAGCATCACTTCCGGCTTAGCTTGATTGATTGGCACAACATAGCACTCGGGTCGTATGTCCCTCTAGATAAATCCTCAAAGCCCTCGGGCAACAGACTGCATTCTCCACCAAGGCTAACCTCCCTTCATCTTCCACTGTCACCACCACAGGTTCGGGTTGGAGTGAGGATGCGCTCATCATGCATAATTCTGTGCTCTCAGGGATGAACAATGAAGGCTTAAGTAGGTGAGAGGGGGTGATGTATATATTGGAGTCGTAAGAAATGGTCAGTGTATGGATGAGGTTTATTTGCTGGGGTGGAGGGGCTTGGTTATGTGGTGGGAGAGGATTTGTAGTGACGTTGGGTTTTTCAGGAGGTACTAACACCTTAATGTCAATGAGATCTTGAATCTCATGACGCAATCTTAAGCACTGATCAGTATCATGACCATGCTGTTGGTGAAAAGCACAGTATTTGGTCAGGTTGTGTTTCGGAGTGAGAGGATCGGGTAGCGGGCGTTGTTCTAACGACTTAAGATGTCCATTTTTTATCAGGACCCCTAGGGCTTTGGATAAGGACATGTAAAGCGGGGTGAAAACCCTCTGGCCTTGGGCCTGATGGCTTGAGGTTTGTGAAGCTATGTTCGATGTACTGGCAAAGGGGTTGGCAGTCTTGGGTGTGGTGGTGACCATGCTCACATCCGAAGACCGTGCAGAGGTGCCACCAGTTGTGGCTGCATTGGGGCTGCATGTAAAGGACCTTTTGGGCTATTCCTTCTCATGATCTATCAGACCCTGCTTCATTGCATCCTCAATTTGAACCCCTATTTCATGGAGCTCAGCAAATGTCAACAAAGGCAAGACTATCATCTTCTGTAACAGTCTCCCTTGCAAATTACGGACCACCATTCTGATCTGGTCCTTCTCAGATGGCCAAATAGTCATCATTGAGGCCTTAGCCCTCCACTGGGTCACAAAATCTAAGAAACCCTCTTTTGGCTCCTGACGGGTCGCTTCGAGATCACAAGTAGTGTCCTCGATCTGAGTATTGTAGGTGTACTGTGTTATGAAGGCCTTAGCCATTTGCTCTCAATTTCTCTTCATAGAGTCTTCAGGTTTGGCATACCAGATGGCCGCTATACCCGACAAGGTCCGACCAAAAAGCGACAACTTCTGTGGTTTGAAGAGACCCATTGGTCATAAGATGTTTGAAAATAGCTGCAGATAGACCATAAGATCCCCGGAGCCATCAAACCGGTCTATGTGCGACATCTTGAATCTATTCGGCAAAGTTACTGCCGAGTCAATGTATCCATCCTCAATATCGGGGATTGAATTCACGCCTTGAGCCTATTTGAAGAGCTTTTCCAGCTTGTTGACCTTCAGTGCAGTGGGGTTAACCTCGAATTCAAATGGCGCCTCCATTTGATAAACTGGTGCCTTGGAGGTCTAAGGTGGGATCGGATCTGCCTAAATGCCCGTATTTTCCAAGACATTAATTGTGACCTCGGGTGCCGGAATTCCATTTCTGCTGGGGGTGCATGAGATGCTGAGGCTACTGCCGATTGTGTCTGCTATTGTTGAAGCCTTTCTATCACTTTTGTTTGGCGGGCTACAACCTCGGCTTGGCGGGCTGTGGTCTCAGCTTGGCGGGCAGCGTTTAGCTGCATAGTTTCAATGGTCTACTAGAGTTGACGAAGCATATTTTCCATACTGGATGAGGGAGTTTGAATTACCGGAACTGGCGAATACTCTCTGTCTGAAGTAGAAGTAGAAGATTGAGCCTGACTGGGGATAGGCAAAGCAAAAGGTGACTGCTGGATTGGTGAGTTCTGCCTAATCCTCTTCCATCTAGTAATTGGTGGGAGTGAAGCAAACACTGGCTGTGCCTTGACTAGATCCTCAAATCTGCAGATCCTTCTAACTCGGGTCCAGATTGCTTGGGGGTAACAGAATTGTCTGAAGCAATGATGAAAAACTACCTTGCAAAAAGAAAATAAAGAAAAAAGAAACAAAAATCAGAAACCATACAGCACCTTGGCTCAGACAGAAATAACACGCAGTTGTAATCATAAGCTGGAGAACTGTACTCAACACTGATTTCTGCTCTAAAACTGATACCCAGACTTGCAACTGATACATACATTCCTGTAGAGTTTCAACCTAAAAGCACATATTAAGCGAGTGAGAGCCAAAACACCCCTATGATGAGGTAGGGTTACCCTGTCCTAATTTCGTCAGGAGCTAGGGATTCACTACGCAAAACAAGCGATTTCATACAATTCCTACATTCAGGTGAGCAACCTGTCCAAGTTTGGAACAGTCTCTATGGCTTTCGACATGCAACTAGGCCGATTGGTCAAAAACGGTACCTTAGCAAGACTACCTAATATACCTCTCACACCTAACACCGAGAAGTGAAAGAAGGATCAAACGGTACAGCGGTAGTCCAGATCCAATGGTTGTGTTCCCATCGTGGCAGAGCCCGCAACCGGTCAGCCTTTTGGCAAGCTTTTCCAAGCAAGCCTCTGGCAAACTGCTCAGGAATAGTAGATGGCAAACATTATGACTTAGGCCCACCAATGCAAACGCAAATGCAAAGAAACACATAAGTGTAGATAAAATAATATATCATGAGTTCGAGTCAAGTTCTCTAAGTCCCCAGCAGAGTCGCCAGAAACTATGGACTCACCTTTTTTCGTGCCCCGCCTTTTCGAAAGGTTTGAAAAGAAGGCCGCATAGTTCGAACTCCTGCGGTTTTGAATCTAGTCTCACAAGTGCAATGTGAAACTGATAAACACCAAAAAGTCCAAATCCAGCAAATCGTTTGGGAAAATTGATTTTGAATCAAAAAGTACCAAAATTGGACTGCTTTGCCAGATACAAAATCCCCACCTTAATATTTTTTATTTTGGGGAAATTTAGGAAACCCTGACTCGTGCAAAAGGCCATGTGTCCGTCATCACCAAAGTTACCTCAGCTCGGGAACTTGTGTACGAAGGAGGAAGGGCATGAATTGAGCAGCCCTGCTCGCCCGATCAAAGATCAGCCTCTACTAATCATGATATGATTTTTTACAAATATTATGTGTTCTTATTCCGGTTATTAAACTAGCTTTACTATGTGATGCGCACAAGCAAGTATAGGCTAGTTTGCTCAAGTTGGAACAATTCAACTCATGTTGGTTTACGAAAATGGTTTGAATTTGCCACCTCAAGTGGCCTTAAAGATTACGGATTTTCCACCAAACACAGTGGGCTTAAAACATGATTTGCTACTCAACAAAGTGGGCTTGAAACATACATTTGTTGAATCGTTCCAATTCAAACAACAAGCCTTCATCCATAGGCATTCAAACAGTTTAGTAAGTAAGCATTTAGCCTCATGGTAAGTATGCTAGTCATGGCAATCACTCACACTCATGCAAGTATGCTAAAGCATGAAAACTCACCTAGTACTCCAAGCTAAGATAGAGCAAAAGAGTTAGAAAAAATGCATGATTTCTAATTATACAAGATGTCTAATGCAACACATGCAATAATACAATTAATAGGCTCGGCTACTAATATGACATATGGATCGATTTGAACAACATGCGATTTAAACACGTATTCAAAGAATTATTGAAATAGCAGTGCAGTTTGAATGATGTGTTGAGCCTAGGTACATGCAAGACAAGATGAATGGATGCAAGCATGCGATATGCTCATTAAAACATGTCCCTAATCGAACCATCAAAAGCGATTAAATAAAAGGGAGAAAGACGTGGGGTTGGAAGACATACACACACACGCACACTTATTACAATATTACGCCCTCATGAAGGAGGGTTCGAATGAATAAGCTAATCAACTAGCTATGCTGATTAAGGTAACTAACTATTACAAAACTCGAAACTAATTAACTATTCTAGTTAACTAATTATTACAAACCAAAATTGAATAACTAGTTAAACTAACTAATTATTTACAACTTTTAATTAGCTACAACTAATTAATTACTACACGCACTTGATCTAATGCTAATTAAACTAATTAGCTAATCTCGGGAAGTGAAGGATGCATGCATGCTCGATTCTTCACCCGAAAAGTCACTGCCTTGCTGCTGAAAACCTATGTTTGCAAATATGAACACTAACAAAGTTGTCCACTTCTAGAACTCCTCTGCTCCACCTTACCAACACACTGTGCAAATTTCATTGGTGGCCGACAGGGGGCCAGTCGGCCACAGGTGATGGCTGTCGGCCACTACTAGTTTGAACTTCCTTGCTGCAACAGAGAGCAAAACCGAACAAAACAGTGTATTTCTCAAGGGTTGTTTGCACACTTTGCCTCTCCTTTTCATGGGGAAATCAAAGAAGGGACAAACTTTGGTTCACAAACCATCAATCAAGAAATTTCATTGCATGATGGCTTGTGAAACCAATTGTGCAAGTTCAATAAATGCAAAACAAGACCAAAATGTCCATCACCCTATCATGCATGATCGAGGGCAATGGAGACCAAGGAAAATGGCACATTTCATCACTTTTGAGTATGAAATGTCCCATTTACCTTGTGTTCAAATTAACATCTGATTTGAACACTTGCAACGCAACACAAAGAGATGCTTATCTTGCCTCTTTTACTTGTCCATTTTGGTTTACTCATTTTAATTACCAAATCATTCATTAATCCATTAAATCCATTGGTGAGTGTCCTCTAATGGAAAGAGGGTTCAAACCACAAGTTGCTTTGGGCATGAAAGAGGGATTACACTGTTGGTAATGAACCCCCTAAGGGATTAAACCATTAGGTGTAGCACCTTCATTTCACACTTAGGCAAACAAGTAGCTTGAAACCACTTTCAAAGCAAAATCAAAAAGTGAAGAAATGAGGGAGATTGCAGAAATTATAAGTGCTGAAATGAAGTGGAAAAAAGCACTAAAACATGCAATCAACTCAAACCAATGATGTTTAAAGCCTTAAAACCCTAAACTAGTGAAGGAATTAACACTACAACTATGCAAAACAAGACTCAAACAAACTAACCAGCCCAAAATAGAGCTAAAGCAGGTTATTTTAGAGGCTAAAACATGCTGGACCTGAGCTAAGTTAAGCTAAAAAAACATGCTAACATGTGAAGCTAATTAGGCATGCAAACAAGACACAAGGAGGGGAAGCTAACCCCCCCAACAAAAAAAAATTGGACCCCAAAATAAGTTTTTTGTTACTGAAAAACCTCTAAAATTCAGTGGTTAAAAGGCCAAAAAAAGTCGATTTGAAAGTGATGAATAAAGGCACAAAAGCTTTACAAACTAATAAGCAAGAAGGATGAGCCACCCCCTAACTAAAAAAGGGCTCAAACCAGCAAACCACCCCCAAAATAGTACGAAAAGACAGTAAAACAAGCTTGCAAAACAAAGTAAATAAGGCAAGTAAACTACCTCTTGAAGCAAAGAGCAATTCTAGGTACAAAACCAGGCTAAAACCACCTTCAAGAGCTCAAAGAGGACCCCAAGTAACCTCATCTCAAAGGTAAGAGGATTTGATATAGGATGTGTATGAAAAAGTGTAGAGAAAACAAACACTTAGGCACAAAATTGTAAGAGAGAAGAAAGAAATCTAGAGAGAGAGAGATTTTTGCTTTGAATTTTCTAACCCTCAAAAATGAGGGAGGAACCCCCCCTATATATAGAAAAACATCCCTTCAGCTTAGAAACATCCCACTAGACACGTGTACGTGTAGGGAGATGCAGCTCAATATGCTAATAGCTGGCACAACTGTCAACAAATATCTAAAAATATCTGGAAAAAGAGACTGGTGGCCGACGAGCCACACCAATGGCCGACAAGAAAGGGCCATGGCCGCCAGCCTCTGGTGGTGGCCGACAGGTCACCACAAGTTCCAGGCAGCAAGTTTTGGTCTAAAGCAAGGCACAGAAAGGACAAGGTCTAAAGGCTCAAAGACAGGGCATTCCGCCGAGGACTTCAGGGCACTCAAAACAAACACATGCAACCATAATCATCATATGCACAAGTGATGACGTCCAAGTCTTGAGGACGGTCAAAAATGGGGTGTCTACAACTGGAAGATCAGAATGAGGGCGTTTCTGAGAGCTTACGACCCTAAGGGTTGGCAAGCCATTGAAGAGGATGTTGAAAGCACTGACAATGTAATCAATCAGAGAGCTCTGACTACTATTCATGAAGCAATTTCTGATGAAAAACAGCAACGGGTTGCTCACTACACAAAGGTCAAAGATGCATGGGACATTCTGAGTCAATTTCATGATAGAGGAGAGTCATCTTCACCACCATCTATCACCTTTCCTGTCTTAGTTGCTCGACTGGATGAGGTCCAAGAGAAAGAGGAGCAAAAAGAAGATGATGAAACATCAGAAGACAATGATGAGATTGATGGTGATGATCTACAACAAGCTTACGAAAAGTTTTATGATGAATCTCTGAATTTGTCCAAGATCACTAACAAACTCACTCTCAAGCTCAAAGCATGTGAAAGCGAGAACATTAAGCTAAAAGGAGAAATTACAACAGCAAAGCAGAATGTCATCAAGATCTCTAATGACAGGCAAGACCTATGTAGGAAACTTCTATCTTATGAGACCGAAAGGAATGAACTTCTGAAAATATATACCACATATGAAGAGAAGATTGAAATCCTTGAGATGTCACAAGCTACATTGGAAGAGATGGTTGGTCAAAAAGATGAAGAAGTCAGAGATGCTAGAGCCACAATTGCCATATGGAACAAAGGTTCTAAGACATTAGAAGACATCCTTGGGTCTCAACAAATGGGTTATGACAAAAGTGGTCTAGGCTATGGTAATGCGACAGT
The DNA here is from genome assembly GCF_004153795.1 of Camellia sinensis. Lineage (NCBI taxonomy): Eukaryota > Viridiplantae > Streptophyta > Magnoliopsida > Ericales > Theaceae > Camellia > Camellia sinensis. Next base: position 248,313 of record NW_021025693.1, read on the forward strand.
TCACAAGGGACAGGTCTCTACATCACACGACCTGAAGACTCAAACAAAGGGAAAACTGAAGGTGAAACAGGGTGATCTCTCTCTTCATCTGCCTAACGGGGATAAGATCAACAAAAGGGAGGTAAAACCTATTTTTGTTTGTCATCATTGTAGTAGGTATGGCCACATTCGTCCTTATTGGTTTTAGTTGTTTGGTAAGGTGTCTCAAAAGGGTAGAAATTCTAATGCTTTTTGAGTTAGGAGACAACTTTACATGTCTAGGCAGAACACCAAGATTGATAAGGGTGTTCACAATGCTAAGACATTTACCAAGACCGCCAATCCTGATTTTGTTAAGACCAAAAATATATGGGTGAGAAAGGATAACTTGACTTGTTTTGTTGTTCATGCTGCTCTAAAAGCATATGACTCACACATATGGTACCTTGATAGTGGGTGCTCTCTTCACATGTTAGGTGACAAATCCTACTTCACCTCCCTTGAAAAATATTAAGGAGAAATTGTTATCTTTGGAGATGGTGCCACTTCTAGAGTCATTGGTAAGGGCTCTATAAGTGTGGCTGGTCTTCTCAAGCTCGAAAATGCATTACTTGTTGATGGACTTAAGCAAATCTTTTGAGCATCAGTCAAATGTGTGATTCCTACCATGAAGTATTATTTTCAAAAAATAAATGTGAAATTTTATAAAAAGGGAAATACTGTCATGCATGGGGTGGTTCGGACATCTAATAACTGCTGTGGAATTGTTACCACTAATGATCTCACTTGCACTTAGCCATCATAAGTAATATTGATCTGTGGCATCAAAGATTAGGTCACATCAATTTCAAATACCTAACTAAGATTGCCAACAAAGAGCTTCTGAGAAGAGTACCTAAACTGGGTAAGAATATGAACCATATGTGTGGACCATGCCAACTTAGAAGCAAACCCGTGCCCCTCATAAAAAATTGAACGGCTTCATAACCAAACGTCCTCTTGAATTGCTTCATATGGATCTTATGGGGCCCACTCGCACTGAAAGCATTAGAGGTAAAACATACATTTTTTTAACCGTTGATGATTTTACTTGTTTTTCATCAGTAAATTTTTTAAGAGAAAAATCTTATATGTTTGATGCTTTCCAAGCCTTAGTCCTTAAAATTCAAAATGAACAGGGTGTTTCTATTGGGCGTATCATAAGAATCCGAACTGATCATGGTCGTGAGTTTGAAAATAGTTCATTTTCAGATTTTTGTGATATGCATGGAATTAAGCATGAATTTTCTGCGCTGATTACTCCAAAACAAAATGGAGTTGTTGAGAGGAAGAACAGAGTTGTTCAAGAGATGGCTAGGGTCATGCTCCTTAGTAAGAAAGTTCCTCTAAAGTTTTGGGCTAAAGCCTTAAATACTATTGTTTATGTTATAAATCCTATGTATTTAAGGCCCGGCACTTTACAAACTCCGTATGAATTGTGGGAGGGATTGAAACCTAATGTAAACTACTTCAAAACTTTTGGGAGTAAATGTTACATTTTCAAAGATAGAGAGCCTTTGGAAAAATTTGTCTCCCGAAGTGATAAAGATATTTTTCTAGGGTATTCAACCACTAGTAAAGCTTTTCGTGTCTATAACCTGCGAACTTCATCTTTAACAAAATCGATCAATGTGATTATAGATGACACAGGTTCTCCTACTTTAGCGATAAATGAGGAAGAAAATGGTGAGTCTCCAATCCTGGATACTGAACCACAAAGTCAAAGAGAAGCTGAGGTCCAAGCACAAGAAGGTGAGACAGCACCAACTTCTCAGGTAAGTTAGAGTCCAAAGAGTGCACAAAGAGACACCACTTCTAATGCCTCTGTCACCACAAGTCCAGAGTTCAAACCATCAGTAAGGGTGAAAATCATCCGGCTCAATAAGTGATTGGAAGTGTATCTGAACGAATGAAAACCCGAAGACAAATTCTAGAGGACGTATCTCATATGTGTTATGTTTCATTAATTGAACCTAAGAATATAAAAGAGGCCTTACTAGATGATAGTTGGCTCAATGCTATGCATGAAGAATTAGGTCAATTTGAACGTAACAATATTTGGACTCTTGTTCCCAGTCCTAGAGACATGAATGTGATAGGTACCAAGTGGTTCTTTAAGAATAAATCTGATGAGAATGGTACAGTACTTAGAAATAAAGCTAGGTTGGTTGCTCAAGGCTATACTCAAGTAAAGGGTGTTGACTGTGATGAGACATTTGCCCCAGTCACACGTCTCGAATCTATACGTAGTTTACTTGGTGTTGCATGCTTTCTTGGTTTCAAATTGTTTCAAATGGATGTGAAAAGTGCCTTTCTAAATGGGTACTTGAAAGAAGAGGTTTATGTTGAGCAACCAAAAGGGTTTGAGGACCCTAAATGTCCAAACCATGTCTACAAGTTAGACAAGGCTTTGTATGGGTTGAAACAAGCCCCTCGGGCTTGGTATGATAGACTTACTACCTTTCTACTTTATAATGATTTTCAAAGGGGTAGCGTGGACAAGACTTTATTTGTGAAACATACTAAGTCTCATGTACTTGTTGCTCAGATTTATGTTGATGATATTGTGTTTGGATCTACCGTTGATCATCTTGTTAAATACTTTTTGGATTGCATGACATATGAGCTTGAGATGAGCATGATGGGAGAGTTGCCTTATTTCTTAGGTCTTCAAATTAAATAGTCTCCTTCAGGTATGTGTGTTTCTCAGACTAAGTATGCCAAAACCTTGTCTCAAAGTTCGGTCTTGAGTCGGCCAAACATGCACGCACTCCCATGAGCACCCGTCTTCACCTTTCCAAAGATTCCTCTAGTACTGATGTTGATCCTACCCTTTATAGGAGTATGATAGGGAGTCTCTTGTACCTCACAGCCAGTCATCCTGACATTGCATTTAGTGTAGGTGTTTGTGCCTGTTACTAAGACTGTCCTAAAGAGTCTCATCTGATTGCTGTCAAACGCATCATTAAGTATGTCAATGGGACATTGGGTTATGGGATTTGGTTCTCGACCAACACTACAGCTGAAATCACTGGTTTTTCTTATGCCGACTGGGCAAGGTGTGCTGATAATCGTAAAAGCACATCTGGGGGTGTTTTTACCTTGGAAATAATTTGGTTGCCTGGCATAGCAAAAAGCAAAATGCCATTTCTCTTTCGACCGCTGAGGCTGAGGACATTGCTGCAGGGAGTTGTTGTGCACAAATGTTGTGGATGTAGGAAATGCTTCATGATTATTGTGGGAGCCGAATAAATGGCAAGATCAGAAGGTGCGTGCCTTAGAAGACTGATATTAATCGGCCATATCCTACGAGAATGGGAAGCCGAATACAATACATATGCCGAATAAGTGTAGATCCTTAGAGCCGAATAAGAGAAAGGACAATGATTAAAAAGTAGGCCCTGGCCCCGAGGATCAAAAGGAACAGGTATAAATACGGGAACAATGGATTGAGAAAGGTATGTAAGAATCACTTCACTTAACTTAGTAAACAAGCTATCTCGAGTGTCTGAACTGACTTGTCCGTCGGAGTGCTAATTCTAGCAGCCCTGACCAGAGTGTTTGTATCTTTTCAGATGACTAGCTGAGGATCACTAGCGTCTCCCAGGATCTGAAGAGTATTTCCAATCCACTTCCCCACAATTGGCGCCGTCTGTGGGAATACTCAAATACATCCATGGCAGGCGTGACTGAAGATCCTCCGATAACCACTGACGAGACCGCACAGGGAGATGACTTCACTCCAGCAAATATGCTCGGAAAGGAAACCATCGTTGCAAGACGTGCCTTGAACTTTGACTCACCAACGACTTCAGTGCAAGAGACAATACGAGCGATCACGGAACAAGAAAAGCAGAATGAACAAAGGCTGGAGAACATGATCGCTGAAAATGAACGTCTCCATCAAGATTTGGCCCTGGAAGTAGCAAAATCCAGAGAAGCCGTGCGCCAAGATCCCGAACGACTTCCGAGGACAGGTGAACAATGACCTCGAGCCCCACCAAAGGAGACCGATAGCGACTCCAACTCATCACCAACGGAGCTCAACAAGAAGGGACGATCCGAAACTTCCAGCTCCTCCAAAAAAAGTCTACATACAAGGAGCAAGCGCAGAAGAAGCAGTTCAGACGAAGAAGACCAGCACGATCCTTTTGTCCGACGGATCGCAACGGCGGCCCTGTCCAAGAAGTTCAAGGCTCTGTCATTCACTCTTTACGACGAAAAATCAGACCCCACTGATCATATCCGTCATTACAAGCAGGCCATGACATTGCATGCAGACAATGAATCCCTCATGTGCCGAATATTCCCTAGCAGCATGGGGCCATTAGCTGTCAGGTGGTATTACAAGCTGGAGCCAGCTTCGATCAAAAGCTTCCATCAATTACAGAAATCCTTCTGGGCCAGGTTCATCACCAACGAGGTACAGCCGAAACAGGCCGACTCCGTTTGGGCTATGCAGATCCAGTCAGGAGAAACACTCAGAGCGTATTCGGCGCTATTGGGAGTGCTTCAACCTCGTCGACGACGCTTGCAACGACTCCATGGCCATCACCGCCTTCAAAATGGGACTACATCCCGACAGTGCTCTTCGCAGTTCCTTGACCAGAAGAGCCCCAAAACAGTCTGGGCGTTGATGAAGAAAGTTGAAGAGTATTACAAAGTGGAAGATGATGCCTTGAGAATAAAAGCCGGAAAAATGTCCACAAAAATGGCCCCCCTCAAAAGTGCTCAACCAATAAGTTTCGTGCCACCTCTGAGCCCTGAGCCACGGTAACGCGCTAAACGAGACAAAAGGTAGGATTCTCACCGATCAAGCGATCAATGCTTCCACCGGACGAACGAATAACTGCAAGTCGACAGCAGGCACTCGAGGCGTGCCGACAAGAAGTATACAGAGTTGTCAGAACCAATCACTGCAATAATGACCAAAGTCCAACACCTTGCATTCTTCAAATGGCCATCAAAGGTGGTGGGGCCGCCCGACATGCGAAGAAGGGATAGGCAGTGCGAGTATCATAAAGATCACAGCCACGAAACTGAGAGCTGTTACGCATTAAAGGATCACCTGGAAGAACTGGTGCAAGACGGCCGACTGCAACAGTACGTGAGAAAGGGAAAGCCAATCCAGGCATTAGCCTTGAGGCAGGACTCACTTCCACTTGGCGTGATCCATATAATCTACAGCCTGCCTGTGTCCCCAACCGTGCACACAATTTAATCGCGTCCAATCCCCCAAAAGCAACATATTTCAACTGAATGGCCCAGAAAAGCTCCGACAATTACTTTCAATGACTCCAATCTTAGCGGCACAATAGTCTCCCACATCGATCCGTTGGTCATCAAATTACGCGTAAAATGGTTCACCATTGAACGTATTCTTATAGATCCAGGGAGTACTTCAGAGGTTATGTATTACAAAACTTTCATCAAACTCGACTTCAACGAGTCATATCTGTCTTCGGCGCCTCACCCATTGTTCAGCTTTAATACGAATCCTGAATACCCGTTAGGAAAGATCATACAACCTGTTCGAGCGGGCTCCAGAACGGTCGAAGTAGAATTCCTGGTCGTAAAGCTCCCTTCGCTGTATAATGTCATCATGGGGCGAACCTGGTTACATATTATGAAGGTCGTTCCAAGCACTTATCATCAGCATGTGCGCTTCCCGACAGCCCATGGCATTGAAGAAATTCGTGGCTCCCCGCAATCGGCACAAGCAGAGATTTTATGAAAACCCTATCACTGACCCGGTCTGTGGGCTTTGATACTTATATATATATATATATCACTTCTGCAATGCAAACCATTTTTCTTCGTCGCTCAATTCATTTCTCGGAGCCCCCTTTGGTGCATGACACCTTTGAGCCGACTAAGACTCCGGATTCAGAGCGCCCTTCATAGATATCACGATTGGCCAAACTAAGTCTCCGGATTCAGAGCCCCCTTTGGTATATGACACCTTAGGGCCGATTAAAGTCTCCGGATTCGGAGCCCCCTTTGGTGCATGACACCTTTCGGCCGACTAAGACTCCGGATTCGGAGCGCCCTTCGTGGATATCACGATTGGCCAAACTAATCCGGATTCAGAGCCCCCTTTGGTGTATGACACCTTAGGGCCGATTAAAGTCTCCGGATTTGGAGCCCCCTTTAGTGCATGACACCTTTGGGCTGACTAAGACACCGGATTCAGAGCGCCCTTCGTGGATATCACGATTAGCCCCCTTTGGTGTATGACACCTTAGGGCCGATTAAAGTCTCCGAATTCGGAGCCCCCTTTGGTGCATGACACCTTTGGGCCGACTAAGACTCTGGATTCGGAGCGCCCTTCGTGGATATCACGATTGGCCAAACTAAGTCTCCAGATTCGGAGCCCCCTTTTGGTGCATTACACCTTGGGGCCGATTAAAGTCTTCGCATCGAAATGCCGGTTACGGAGCGCCATCGGCGTAAGATGTCTTTGGGCCGATTAAGACTCTGAATTCGCAGCGTCTCCGACGCGTAACACCCTAGGGTAGATCGTACCTCCGAATTCGGAGCACCCTTCGGCACGAACAAAACGAAACAACACATGCCAACATTCGAAATAAGGTGCTTAGCTGTAAAAGAAAAAAAGAAAAAAAAAATAGAAAAAATCCAGAGTAAGACGCAAATGTTTGAAATAAAACTTTTTATTTGATCAAACAGTTGTTACATAGACACAATCCGCGTTCGAACATTACAATATCTATCTTCAACTTCTAAGGAGAAAAGAGGAGTTAATCACGTTGATACAGTGGAGGCCCCGAATCAATGCACGTCATTTGGAAGGCCTCCGCGACTCAAAATGTCTTGATCCAACCGTGCCCGAATCAACGTATCTCTGGACCTCCATCTGACGCCATCGACAATGTCAAGGCCAAGATCCAAGACAAGAAAGGTTAAGGGCAACAGTCGTTGTGTCTCCTTTTGGGGCGATCTACTTCGACGACTTGGAGGCTGACGCACCTCCCGTTTCTCTTTTAACGACCTACCTTCCACATCGGAGAATTCTCCACTGCGATCCATTGCGGCATCAAGCTCGGCCAAAGTTTGAGTTTAACTGATTAAAGAAACTCTGTTTTACATCCACAATATTATATAAACCCCACGCAATAAATGGCGTTATATTAATAAGGTCACTCGCATGAAAAGTCCATTCCATTTATTTTTAAATGCTGGCAGTGATCCCGAGGCAATTTCATTAATGCCAAAACCCCAAGAGACGAACGTCGGTTAATATTCACCACGGCCTGGGTACCCTAACGGCTTTTTGGAACACATGCACTGACTGGGACAGGGGCAGCGTTATCAATCCAACCGGCCAAGCATTTAGACCCCGCGCCGACTGGAATTTGCCACAGCCACACCACGGACTAGCTTTTGGCCTCTGGAAATTATAGTGGCCACATTCAAGGATAAACGGCCATCACGATTGGGCCAACCCCGCCTATAAGCCGACGCATCACTATACGATCAATGTTGTACATTCATTCAAGCATCCATGTAATAAAACAAAACACGTATATACCAAATACGAACTATGACGGAATATTTATAATAAAACGTTTCTATTCAATCCAATAATAAATTACATAGTTTTTATTCAACCTTACAATGCGTATTCTTATACGGCATCACCCTCATCTTCACTTTTCTCGACTTCAAAAGCGGAAAACAGAAAATGTTTACTGTGGTAGAGTGGCGATGCTGAATCAATGCCCGACGCTCGAAGAGCTTCCATGGCTTAAGATGCCTTGATCCAACCGTGCCTAAATCCACGATTCTCACATCGGCAAACCTCTTCGGCAAGCTTCTCCTTGGTCTTTTTGATTCCAACTTTTTGGCCTTCATGAAAACCTTTTTCATAGGCCCTCTCCTTCGCAGACTCCATTGCAAACATACTCGCCATCTCACGATCGGCGAGCGCGGCACAGATGAGCCGACTGGTAACCCTTTCCTCCACAATTGGGTTTCCCTACCCGGCGGGTTGTGCCTGAGCCGCCCTAGTCTTCCTTAACTCACGCTCAGCCGCCTCTGCGCGAGCCTCCAAACTTCGAATACGTTCCTCTTTCTTCTCCAATTCTCGATGGGCAACGTACAGCCGCATGCCAATTTCATAGGCAGTGTAAAGCCCCTTCACCGCCCCGTGAATGCCTTCGCGAAATACGTCATAATCCTGGCGACCTACCATTGACTGCTGCACCTTAGGAGGAAAAATTTGTCAAGCAAACTCAACTACTACATTTGGCTCCCGAACGATCGAGTCCGCCTCTGTCATGGGTCTGTTCCCTATAAATACCGCAAAGCTTAATGGGCACGGATTCGCGTCAGATCCCCTCTCGACTCGGAGTTGCAGAGATTTGCCCTGTGACTGCTTGTCCCGCCTGGGTGACCTGCTTTGACGTCGAGGAGACTGACGCCTCTCTCGATCCCTAGAACTCCTACTTCTTGTGCGTGAAGGTTCACCACCTCGATTCATGTCTCCTCCCAGCTCAACTAGCGTCCTCGTTTCCTCTCTGCTGTTAAAGAAAAGTCTGTTCGACATTCACACGATAAATCTTCCTCCAAGAGCTGTAGTCAGCTATTTACTAAGCTCATAAAGGTTGTACCTTTGTTCATTTATCCTTTACAGAGGCAGCGCCCTCGATGCAATCTCATTAATTAAACAAAAACCTCAATCATCCAGCTCCCGAATGATCATGCACCCCTTGGGGCAAGGGCAGATTCATCAATCTATTCGGCTTAAGTGCCCCAGACGGCTCATGAATCGACTTCAAAATTCTTAGGGCCGTCTCATCCGGCTCCCAAATGATCATGCACCCCCTGGGGCAAGGGCCGATTCATCAATTTATTCGGCTTAAGTGCCCCAGACGGCTCATGAATCGACTTCAAAATTCTTAAGATTCATCAATATATTCGGCTTGAATGCCCACAATACTCGGCATATGAGTGATAAATCAATATTCTCATGAGATATTCAATCTCTGAAAGCTCAAACACAGCAATGATTTTATCCAAAGTAGTTAAAGACAAAACATTCTTCACAAACTGTGTACAAGTGGTGGTGCAATAATAAGGAAATTTTTACTAATAAATTGAGTGCAAATAGTAACCAATTTATACATGAAAACTACCCAGAACCAACAAAAGTCTAAGTCTACCGAACAAAAACTTACATCGGAACTAAAAATACTTAATAAAATTGAAATGTGTCCCAGATCAATCCTCGGGGTCAGATTCGAGTGGCTCAACGTCCACTTGCTCGTAGGGAATTGGCAAGGCCAATGTAACTCCAGCGGCAGCAAGGGCTTTGAGCCACCCATGTTTGAACCCCTGATTCTCGAATTTGGGGACTTCATCTACATATTCTGTGTGGGCGGCACTTTTTCCTGCCTCAAATGCCACAGAAGACTCAGAATCAGCTTTTTCCTTGGCCGCCTTGAGCTCCTCTAACTGAACCTTCACCTCGGCAAGCGCCTCCTTGGCTAACTTGAGCGATTCTTCGCTCGCATTTGCCTTACTCTCAGCGTCAAAGCGGAGCTGTTCAGCTGAGCGAGCCCTCTCCTCCTCTGCTTCAGCTCGCGCACTCTCCATTGCGGCTCTCATCACTTCAAACTCGGCCCTACTCTTTTGACCGTCCGCCTCCGTTTGCAAATGATCAATCCTGCCAAGGGCAACATGCAGGCAGCGGCCTAGGTCCGCGATCCTGCCGATCGTCTGTAAAACAAGTTGGGATCGTCAGATACCTTAATGAAAACAAATTAAAGAGAATTTCAGATGGTCACTTACCAGGAGCACCGACTGCATAGATAGGGCTACGGCCATAACATCCGACACGCGCGAAAGGCTGCGGCGTCAGCCGGCAAAGAAATTGAAGCCACCAGGCTCAACGCCACGGCTGGATCCTCAATGGCTGAAGCGTCAGAAGAAATCAGCGTATCTTTGACCTTTGGCCGAACAATAAAAGGCGCGACCATGTCTGACTCTTCTAAACGAGGCCGTTTGGAAGCAGGGCTAATCTCCGACCCAGCCTCTCCCTCGCCGCTACGCTTTTTGCCCCGCTCCTCTGGAACCAGACGTTCATCAGTCACCTGTTCAACCTCTTTTCCCGCTTCGGCCGCAACAACCTGAGTCGTCTCTTCAATAACAGGTACGATAGTTTTAATCACGGTGGGCTCAGAATGGGCGGCCTCGGCCTTCTTTTGAGCAGCCATTCGCTTGGCATTTTTCTTTCGCGCCATCTGTATAAGGCTTTCCCCAGCCATACTTTCGGAAAAATCGCCGTGTAGATCTCCCAAATTCGCAAAAATATCTCCAGAAGAGAACTCTACCCGACTTGAAGTGGACGGTGAAGGCTGGTTAAGTCCGGCAGCCTCGAACGCCGAGCGTATCGCCTCGTCGACCTCTTCGACCTCCTCAGCGACCTCTCTGGTGGGTTCGGTAACTACCTCTCCCACCGGCTCCTTGTCTTCCCCCGAATCCGAATCTTCGAGGCCAATTTGCCTAAGGCTCTTGAAGCTGGGAAAGAGAAAAGCCGAAAGGTGTTGATCGCCGGATGGAATTCGAATGCCGTCCATAGTCGAGAATGTAGTATAAGTAGGTTCGTATCGGAGGAGTATGTGAGCAGCTCTCCCTTGCTTTTGTACGTTTGGACGGCCGAAGTATCTGAGTGCAGACTTAATTTCCTCAAGGACTGCGTTGTCGGTTGAGGGAAGAATCTTCTTCAATCTGTTACCTGCAAAAAACAAGGGGTGATTAAAGGAAAAAAGCCGAATAAAAGGCAGATCAACAAACACGAGGCGTTACATGGCAACCTGGATCACCCTTCCGTCTGGGAATAGGGTCTAGGCGGTCTTCATCTTCACCGAACTCCCAATTACCTCGAACATTGACCATTACGTCGTCAACTCTCTTACCAGAACTGGCAAGCATGGTTATCAAGTGATGGTTAGTGTCCTTCGCCTTAAGAAAGTATCGCCCCAACCGACCGGAAGATTTGGCCAAAGCGTAGCAGTACCGAATCGCCGGAATGCCAAGGTTGATCCTAAGGCGTCGGTTCAACTCTATCGCCCCCATGATGATTCGAAAGAAATTTACATTGGGTTGAGAAGGAATCAGACTCCAATAGCAAAGGACGGCCCTAAGCAATGGATGTAGGGGAAAACGGACTCCGCCCTTCGCTATGGATAAAAGAGGGAAGACGATCGTATTTGGATCCTCCCTCTCCATATCAAGAGTACTGTCCGTTACAAGAGATAAGTGGACATCGTCGGGAATGGAAAAGTGTTGTCGGAATCCGGAAATACGACCCTCAGAAAGGAGGTCTTTCAAGTGTTTAGCCATTTTCGCGGGGATTCAAGGTTCTGCCGAAATCAAAATGACAAACAGAAAATAGGGTTTCAAAGAAAAGAGGAGAAGACTTACAAGTAGACGGGGCAAGGATAGACAGAGAAGAGTTGCAGAAAACGTGAGTCAGAGAAGGGTTACCCGCTGGCGGTCCAAGAGTCTTGAATACTCGACAAAATGTGCACTCGAAAGGACTGAAATTTCAAATCGCAATAAATGCGAGACGCACGAATGAGGCGGGAAAGTGTAATGATGACCAAAAAGGTGTGTGCGTTCTGACATCTGCATTGGGGCATGCGAAGCCACCTGACCTATTTCGACTTTTCCAATTCAAGACCAAACACGCCGATTAACTACCGTCAATAGGGAGTTCGGGGGGCAATTGTGGGAGCCGAATAAATGGCAAGATCAGAAGGTGCATGCCTTGGAAGACTGATATTAATCGGCCGTATCCTACGAGAATGGGCAACCGAATACAATACATATGCTGAATAAGTGTAGATCCTTAGAGCCGAATAAGAGAAACGACAATGATTAAAAAGTAGGCCTTGGCCCCGAGGATCAAAAGGAACAGGTATAAATACGGGAACAATGGATTGAGAAAGGTATGTAAGAATCACTTCACTTAACTTAGTAAACAAAGCTATCCCGAGTGTCTGAACTGACTTGTCCGTTGGAGTGCTAATTCTGGCACCCCCGGCCGGAGTGTTTATATCTTTTCAGGTGACTAGCTGAGGATCACTAGCGTCTCCCAAGATCTGAAGAGTATTTCCAAACCACTTCCCCACAATTATGGAATAGACTAGAACACTCTCACTCTTTTCTATGATAACACAAGTGCCATTAACATTTCTAAAAATCCTATCCAACACTCTCGCACCAAACCCATTGACATTCGTCATCGTTTTATTCGAGAGTTAATGGAAGAAGACCTTGTTGTTCTTGAACATGTATCCACTAAGCATCAAAAAACTGATATTTTTACAAAACCCCTTGATCTTCTTAGGTTTGAGTTCCTTAGAAAGACCTTAGGTGTAGTGCTCAGTTACTAGAGTGTTACCTGTTACTTGACTGGGTGTGAGTAATTGCTTTTTTGTGTACTTGGATGCTATAATCTCATTTTCATTGATTCCTATCATCCCTACATTTAGACTCATATGAACACCTCTCATATTGCTTGCAACATTTCATTCTTCTTTGTTCATGGCTCATTCTGAATGCACATGCTCATTGACTTCATGATCTCATTCTGTACACATTCTTAAGGTAAACTATTGCAGGGGTTTCCGCACAAGTGATCAAAGTTCTCTATGGACCACTAACAGTGTATCTTTTACATTATTGGAGGAATTGACCTATACTGACATATCATGGGTGATAATGAGTCGTTAACCATCTGCCATCGTTTTTCACTTTCACGGTTCCTTCCTCAATTCATTGAAGTCCGGGCATTAGGAAAAGGCTACCTCAGAGGCACCAACCAGGCCATCCTTTCTGATTTCATGCATCTCTGGTTTGGTCTCCATACTCTTGAGTGTGCAAACCACCAATGAGTGCCCACAGAAAAGAAAAGTCACAAAAGAAAAATATATATATATATATACAAACAAAAAAGGACTCATTGATTGAGGGGGAGTCTCCACGTTTACTCAACAAATACCCATTGATTCCTAGTGGGTTGACTTTTCTCTATGATGTTTCGTTACTCTTGCCGGAGGTCTAGCCATCCAATCACTACGATGATTAACTCTAGCTCTGTGGCCTCTCAAGTATTGCACATATACATTCATTATGTGACCTCTCATGTATGTTTTTGAGTTGTGCATTCTTATGTAGCTTATGATCATTGATTAATTTTTATCTGTTTTGCTCATGATTTTGTGCTACATAATGTCAGCTTTGCAAGTTTGCGAGTTTCATGGTTTGTGGATTATCCCATCCTGGTGTTACATTCTTGCTATTATGCTCACTTTTGTTTGTTTCAGGTCACACTTCCCAATACGAGTTTGTTTTAATTGCTCTGCAAAGGTGGTTTTGGTCATTGTTGTTTTTCTTTTCCGCTTGAGCGAAAACTCGCACGCTTGAGCGTACATTTCCTTCTTCCAGCATTTTTGCAGAGTTTTCAAACTTCTGAGCAGTTGTTTTTGGCACTCGAGCATATGATTCCTTGCTCAAGCGTAGCCACTCGTGTTGAGGCTCACACTCGAGCGTTCAAACCCTCGTTCGAGTGGGCTGGTTCGCTTTAAAAACTCAACCCTTGACTCTTTAGTCCATTTCTCCCCAAAACCTCTTCCTCTCTCCTAGGGCTTCGTCGATGGTGCCTTGCCTTCCTCTTGCAACTTGGATTGCTTTGCGTGCGTGCCTTTCCTTGCTTTTACGTGCTCTTCTTCCATCTCAGGTTTATCTCCTTCTTCCTCTTTGTTACTTTGTTTTGTTTTGGTATTGTTTTTTTCTCTCGACTGATTGAGGCATTGGGTGTGGTATTTTCATCTCTGTGTTTAGTTGTTGTTCTCCACTTGTTCACACACTTTCATAGTAGGTTGTACCAGTTGAGTTTCTCATGGGGTTGGTTTGGGGATTTTTGTATGCAATGTGATTCTATTTTGTCACTCTCTTGGTTCTTTGGTTTTATGCTCTAATGGGTTGTGGGATATTAGTCTTTATCAATTGGTTTTCTTACTGATCTATGTTCTTTTGTGCTTTTCATTATGCTTTTTTGGATTTTGTTTCTAAATGTTACTCATTGGAGTTTGTCATTTGTTTTTTTATTCACTAATGATTTGGTTACTAATCTTGGCTATCTGATCTTTATCTATTTGACCTCAGCTTCTAATGTTTTTTTTTTTTTTTGGTTCTTGTCTTGGGTTGGGGGGGTTTGTGGTTGTCTCCTTTGGTTATCCTTGGTTTAGTCATGTCCACCGCAAAACGTAAGAAGTCAACTACCACTCGTCCCTCCTATAATACTGATCAGTTTCCCTAGGCAAAAAAAGCCAAGTTGTTTAGAGAGTCTTACCCCTCTAGGACAGTTCATTTAGAGCGGAATGTACAGCCAAACACTTTTGAGTCCATCCACATTTGCCCTTTGTTTGATCCTTTAGAGGGAGATTTGGTCCTTTCTTTTTCTGGCCGTCAAAATCTTGATTGGGTGCGGAAATTTTACTGTAATATTGAAGGGATTGACGATGTTAGCCCTTCTTTCAAGACCTGGGTCGGGTCTAAATCTATCACTATTACACCTGATCTTATTCGTGAGCTTTTGGGTATTGGTCAAGTATTTCCTTGTTATTATCATTTCCCTATTCGACCCACCTGTGATTTTAACAAGGTGGCCACTGCTTTGTGTGGTGCTTCTCGTTCGTGGATCCAAGGCTCTTTGATCAAACAAAATGAGCTACTTCCCCAGTTTCATTTACTCAATCTCATTGTTTATTCCAACATAATCGTCACCATTCACAGCTCCGAAATAAATCAAAAACAAGGTTTTGTCCTTTGTTGCATCGCTCACCACCGTTCTATTGACCTTGCCACCCTAATTATTCAAAAAATGGTCGCGCTTTTGAGTGAAATAACCTTGGTCTTCCTTACGGTTGCCTCATTAACCGACTTCTCGCCAAGTTTGAGGTTCCTTTTTTTTATGAGGGTGACTTTGCTTTTCTTTCTCACTCATTCACCAAAAAGACTATCTCTCAGAGTTAGTCTCATGTCAGGGGGGTCCCTTCTGGAGTGGGTAGTTCTGGTGTAGGTGCAGGGGATGTTGTTGTGGCCGAGAAGGCTGAGTATGACGCTACTGCTGCCAGTGAGGCTACAGATGAGGGGGAGCAGCTTCCTCCAGCTTGTACTATCAGAGGCCAGCTGCGTTAGTTTAAGTAGTCCATGGTTTCACATTTTGATCGCTTAGAGGGGCAGATGGATATCTTTGAGGCCCGACTTACTGATCTTAAAATTACCACCGATGCTCGGCTCACTACATTGGAGGTGTCTTCTTGTCGCAATGAGGAGTCAATTGCTCAGTCCTCCTCTCATCTTTCTCAGATCTTGTCTCTTCTTCAGATGCAGCCACCTCCCTAGCCACCAGCTCCGTGATGTTTGTTTTTCTTGGCTAGTATATTCTTTGCACAGTTTTTTTCTTGTTTTCTGTTTGTTTTTACATTATGTTTTCCTCCCGGACAAAAAAGGGGAGTAGGTTTTTGGAGATTAGAGATATTTTTGCTTGGATATGTTTTTTGGCTTTGTTGGGTTTTGGGCATGGATATTTTTGATGCATGGATATTGAGATATTTTTTATGCATGGATATTGGGATACTTTTGACATTTGTTTAGATATATATTTGACATTTGTTTAGATATATATTTGGCTATTATGCTTTGGCTATTGTGCTTATTTTGTTCTATTTGTCTTATCTGGTTCCCCAATTTTGGTTTGTATGGCTATTTCCACAGGTGGTTTGTTCAAGGATTAAGTGTTTCATATTCGCATTCAGCTCTTGTGGTTTTGTAGCGTTCTATTTTTTTGGTTTTCGGTAAAGTCCAGGTTATTGTTTGTGTTAGTTAATGTGTTTAGTACATGTGGTTGTTAGGAAAATTGTTAGAAAAGTTTTGTCCGGGAATTAACAAAGGGGAAGATTGTTAGGACCCTACTTATTGTCAAATTCCGTGAACAAACTTAGGTTTTATTAAGTTGTAATTTTTCTTTGTTTTTGGTCTTCTCGCTCGAGCGGGGAACGTGGTACTCAAGCGGAATTTCCACCATTGGAGTATTTTGGCTTGTCTATAAAATATACTGAGTGGTGTGATTTTACACTCGAGCGTGAACCCTGGTTTGGAACATGCGTTGTAGTGTCCCCGCTCGAGCGTCCATTCTTACGCTCGAGCGGACCTCGTGATTTCAGCAACTATAAAGCTGCAAGTTGCTCTAAATCTAGGGTTAGGTTTTTTAGATCTTCTTTAAGGGTTTTAGGGTTTTCCTTTGGGGGTGGTTTTCTAGTTTTCCTTGATGTTTGATTGAGTGTTGAACTCATGTTTTGATAAGCACACATCAAGGAGTTTTGTTGTTCTTCTTTAAGAGTGTTCTTCTTCGGTGGAATCCAAAGATTCAAGTACAGAGTAATCGAAGGAGTTTGATGTTGTGTACAGTCGTTGATTCGACAATGGATGTTGTGGATTCAACATCAATCTGATCAATTCTGAGACGAAGGTTACGGTGAAAGATATACAGATTGTGGAAGACAAATTTACAACATTTGGGTAATTTGTTTGGTACTTGTAATCTTTCTTTCTTCAGTAGTGGATTGATTTGTGGCATTTTGCTCGTGGTTTTTTAATCACAATTGGAGGTTCTCCAATAGTGATTTTTCCACGTAAAAATCGTTTGTGTCTATTTATTGATTCTGAAACAACAATCTAAATCATTTTCGTATGTGCTTGATGATTTAGATTGTGAGTTTTAATTGGTTGGGAATTGGCATAATTCAATCTTGATCTAATCACGAATCACTTAGGTTTTTTAAAAGTAATGGGGGAGTATTTCGAGATGGTTACAACAACAAAAAGATATATATATATATATATATATGGCCAATCGATTATAATTTTCATAGTTTCTATTATATATTTATGTCCATAAAACTCTTCAAGAATTCGAGTACTCTCATTCTTAAGGAGTTGGGGGGGCATTGTTTGCACCATAAATAAAATTTCTGTCGATTATGACTAGGTTTAAGCTTTCTATTACTTATTATTATTGTTATTGTTATTGTTATTATTATGATTATGTAGGAAAATCTTGAAAGTTAAGAGAAATTAAGTCAAGTTTGGAAGATTCAAGAGATGGAGGACAAGTAGCAATGTAAGAAGGTGAAAATTATATGGGTGTATGGCACTTGTGTCCTTTAAACTATTGGAGAGTGTATTTAATCCCTTCACTTTCGTTTTCAGAGTCTTTGGAGTTATTGTATCTTGGTTTTGGAGGTGTACAATTCAATTTAGACTTGTTGAGATTGTTCGTTCGCGCTTGTTTTCGTTGAAAAGTTCTTTGGGAACTTGGAAAATTTGTTCTAGTGTCGACCCTAGTCTTGCTGGGGTTCAACACTACCTTACTACCTTGCTCTTAGTGTCTCTGTTGGTTTATAGGGTTGACACCATGGGTTATAAGGTCGAACCTTGTCTTCTGCTGTGGGTGTTGCTACTAAAATTTGGGGTCGACACCACAGGTCCTGATGGTCGACCTTTCCTTTGCTGGTTTGCTCTGGTTTACATTCTGAAATATAGGGTCGACCCTTGTCTGCTGCACACATTAGTGTCTTAGCTTTTCTTCCTGAGAGTCGACACCACTGTCTAAAGGGTTAACTCCTGTGAGTTAATTTCTAGATTTTTTGTTCGGTTTTGGAGCTTTACTTTTAAGGGTTTGACTTATTCTTTTCTTTGACTTTAGAGCTATTATTTTACCACTATAAATAGGCCACAAACACACTTTTCTCATTCACTTTTTCCTCTCTCTCTCTCTCTCTCTCTCTTAAAAACTCACATTTTTCACTTAGATCTCTAGATCTACTCACGTAGAGGCATCTTTTCACTTTGGTCCTTTGAGAAAGATTGTAGATCTCATCAAGGGATTTCTTTTGATCCAAGAATTTCATGGTTTCATTGACTTCGAGTTTTTTTTTTTTCTAATTCTCCTCTTCGCTTCAAGAGGTAGGGTCTATTTCTTAAACTCAATGCGAGTTTGGTAACATATTTGTGACCTATTTTATTATTTATATTTGGCAATCATTTAGTATGATCTTTACCCTACTTATTTGTTATTTCAAAAGATCTATGGATTTGGGGGTTTTGGATTAAACTTGGGGTTTGGATTTGGAGTGTAAAAGAGAGATTTTCAAATGAGTTCTTGAAACATGTGATGATCTTGTATTGGTGTTGAGATATGTTGATATGGTGGCTTCCTTTACTCAATGTGATTTTGAAAGAAAATGAGGTTTTGTTCTAAAACCATATGTTTTGGCTTGTGTTGGAAACAATGAAAAATGATGTTGGTTTTGTAAGAGATAGAAAGAAAATGGTTGTGAGATTTTGGAAATAGTTGTTGTTACTCTTTTGGAAAATATATCTATATTGATATCTTTTGATTATTGCATTAGAGATAAATGTTTTGGCTATCGATGGAGGATATCATTGTTGTGTGTTAAAAATTGCATGTAGATTACGCAATTTGAAATCATTCATATCATGGAGCATGTAATGGATTTTGGAAATTGAAACTGTATGTTTTGAAAAGAGATTTTGAAAATTCTTACATTATGTTTTGGAACATTTGCATTGTTTTGGAAAAACAATATTTTGAGTTACATGTATTGTACTATTGAAAAGGGTAAATAAAATGGTGAATCTGGGAGAAAGTTGTTGTTATATAAAACAAGTTAGCCTATGTGTCCAAGGTGAAAGTCCTGAAAACCGCGCGTATACATGACTGCCGATCCCGCAGATAAAATTTTCGTGAAATGACAATAGTAGTGCTTGTATAGCCTACGTTTACATGGGTGCCGGATTACGGTTTCCTATAGATGAAATTTCTATGAAATGTGTATTTGTTTTGGAGATTCACCCATTTATTTACTATTATGTTGGTTTGGAACAGGATGCTTGGAAAATGGTTTTAAAAATGTATTTGTTGTTGTCTGTCAATGTATTCGCATTTGATTTAGCAATGTATTTGCTAGTTGGTATTGAGGCACCAGGATTGATTTTTAGAAAGGGATTTTATATCAAACGAATGATTAGAACTTGGAAAATGTTTTGATTAAACATAAGGTTCTCGCAATTGGAAAGAAAGGAATTTGTTGAGAAATCAAATGGATTTGAACATGCATTTGGGCATATTATATATATGTATTGCATCATGATCACTAATGTTGATGGAGCATGTTTAGTTTTTGAAATATTATCTAATGAGCTTCATGCTCACACTACGTGGCTAAAAATGTTTTTTAGGTGTACATGTGTGGATGTGGACTGTGACGTGAAGTTGTGTTCGGAACCGTGTAGGGTGGTTCTATTATTTCTAGGCCAAGGGCCCTTTATGTTATTTATTGGCCATGTGCCATTCTTGTAAGGGTTACACCCTTGTGTATGATGTAAGTCTCAGGGCGTTTAATTTGATTTATAACATCTGTGCATATTTTAGTTACAGAACATCCATTTGACTTAGATCTTGTATTTAGAAATGTATAAAATTGGATAAACACATATATTGTGTGACTATATAATATTCATTTGCATGATAATTGTTATCTATTGTTCATCATCGAGTGGTTTATTCACATGAGTCGGACCGTGTAAATCCGAGGCATGATAGGGTGGGTCAAAATTATATGGGTGGTTAGATAATGGTTAATAGAAGTTTTTTCCTACATTTCTTTGTTTAAATTGCCATTGATTGCATGGTTCTATTGTAAAGACGACCAACTAATCAACACATGACTTGATTTCTATTTCTTTTCTATCCTAGAAGTAGATCTAATCTATATAGGAGTAGTTCAAACTTAGATAGGAGTAGTCTTAATGTACTTTACTTGTAATTTGATTGTTCAATCAATCATTTACATCATCATATTCTTCTTCTCTCTTTTTCTTTTTCTTGTTTGTATTGCCACTATTTTTATTCCAAGGAAGTCTTTGAAACTTTCAAGGCATAGAACCTTAACACAATTGGTTGATCATTGTGTTGTTTGGTGAGATTTTGTCGATCTAAGTCTAACAAAAATTTTACTAACATACTCCCAAATAATGTTGGTGCTCCAACAAATGCCATTATCAAGAAAGCCATTGTTTTGTGGAAAAGAATTTCACTTCACAGAGGTATGGTGTAATTTGGATGGATTTGAACTGATTAAAATTGTGTTGATTCGTAGATTTGATGAGAGATTTGAAAAAAAAAAAAGAAAAAAAAAAAGAAAGGTAGGTGACATGCATTTCACACACCTTTTTCTTTTTCTTTTTTAAATCTCTTCATAAATTTATGAATCAAACATAGCTTAAAAGATTGTTTAAGTTTAGTTTGAATTGTTCTGAGAATTGTCCAAGTTTATTGAAATGCAAATTGTAATATGAGGTTAATTGTCTATTTAAGACTAACCTGAGTTAAGTTTGAATTGTTCGAGTTGCTTGAATCACTTATATATATTGCAATCAGGTTAATTAATTTGTTAAAATTTGACTCTGTTAACAATATTTTTTTTGTTGATAAAATCATTAATAATAGCAAAACAAATAACTTATACAATGTGAGAGAGATGGAGAAGATAGTGGTAAGAATAGAAGAATTGATGCGTTGTGGTGGCTTTTGCAATTTCTAAGTAAGAAAAAAATAGTAAAATTTTATGTTGTATTACTTTTGTATTTAATAGATATTGGATATAATATAATGATATAAATTATTCTAACATCAATAACATTACAAATCCACACTTATCAATTAGAATTTATTTAGAAAAATAAATTAATGGCTCATATTCATTTCATATGTGGTATCCACATTTCATTAATTCAATCTCTACCACACAAACACATTTGATGTAAATTCTTAATCTGTAAGGGTGGGTTCCTAATATTTTTCTTTTAACATTATCCATTGACTAGTAGTTTTTAGAAAAACTTTGTAGTGAGAAACTTTACACAAATTAGTAATTAAAATTGTAAACTTTTTTATGATTGCGTATTTTTTTTATCTGACACCCACTAGGGTGTGATTATTCCCAAAAATTATTGGTTATTTGTAACAATAATTAAAGAAAAGAATTAATTATATCAAGATCCTTCAATTATTAGTAAATTTTTTTTTTAATTTATGAACTTGTGCATATTGACCCTTTTAATTATGAAATTTAACAAATACATTTCTTTTGGAGGTGGTGAAAGTGATCTATTTTACGGTTGATGTAAAGACCGAAAAAAAATTGAACTTTTATTTAGAGACCTGCATGGCGAATTTAAAAAAAAAAATAGTTTCACAACATGAGGTTTTATGAAAATTTTATGCAAGGTTCATAAATGAATATGTTATGCTCGGTAAAATTTTCAAGTCAAAACTCTTTTGTACTAATTTCCTAAAATTCTTGAACCGAGTAGAGCTTTTGATTTTGTATTTTTTTTAAAATACCTTCTGATGTCAGAAAATTTTAAAATTTTTATATATTATTACCATATGAGTCTAGTATATTGGATAAAAATTTTAGACTTAAGTGATGAGTATTTAATTTTATACAATTCATAGATTAATTGTTGTTCATTTTGGTGTTAAAGCATAATTTGGAATTTAATTTGAACACTACAAAAAAATTTCTTTTTTGCGACGGTAAAATGCCGTCGCAAATACCCAAAACCTCGTCTCAAAAGCTTTTTTGCGACGGCATCAGGCTTTTAGCGACGGTAATAGGGGGGTCGCAACAAAGGGGGTTGCTAAAAGCCTTTAACAACGGTGTGACGCCGTCGCAAAATATAGGCAATAGTGCCTTTTAGCGACGACAAAATACCATCGCTATTAATGTGTAGAAATTTGAAATTTTTGAGACGGCACTGTGGTGCCGTCGCTAAAGTGATTATTTGCGACGGTAAAAATATCGTCGCTAAAAGTTTTATTTGAGACCGCAAAAATGTCGTTGCTAAAAATAGTATTTGCGACGGTGAAGGATATAGTCGCTAAAGGCCTTTTGTTTCAATTAACTAATAACGCCAATATCTTTGGCGACAGCTATGCTACCATTGCAAAAACCTTTTTTGAGACAGTATGATACCGTCTCAAAAAAAAAAAAAACTGTAACCCAATTATTAAAAATATGAAAATTACCTGTATTAAATGAAAATAACTATAAAAAAAAAAACCGATAATTATATAATAATATAAAAATTCCTGTATATAAATAAAAATTCATCCATAATTAAAGTATTCTTCCATTCATAACAATACATCATCAAAATTATCCCACCACATAATGTTGCATAATACATACATAATGTTCATAAATCTAAATAACGTAAATCTAAAATTAAAGTATTAATCATGATTCTTCCGTGGGTTACAAAAACAAAAGTTTGTCACAATGTTCACACGCTTGCATTCCACAAGAAGCAAACTACTATTCAGGAAATATCTAAAAATAAAAAATAAAAATAATTAATGACAATATAATTATGTGTTAATATTTTAATTACAAAAAAAGATAAAAAATTAACTATTATATAATTACAAAGATAGTTAAATAAATAATTTTGGCTAGACAGAAATCCGACCCTAACTCCCAAACCGGGAACCTAATTCGAGCCCCGTCTTCTCCTAGAAGTCTCTCGTGCCTAGGCGGTCGTGTGTGCCAAGTTTCGTGCTAAACCGACGTCATTTGATGATTTTGGGGGGTCAACACTTCGAATTCAAGTTTCTTAAGAAACTAGTTTGCCTAGACTGATATCCAACTCTAACTTCCAAACCGGGAACCCGATTGGAGTCCCATCTTCTCCCACAAGTCTCTCGTGCCTAAGCGGTCGTGTGTGCTTCGTTCCAATCCGACCCCGTTTGGTTATTTTGGGGCGTCAACACCTTGAATTCAAGTTTCTTTAGGAACTAGTTTGCTTAGACCAAAATAGGGCTCTAACTCCCAAACCGGGAACCCGATTCGAGTCTCGTCTTCTCCCACAAGTCTCTCATGCCTAGGCGGTCGTGTGTGCCATATTTCGTGCTAAACCGACGTCATTTGATGATTTTGGAGGGTCAACACTTCGAATTCAAGTTTCTTAAGAAACTAGTTTGCCTAGACCGAAATATGACTCTAACTCCCAAACCGGGAACCCCATTGGAGTCCCGTCTTCTTCCACAAGTCTCTCGTGCCTAGGCGGTCGTGTGTGCCACGTTTCGTGCCAATCCTACCCCGTTTGGTGATTTTGGGACATCAACACCTCGAATTCAAGTTTCTTAAGGAACTAGTTTGCCTAGACCGAAATAGGCCTCTAACTCCCAAACCGGGAACCCGATTCGAGTCCCGTCTTCTCCCATAAGTCTCTCGTGCCTAGGCGGTCGTGTGTGCCAATTTTCGTGCTAAACCGACGTCGTTTGGTGATTTTGGGGGGTCAACGCCTCGAATTCAAGTTTCTAAAGAAACTAGTTTGCCTAGAGTGATATCCGACTCTAACTTCCAAACCGGGAACTCGATTGGAGTCCCGTCTTCTCCCACAAGTCTCTCGTGCCTAAGCGGTCGTGTGTGCCAAGTTTCGTGCCAATCCGACCTGTTTGGTGATTTTGGGGTGTCAACACCTCGAATTCAAGTTTCTTAAGGAACTAGTTTGCCTAGACCGAAATAGGGCTCTAACTCCCAAACCGGGAACCCCATTGGAGTCACGTCTTCTCCCACAAGTCTCTCGTGCCTAGGCGGTCGTGTGTGCCAAGTTTCGTGCTAAACTGACACCTTTTGGTGATTTTGGGGCGCTAACACCTCGAATTCAAGTTTCTTAAAGAACTAGTTTGCCTAGAGTGAAATCCGTCTCTAACTCCTAATCTGAGAACCTGATTTGAGTCCCGTCTTCTCCCACAAGTCTCTTAGCTTACATTGCAAAGAATTCGAAGATACATTTTAGCTTAGAATGTAAAGATACATTTTATACCTGATCTTCTGGTGGTGGTGTATATGGATTCTCGTCTTCTGCAGATTCCCTAAATGCCCAGTGGCCACTCAATACATCAGGAGCCTATGATAGTCAATGCATAATGTGTTAATCATATTCAAATTTTATACATAATGTTGTGTGAAAATTTAACTATCAAACAATTTAATTTATATCGAACCTGTCTGTTGGGATCCACACTTGCCCCATGTGACACAAAGGCCATCATCTCAGCTCTCAGCTGCTGTAAATGTGTAGAGAACTCTACTCGCAACTCCTCCCTCAACTCATCCCTTAGCTCCGCACGAACCTGCTGGGTGATCTGAACAATAGTCGATGGCTGGGGTGCTGACTGTGATGGCCCAGTACCATCTTTATACACTGCTCTCCGAGGCACAGTTCTCCCGTATGCGCGACAATATCCATCATTGTCATGACCTATCAACTCATGGAAAATGGCATTCCTAGCCTCCAAAGTTCGGTAATCCTCAGGTAGCATAGAGAGTTGGCCATTAAACTCATCTTGTATTGAATAAGAGATACAAGTATATGCCAAATTAAGATGGTTGACACACAAAAAATAAAAAATAAACTTTAAATACAATCAAAGGTGTTTGGAAACTACCAAGGTCTGGATAACCTCTGGATCGTCTACTCTACGTGTCATAAGCCAAACATTCATCTTACCAGTAGACTCCGCCTTATTGGTCATCTACATTTTTTTAGAAATATGAAAATTAGAATTCAAATAATTTGCAAATATACAATGTTTATTTATATACAAAAATAAAACAATAAAATATAAACCTCATGCCGTATCTGAGCGAAAGTAGTACGCCCTATGGTATGAGCTATGCCGTGAGCTCGCCGATTTTTAGCGTTCCTAGTTGCAATTTTCTATAACAGGTTTAACAAATGTAAGTATATAAATATGACTTGTATGTTTACATATCATACATATAACTTATTTGTATACCTCAGCATTGGAAGTACGCCAATACTCCACAAGTTTTTCCCACTGGCTTGGCACAATGTGCAAAGGAACATCATCCTTCAGATTAGGATCTTCGCTTCTAGGTTTGAAATCCTTAGACTTAATCTTATTCTTGCTGTAACAATTTCAACAAATGTAAGTATATAAATATGATATGTATGTTTACATATCATATATATAACTTATTTGTATACCTCTGCATCGGAAGTATGCCAATACTCTACAAGTTCTTCCCACTGGCTTGGGACAATGTGCAAAGGAACATCATCCTTCATATTAGGATCTTCGCTTCTAGGTTTGAAATACTTAGACTTAATCTTATTCTTGTGATCCTTCCATATGCTGTTACAGTTTTTCATGCAGATTGGCTTGTACTCCTCTGGACATCATGCAGATTGGCTTGTACTCCTCTGGACATATATTCAAATTGTCCTATAAAACACAATTTCAAAGTTTAAATAATAATAACACAATTTTTGGAATTTAAATTTTTGGACAAAAATATACTTTTACCTTCACATCCTTCCAGATAGCATCAAGAATGTCATCAGGCACAGTGTTCTAGTCAAGAAAAGTAAGAGGAACAATGTTACGATTTCGCACAATAATGCCAAGTTGAGTAGTTAACTTAGACATGTTATCCCCTATTTGACAGTAATTTTCATCAAATTGTATGTCTAACTTTGTACCAGTACCCCACTCCCTAATGCCCTTGGCACATCCTCTACCACGCCTACTCAAGGTTGATGAAGAACTAACATGACCCGCGAGATACAATAAAAATAAACAATATGCAGTGATAATAAACAAATGCAAATTTAAATAATGTCAATACAAATCAATTTCTTATACCTGAGGGAGGCTATGAAGAAGTCGAAGGTTCCGAAAAATACAATGAAAATAAACAAGTTATATGTAATGAGAACAAATAAATATATATTTAAATAATTTTCATACAAATCAAAGTAAATTTATATACCTGCAGATGGCTCATAAGCCGATGACTCTAGTCGGGATGATAGCTATTGCGGTGCCACTGATGGTGGACGCACCGATGGTAGGCATGGAGGCTGAGTAGATAATAGCTGTTGTGGTGCCACTAATTGTGGTCGATGCGGTGGCACTAATGGCCCCTCTGATGGTGCTCGCTGTGATGCCTGCTCTAATGGTGGTGCCATTGATGGTGGACATGAAGGCAGAGTAGATGATAGCTGCTGTGATGCCACTAATGATGGTCGATACGGTGGCACTAATGGTGCTCACTGTGATGCATCCTCTAATGGTGGTGCCACTAATAATGGTCGCTACGGTGGCCGGTCAGATAGTGGTAGCACTAATGGCCCTTCTAATGGTGGTCGATGTAATGCCTCCTCTGATGGTGGTGCCGCTGATGTCCTCTTGCGTACCACATCGGACATCATGCGCCGAGGATGATCAGGCTTGCTCTTCCTTTCCATAATAATCTGCAAGCAATATAACATTAATTGACATTAGAAACATAGACAATGATTTGTCATCAACTATAATATGACATTAATTGAACTAATACAATTACAAAGACAAAGTAAATTAAGAAACTGATGATTAACTACAACATTAGCCTTAATTGAATTACTGATGTTGATTAAATATCAGCCTATTTGAACATCAACTGTTTCCCCTTCTGTGGTTTCCCTCACCCAACCAACTTCTTCATCACGAAGCATTATATTTTCTTCCAATTGTTGGCGATTTGTGGATCAGTCGAACTCATATCAAATAAACCTCTTTGAGACATCTTCACTGCCACTTGCTAGTCTGGTTGTAATGGGTCTGCAACATACCAAACTTGCTCTGCTTGGGATGCCAAGATGAAAGGTTCATTGGCAATTCGATCATCTCGGTACAACAAATGATTGAAGTTGACTAACGTGAAATTGAAGACATCTTGTATCTTCCCGTGAATATTGTCAATCCAATCACACTTAAACAACACATGCTTATTCTCATTGGAATATCGAATCTCAACAATATCTGTCAATTGTCCATAATAGTACACAGACCCCACACGAGGATTCTTGTCTTTTCGACTAGCATAACTTATGGTATCTGCCTTCAAAGCTACACCACAATTTTGTGTGGCTCGACGATCATCCATGGCTTTTACTCGATACCGAAACCCATTCATTATATACCCGTTGAACCTCCTTTCCAGGCTATGAGGACCATTTTCCAATACAGTAATCTCTTCAGAAAATGTGATATCACTAGTCCTTCGCAAAGTTTGAACCTATTTTAAAAAATAAAAATTGTAAAATTTAATATGTAGTTCGACTTAGGTAAATAGAATCTGTAGATTTAAATACCTACATGTTCCTTGAACCAAATTTGAAACGTTTCAAAGTGTTCACGCCGAAGCTGATGATCATCAACACGACGCATTTTGACCTTAAGTTCTTCAAGGTGTTTGCTGTGTAGATTGAAATTTTATCAAAAAACAAAATTTGGTTCAAAATTCAATGAAACATAATAAAATATTGAGTGAGTGACATAACTTACTTTATGAACGGTTGAACCGCGAATGTACTGAATAAGACATACCGATGAGTTTGTGCCCAATAAGTGTTATTAAGATAAAAGCTTGTGATTTCACCAACAGCACGACCCAGATTATCATCACCACTGTAGTTCCTCACGGGTCTACTAGATTTGGTTTCTACATCATTGAGATATTGTGCACAAAAATTCATGCATTCTTCCATAAGATATCCTTTAGCAATTGATCCTTCAGGACGAGCTCTATTACGCACGTATTGCTTCAAAGTAAGAAGATACCTCTCAATTGGATACATTCATCGAAACTGAATCGCTCCACCCAATAATGCTTCGTCAGCTAGATGTATAGGCAAGTGCTCCATTTTATCAAAAAAAGTTGGAGGAAATATTTTCTCTAGATGACAAAGTGTTACAGCGATACGATCTTGAATATATTGCAAATCCGTCGCACGATTCACTTTGGAACACAATTGTCTAAAGAAATTGCTCAATTCAATCAAAGGTTCAATTCCATTCTTCGGAAACGATCTTCGAATGGCCAATGGAATTAGTTGTTGCATCAGAATATGACTATCGTGGCTCTTAAGACTCCCAATACTTCTATCATATAAGCGCACGCGACGCAATATATTGGATGAATACCCGTCGGAAACTCTAACTTCCTTCAATACTTTCAAGAACAAATCTTTTTCATCCTTGGTCATCGTGAATTGCGCCGGTGGTATATAAGCTTTATTCGACCCTCTTAACTGGAAATGCAGGAGTTTTCTAATATTCATTTCTTGTAAATCACGCTGAGCATTAACACCATCCTTCGATTTTCCTACAACCCCTAATATTGTCCACAACACATTGTCACAAACATTCTTCTCTATATGCATCACATCGAGGTTGTGTCTAATTAGATTGTGCTCCCAATATGGCAGTTCATAGAAGATACTCTTTTTCTTCCAGCTATGGGTGCGATGTCCAGCTTTCTTCTTCTCTACTTGTCTCCTATACCTCTCCTTAAGGTCATCCCTCTTGTATTGGGTTAAAATACCCTCAGATTCTA
This sequence comes from Camellia sinensis, assembly GCF_004153795.1. Taxonomy (NCBI): domain Eukaryota; kingdom Viridiplantae; phylum Streptophyta; class Magnoliopsida; order Ericales; family Theaceae; genus Camellia; species Camellia sinensis. The sequence goes on from NW_021025693.1 coordinate 276,923, forward strand.
ATTGTAGCAGCATCTCAGTTCCAGACAACAATTTTGGTTTGAATCTGACTTCCCGACTACCATCAAATGATACTTTATCCTTTCGGAATTTATGGGCACTAGGTAAAAATCTGCGATGACCCAAATATGATTGTTTCCTACTATGCTTCAACCAACACGATGTAGTTTCCCTATTGCAACAAGGACATGCATATTCGCCTTTAGTGCTCCATCCTGACAAGTTTGCATATGCAGGAATATCACTAATTGTCCACAGTAAAGCTGCATGCATTTGAAACATTTGATTTGTTGATGGATCAAATGTGGAGACACCGTCATTCCATAGTTCTTTCAACTCCTCAATCAACGGTTGCATATACACATCAATCTTGTCACCAGGTCCCTTCGGGCCGTCAATAAGCACAGATAAAATTAGAAATGGTTGTTTCATGCACATTCATGGCGGCAAGTTGTATGGAATGAGTATGACAGGCCAAGTGCTATGAAGTATGTTCATTGTCCTGAATGGGTTAAAACCATCAGATGCTAAGCCAAGCCTTACACTTCAACAATCATTACTAAAGTCAATATTTCGACGATCAAAATCTTTCCATGCAAGGGAGTCTGCAGAATGCCTAAAGACACCGTCATTAGTTCGTTCCTCTGCATGCTATCTCATTAACTTAGCCGTCTTGGATGACATAAACAACCTTTGCAACCTTGGCTTTAAAGGAAAATACATCATTTGTTTTGCAGCTATTCGTTTGCCATCGTTGTGAGGGCCATTTGAACCACCATCACCTTTTGATTTCCATCTTGAACTGTTGCATATGACACATTTATCGAGATTGGTGTCCTCGTTTCGAGACAACATGCAACTGTTAGGACATGCATCCCACGTCTCATACGTGAAGCCCAAATCTGTTGTGACCTTTTGAGCGTTATAATATGAGTTTGGGAGTTTCACACCCAATGGGAATGCCTCATTCAATAACTCAAGCAACATGTCAACAGACTTGTCTGTCCACTGATTAAGCACCTTCAGATGTAGAAGTCAAACAATGAATGGCAAAGATGTAAACTTCTGACAATACGGATACAATTCACTTTGTGCATCTTGAAGAAGTTTGAAATACTTTGCAGTCTCTGCATTTGGACCGAGCTGGGGTTCAGATGCATGTGCATCAGGCCCCTCTGGTTCATTACCCTCAACACTTGTATCGGCATGTGGATTTCCCATAGCCCCTTGTATCATTCCAACCATATCGTCCCCAATGTCTAAATTAGCCAATGTTTCATTCTCTCGATTACCATGCAGAGATACGTAAGATTCCCCATGATTAATCCAATGTTTGTACTTTTTTAAAAAACCATTCAAAATCAGATGCTTCCGCACACCCTCTCGTACAAGATGGTATCGATTCTCACATTTTCTACACAGACAACTAATCATCGAACCTTCAACCCTATTGGTGTAGGCAAACACAAGGAATTGATCAATCTCATTAATGTATTCCCTCAACATCCTATTGGGCAAATCAATCCAACTCTTATCCATCATCTGTACTTCCCTCAAATTCACACTTCACTTCTTTTGTAATCTTCTCAACAATATATATAAATATATTTAAATGCCAATCATTTTCCACATGCATATGTGTTTCCCACTATTAATTTGCTTCAGGCAAACTTACTGGGAGATATACATCTCACATGCAAAACAAATATGCCCTAGAAAAAAATATAATTACAACAAATGTAAGTCATAATGAGATGTAAGGGTAAAAATATAATTACAAGACATAATATCACATATTAATTATCCTAAGGGAAGAGGGGATTGCAATTTTTTTCATTTCATGCCACTATTATTTATTCAAAGCTATATTGCACATAAATGAGCATGTTAAAACCTCATCTTCTAAAATTAAAATATCCCTCAGAGGCAAAGAAAGCAATGATGACATTGGGAATGATAATATGCAAGATTGTAAAACCAGCAAGTATAAAATAAAATTCATTCTCTATTCTCCTATGTGGCTAAATAACTGTACTGATTCTAATAAAAAAATTCACTTTAAAAAGATAATATCAAGTTTGAAAACTTAATTGGTATTATTCTATGGACTCACATGCTCCAATCTTTCAGTAAAGGAATGGGGTAAGATGGTGAAATCTGGATAACAAGGAAAAAAGCAACACAAGAAATGGTTCGAGCAAGTCATACCTCGATTACTGGTGGGTATCAGATCTTCAAGTTGTTCTGCTGTCAATTCCTGAGCCACTGAACACAAAGATCTGGTAGCAAAAAAGGATACAAAAATATTAACACGTTTCATAAATGCTCCAACTCCCGTGGATTCCAATAGTGTAATAACACAACTTCCAGCACCTATGCATGGGTCGTGCACTCCAGATGGAGGGAAAATAGCAAACAAGTGCACATAAGAGAGACATAAGTTCATAGTTATTAATGTGAGATAGGTACTTCCAGATTTTCTCTGATCTACATAGATCAGTCCAATTGAGAGTAATTGTTACAGAAACAGCTAAGGTAGATTTTCTCTGATCTACATAGATCAGTCCAATTGAGAGTAATTGTTACAGAAACAGCTAAGGTTCCATTTAGCAACACTTTAAGAACTTCCAATATAAAATAAGTATCACATAACTCTGATTTTTGCTTAACAATGGAAGTAAAAAAGAAAAGGGAAGGGAAAAAAACTAGAGAGCATTTCCCAACTAAGGTACCACTCACAGCATGGAGCTGGGGGAAGGCAAGCATTTGATGAAAAAATAAGTCAGTCGTTACACCAATGCCGAAGCATTAAAATTTGCATTGTAGAGGGTTTTAGATTAAAATTACAACTAACAAATGCAAATAAATAGCTGCAGAAGCAGCCAAAAATGGTTCTAAACTGTTGCTCTTCGTTTTATACAATGGCACTAGAAAAGTGTTTAGAAAATTATCATGAATTTCAGATTAATCGTGGTCACAGTCTAAGTCTTGACCATTAATATCAAATTCTAAGGATTCTTCTGATTTTTGTTTTCAATTTTTTTTAGAAGTGTAGCATTGCTATATCTACAATCCAATTTATTAGTAATTAATTTTCACAAGACAAATGCTAGTGTTTTTTGCTTTTTTTTTTTTTTTTGATTCAAAGGAAGTTCAAAACAACCAGAAGCAGAACCAACATAGGAAACCAAAGAAAGAAGATAAACTAATCCCTCAAAACAACAGACGAGCAGAAACAGCACAGGAAAACAAAGAAAGAAGAACAACTAATCCCTCAAAGCACTAGTTCCAGTCATGTCAGCAATGAGCAGAGCCTTCACTTCTTCAGGGGGTTCTTCAAGGACTAGAACATGGTCATCTTGTGATACACCCATGTTGGCAAGCCAATCAGCACACTTGTTTCCCTCCCTTGGTGTAAATTGCAGGGAACAGTTGCATCTTCTCAGCAAGAATTTCGCATCCTCTATTAGGGCTTTGTATGGAGAGTTAAGGCACGGGCCTTTCTGTAACTGATTGATGGCCAGCTCCGAATCTGACTCAATAACCACATCCTTGGTGCCCTTTTGGAATAATATTGTGAGGCCCCTGTAAATTGCCCACAGCTCCGCTTCGAGGCTATAACAGTGGCCCAATTTTCCATAGAAACCCCAGAGCCACAGTCCCGTATCATCCCGCAGCAGCCCCCCATAACCAGCTTGGCCTGGATCACCTTTGGAGCAGCCATCAACATTCAGTTTAAGAGTTCCTGCAGAAGGGCAAAGCCAATGAATTAGTCTAGGATGATGGGGCCTGGGGTGGAGGACAGATTGATAGGCCTCATCTATCTCATGAACATAGTTCCTTATGTTCTTGAGACTGAATTGAATGGAAGGATTGAGATTATCAAACACTAGTCTATTGCGATCATTCCAAATTTGCCAAAGAGTAATTATGAAAACCAGTTGCCATTTTTTATGAAAGTAGTCACTTTTATTTTGCACATTAGAGGTAATCCATTCAAGAATAGGCCTATCACATCCTTCCTCCCACCAACTCTTATCCTTAATAGCAGTCTAGAGGTTTTGAGAGGTGGTGCAGGTTCTGAATAAGTGATTCAAATCTTCACTTGACAGCCCACATCTAGGACAAATGTCAGATGTGGTCATGTTCCTCACAAGTCTCAGCTGGTTTGTTAGCAGCCTCTGTTTTAGGATAAGCCACAAGAAGCATTTCAGTTTTTGGGGAATCTTTAATTTCCAAATCCATGTCCAAGCCCTCCCATCACTTTCTTGTGCTGTAATGAGTTGATAAGCTGATGCTACAGTGAAGTTGCCACAGGTTGATCCAGTCCAAACAGGAGAATCTGTGTATGTAACAAATCGAGGCCTGTGGATTTTAATAATTTCTTGAATATCATGGGGTTGGAGAATGTTGTCCAAAGCACCTATGTCCCAATCACCCTCATCATTAATGATGGAACTGACTTTCTGGAGGGTATTGTTCTTTTGGGAGGGGTAAGAATTAAGTAGAGCTTGTTTCCCGCACCACCAGTCACCCCACAGAGATATGTGCTCACCATTACCCACATTCCATTTAACTCCCCTCTTCAAATGATCTCTATTTTTGCACATGCTTTTCCAGATATGTGAAGAACTTCTCTTGATGGGCCAGCTAAAAAAGGAGTGCTTCCCCAAATACTTGGACTGCAACACCTTACACCATAATTTCTCCTTGTCGCAAAGCAACTTCCATCCAAGTTTGGTCAATAAAGCAGCATTCTGATCTCTTGCTTTTCTAATACCTAGACCTCCTTTGTCCTTGCTAATACAAACACTCTCCCGATTAACTAGGTGAACTTTTTTCCTAGAATCAGTGTCTCCCCAAAGGAAATTACGGTTCAGTCTATCCATTTCATCACAGACCCTTCTAGGAATTTCCATGGTCTGCATGTTGTAACTGGGTATAGCAGAGGTGACAGATTGGATAAGGGTTATTCTGCCAGCTAAGGAAAGTGTTCTAGCCTTCCAACCTGACAACCTAGATTGAAGTTTCTCTAAGGTGTCCCTAAACATGTTTCTTTTGACTCGACCATGTAGCATAGGAGAACCCAAATATTTACCAAGGTTTTGGGTTAAAGGGATGCCACTATGGAAACTAAGGGATAGGGCTTTGTTACGGGCTAAATTGGGGGAGACAAACAGTTTGGACTTGGAGTGGTTGATTTGTTGCCCAGAAATTGCACAGAATTCAGAAAGAACTGACATGATAGTATCACAGTTGGAGAGATCAGCTTTGGCAAATAAAATAAGGTCATCCGCAAAGAATAGGTGAGAGATGGGTGGGCTAGAGCGAGCTACCTTGATCCCTTTCCACTGACCGCCTTCTACCTTGGAACTAATCATGTTAGAGAGTCTTTCCATACAAAGGACAAAGAGGTAAGGGGAGAGTGGATCACCCTGTCTCAAGCCTCTCTCATTCTTAATTCCTTCCAGAACCTCTCCATTCCAAAGAATAGCGGATTTGCTGTTAGAGACGCAACTCATGATAAGATTGATCCATTCGTCGTTCATATTAAACTCCACAAGAGTGTCTCTAATAAACTCCCAAGACAACCTATCATAGGCTTTCTCCAAATCTATCTTAAAAATCATACCTCCCTCCTTCCCTTTTTTATGCCTCAATGTGTGAAGAATCTCCTGGGTAACGATGATGTTATCAACCGTATTTCTACCCGGAATAAAGCTACTTTGATTGGGGCTCACCAAACTGTCAAGGAGAGGCCTCACTCTATTCACAACAATTTTAGAGATGATCTTATAGGTAACATTGCAGAGGCTAATGGGACGAAACTGTTTGATATTGGCCGGATTGTCGATCTTAGGGATAAGAACAATGAGAGTTTCATTAACAGAATCAGGAACGAATTTGTTGTGGAAGCAAGCTTTAACAAACTCACACACAGACTTACCAACAATACTCCAGTAGTTATGATAAAAGATAGCCTGGATACCATCAGTACCAGGGGCTTTAAAAGCACCAATATTTCTCACAGCTTGAAGAATTTCCAGGTTGGACAAAGGCTTCAAAAAGCCATCATTATCTTCCTTAGAGAATTTAGCAGGGGTGACATTATTCCAATGATCTAAATATTGAGTGTCACTTTTAGAAAAGAGGTTCTTGAAGTAGTTAAGGATGAGAGTTTTAATCCCCTCAGTGTCACTGACCCAATTACCATCATCATTCTTAAGGGCATTAATTTTAAGCTTGCGTCTTTTATTCAGAGCAGAGATATGAAAATATTTGGTATTTTTATCTCCAAGGATGATATGTTTGGATCTAGATTTCTGGAACCAAAGCATTTCCTCCTGGAGCAAGGTCTCATTATAGTCTTTAATAAGCATGTTTTCAAGATTTTGAAGACTGTGTGTGAATGTTTCAGCAAGAGCTTTCTGAATACCCTCAATCCGAGCGAGTAGTCTCCGTTTGCGTTTAAAAATGTTACCAAATACCCTCTTATTCCATTCAGTAACTCTATTAGTAAAGTCAGCAGTAGAGTCAAGGAGTTGATTGTTCATACAGTGCCAAGAGGATTTAATAACATTAATAAGGTCAGGATGAGACATCCAAGCAGCCTCAAAACGAAAGGGCCTATGACGGGGGTTTAAAGTGTGCATACCTTGGGTGTAGACAACAAGAGGGGAGTGGTCAGAATAAGTTCTAGGAAGAACTCTCACTGTGGCTTCGGGAAACATGGTCCTCCATTCCGCATTACACAGAGCTCGGTCAAGTCGTTCCATGGTGTTAGCTATACCCTGTCTATTGTTCGTCCATGTCAGGCGAGGTCCGGAACTGCCCAAGTCAATTAGGTTGCAGCTATTCACCCGATCAAGGAATTTTTGAGCTCTACTGGTATTTTGGCTAGCTGAGAAACTCCTCCTTTCTCTTTGATTAGCGTAGTCATTAAAGTCTCCAGCCACCAGCCAAGGTTGTTGTGTGGAGTGTGCTACATCTTCAAGGTCCTGCCAAAGCCGTTCCCGAAGACTGGGGTTGGGACTAGCATAGACAGCAGCCAGTACCCATTCCTCATAATCCTCCTTATGTACAGTAGCGTGAATGACTTGTGGACTAACTTTAGAGGCTCTAACATTCACTTGGTTTGTGTCCCAAACAATCCATATACCCCCCACTCTGCCTACGGGATCAACCGTAGATGAGGCAGTGAATCCAAGTTGATTAAAGAATCCACTCATGGTGCTGAAGGCCACCTTGGTTTCCATGAGGATCAGAATCTCAGGTTTATGGGTCTTGACAATTTCCACAAGATTACGTTTAAATTTGTTATTGCCGGCACCGCGGCAATTCCAGAATAAAAGACGGATTAAATCCATAAACGGGAATGATGGGGGGGTGGTACCTTCGAGGTTTATGATACTACGTATTCTCCGATGGTTGTCCTCTGCTGATCTGAGAGAGGCCATCTGCACTGAGTGGAGTGGATGTGGACGATGGTCCCTCCAACTTGGCTCGATGATCAACCGAAGTTGTTCTATCCGCCAGTCGAAAGCGACTAGGTGAAGAGCTTCGTTCTCTGGTTCTAATAACAGTCCCACCGAGCTGGTCTGTCTCAGATGCTCCTCTACATGAAGTCTCTGTGCCTCTGAATTCGTTACTCCTTCCTTCTCCATTGTGTTGTTCTCCTGGGTCGGGTGGTTCTCTTTCTTGGAACAATGGGTCTGTGAGTACTGGAGAAAGGCTAACACCAGGGAAAGTGATAATAGGAGTGCAGTTGGTTGTGTGAGATAGAGTAGTGATAGCTGTTTGTGAATTCAATTCCTCTTGTCGTGTACTAGTATCCAAGACATATATCATGTCAGTCACGCCAGAGTGTGGGTGGTTTCCACTGTGAGGGTGGTCTATTTCAATGTGCTCAGGGCCTGACACCTCTGCAATAGGCTCCTTCACTTGCATCGATGAACTAGCACCAGTTCGGGTAACCATGGGTAAAGGTTGGGTTAGCTTTGTTTTCCCGTTGGATGGGGTTAATTTCAGGGCCATCCTATCTCTATCCTTGGGTTCAGAGGTCTGGTTGGGCTTTAGAGGTGTTGAGTGGCTGCTCATGTCCTTCTCGGCACCAACTCTGGTATGTTTGCGGCCCCGTGATTGTTCTCCTTGTCCCTCATGAGAACCTTCTAAGTATCTGAACTTATTGGGCTTGGTTACTGGGCCAGATGGTTCTTGGGCTTTCCTGTGCTGAACAGGTCATCTACCCCGTTTGGTAACCAGCATCCAAGGCCCAAAGTCCTCTTCCAAAGTTTCTTGATGTTGCAGGTTACCGTTGGTCTCAGCGACAGGATCTCCTCTGACTGCCTCTGTAACGGTTACCTTCTCCCCCGCCGGCTGTGTAGAATGCGATCGGAATCTGCATGTTTCTTTCCGGTGATCAATTCGTCCGCAAAGGAAGCAGAAAGAGTGGAGGGATTCATACTCTAGCACCACCAGTCACCCCACAGAGATATGCGCTCACCATTACCCACATTCCATTTAACTCCCCTCTTCAAATGATCTCTATTTTTGCACATGCTTTTCCAGATATGTGAAGAACTTCTCTTGATGGGCCAGCTAAAAAAGGAGTGCTTCCCCAAATACTTCTGCATGTTTCTTTCCGGTGATCAATACGTCCGCAAAGGAAGCAGAAGGAGTGGAGGGATTCATACTCTATATTATAGCATTTTTTTTCCAGGAAAAATTTGGGAATCAGTGGTTTGGTTAGGTCCATTTCCACACAAACTCGTGCAAATTTGCCTCTGGTTGCCATTGCGGTTGTCCAGTCTATCTTCAGGGGTTTCCCAATGTTTTTGGCAATCGCGAAAAGAACTTTATCCTGGTAGTATTCAATCGGAAGTTCCGGAAACCGAACCCAAATTGCAGTTGTGGTTTCAAAAGCTTCCGAAGGCTTGAAGTTTGGCTCCCATTTTCTGACTGTCAGATAGTGATCCATGATCACCCAGGGGCCTCCAGTGTATACTTTAGTATAGTCTTCTTGATTATAGAACTTAAATAAAAAATAGTTGTAACCCAAATCAATGGCAGTGAACTCATCTTGAAGCCCCCATATGTTTTTTGCGCGAGTGCAGAGCATGTTGTAACCAATACTCTTCCCCAGTAGTCTGATAATTAGAGCGCTCTCCCATGGTTTACGAATTTTTTGCAGGAGCTTTTTGGGGAGGGAGATAGTGGGCACATTCATGGAGTCCGTGAGTGGTTGTTCGGTATCAAGATGTCCCTCTTGTTCATCGTCCTCTTCATCTGAAGAGAGAGTCTCCATTCGGTCTTCAAACAAATAGGCACTGAATTTCGTCGTGGTCAGAGCTTCCTTGAAGGATTTCACAGGTAAGCTGCTCGGAGGGGACAATACTTGAGGCCTTAGCTCATCATCTGATGGTGCAGGAACCATCACCACTTCGTTTTCGAGTTCACTGTTTTCCGAGATTAGCGAGCTCTTAATCTTCTTGGTACTACGGATTAGGTGGTCCTCTTCCTCAGTGGACTTAGCTGTCCTAGTCGAAGTTTGAACGGCGGATCTGGACTCGGAGTTCTTATCCATTCCTGTTGCCCAACACTGAGATTTGAGATTTGAATCGATAGTTTTTTTTGCTTTTTAGGTATAGAAAGAATTTAGATCACATTAATTATCACTACAACAAATAAAAATTTAAGGTATCAAACTCTTAAAAAGAGTAGTTGTTATTGGGATGGAGGGGGTTTTTCTTACCAAATAATGGTTTGTTCCACGAAGGACACCGTTCCCAGCACTTGCAAAGTTGATGCCATTGGATGGATATTCCTTCATACTTCCATTCACCACTTCACTTTGTAACTCAAGATATGGCTTTTGTAATTCTATTCCAACAAATTGAGCTACAAGGACAAAAACAATACATTATCAAAAATCAACCAAACATATCTCACAATATATATATATTTTTTTTTTTGATGAGCAAAGAAAGTTTATTAATTGAAGAAGTAAACAGAGTAGGGGGAACAAAACACCAAGAGGCTTAGTGTATGTTTGGTGAGAAACCAAACTTACACACAGCCTTCTGCAAACCTATACAAAGCCTACTGATATTTCTCCTACCCAACCATGAAAGCCAAGCATGACAGATGGAAACAAATTCTGCAGAACAGATGGGGGATCCACCAGACATCCAATAGATATCAGCAGAGATGTGAGAATGAGCATGTGCACCATAATGACCACACAGCAGCATGACACTCCAGAGCAGTGAGCCTTGGCCAGCAGAGATACAACCAATACCCAAAGCAGAGCTACTCCAACATTAGCTAGATACATCCACACTCCCCATCAGACAGCAGCAAACACACCACACCTAACAGAATCTCCCCAGCAGACAGCAGCAACTTTATATATGTTGGTTCACCCTTAAATCTGTTGGCTCACCCATTTGATATTTGCAATAATCCCATGAATAGAGTATGCACATCCCATCCCATAGTACTTTACCCATATGGCCACTCTTACCTTTATTACCTCACACAACTCCTCAATATCAGGTTGGGTATTGTTAGACGTGCAGTCATTTCTGTATCTCCATAAAGACCAAATCACAGAGATGAAGATAGCTCTCCAGACTTGCTTTGCCTTTTTCCTAAATTTCCACCCCAACCACCAATGCATCAGCTCCTCAACCGAGCCTGGAATTACCCACTGAATTCCCCACCATACCATGATTTTAGACCAAACATTCCACGAAAAGGGACAGAACAGCAGGAGATGGCTAGCAGTTTCCTCCTCAGCTTTGCACAGCACACATTCAGACCCTGATAGGACTCCTATTCTGTTAAGAAATGAAGAGGTTTTCAGCCTACCTTTCCAAGCAAGCCAAGTGATGAATTGGGCCTTTGGAGGTGCAAAATTCTTCCACACTAAATCTGTTACACTATGCGCACGGCTAAGACTTTGCACATACCAATCGTAGACATCTCCAACTTTAAACACTCCTGAGCGGTGAGCCTTCCAACTAATGGAGTCCTTCTGGCCATTGTGCAGGCAAGGCCCTGATCCCAGCATATTTTGCAACCGAATCACCTCATCCGCCTCCCAGCCCAGGAGGGATCTTCGAAAGTTGAAGCACCAATTGTTACTGCTCTCCCGACAAGCGATCTGCAACTTCACAGTGATCTCTTTGTCTACAGACAGTTGATACAGCCTAGGGAATTGAGATTTGAGGCTTATAGATCCCCTCTAGATATCATCCCAGAATTTCACCCTATTTCCATCACCAATCTTGAGCTCTACATTCTCAACAAACAAGTTATATAGCCTAGGATTAGCATGTACCAACGCCAGAATGTCTCTCCAGATAACAGAAGCAGATCCAACTCCATTCAATGAAGGATACCAGCCACCTCCGGATACACCATACTTGGCACAGATCACTGATTTCCATATGGCCTCATCTTCCAAAGCATATCTCCACCACCACTTGAGGAGCAAACATTCATTAGTCAATAAGAGGTTACGGATTCCAAGGCCTCCTTGATTCCTAGGCAGCTGCACCTCCTTCCAACTTACCAGATGAATTTTCCTATGAGAACCATCTCCACCCCACAAAAACCTAGCTTGAATCTTATCAATTTCTTTAGCCACACACACCGGGATCTTAAATAAAGACATATAGTATATAGGTAAGGAGGATAAAACAGACTTGATAAGAGTAACTCTCCCGGCATAAGAAAGAAACCTACGCTTCCAACCAGATAGTTTCTTTTTGATCCTTTCCACCACAGGTTGCCAAACTTGCTTCCTACCTGGGTTAGAACCAAGTGGCAATCCAAGATACTTTATAGGAAGTTTCTGACTAAGGCAATTCAGTTGAGCTGCAAATTGTTCCACCAATCCAACTTCAACTCCCACTCCACAAATCAGGCTTTTGTGAAAGTTTATCTTCAACCCCGAGACCACTTCAAAACATCTCAAGATGCGTTTAACAGCCACAATCTCAGCCCAATCAGCCTCGCAAAATATGATAGTGTCATCGGCAAACTGAAGATGAGATATATTAATCCCTCTCCCACCCACCACCACACCTTTGATAATCCCTAATTCCTTTGCTCTTGATAGCAACATATTCAGCCCCTCAGCGACAATGTTGAATAAAAAAGGTGAAAGAGGATCACCTTGCCTAAGCCCTTTTTGGGGGCAGAATTCAGCAGATGGTGAGCCATTTACCAATACAGAAATGCGAGCCGATCCTACACATTCTTCCATCCAACGAATCCATCTAGACCCAAACCCAAAGCTAGATAACATTTGAAACAAGCAACTCCAGTTAACCGTATCATATGCTTTCTGAAAGTCTAATTTAAGAATGAGACCCTTCTTCTTTGATTTTTTCCACCAATCCACCACCTCATTTGCTATAAGCACCCCATCCAAAATATTCCTTCCCCCCACAAACGCAGACTGAACCTTGTCAATCACACTAGGTAGAACTTGCTTGATTCTATTGGCCAACACTATAGCCAGCACTTTGTAAGGACAATTAATCAAGCTAATAGGGCGATAGTCAGTAAGAGACTTAGGGTTTTCCATCTTAGGAATAAGAGTAACAAAGGAGCAATTTACCCCATTACCCAATTTGCTGTTACTGTGGAACTCCTTCATGAATTTCATGATGTCCTCTTGCAAAAATTTCCAGCTTTTTTGTAAAAAGAGCATGTTGAACCCGTCCGGGCCCGGGGCTTTGTTGCCATCGCATTCTTTGATGGCAGCCCATACTTCTTCTACCGAGAACTCCCTCTCCAAAATGCCAGCTACCTGATTAGTTTCAATTGTCTTGAATTCTCCACCAATTCTTGGCCTATTTCTCCAGTGTTCAGTAAATAAATTCTGGAAATGATGGTACACTGCTTGTTTAATCATACTTGGTTCTTCAACCTCCACCCCGTTAACCTCTATAGAATCAATCAAGTTTCTATTATATCTCTTCGTGGCCATAATATGAAAAAATCGGGTGTTTCGGTCACCTTCAAGTTTTTGGTGACTTGAAGTTGAACATATTTGAAAGTTTTTAGATTTTCTTTCTTTGATTGAGCCACCTTTTATACAACATGGTCCATAGCTAATATCAAGGTAATGGCTCTGTTGGGTTTAATTTTTCGAATTTTCTTTTAAAAAATTAAAATTTACTTTGCTAAAAAAAGTTTTAAAAAAAATTCATGATTTTCATATAGATTTAATTTTTTGGATGGTAAAAATAGTTTTTTAAAATTTAAAAATATTTTTTCAATAATTATCTTTATCAAATTAGTCTAATTTTTATTTTTTTTAAAAAAATAAATCAAAAAATAATTTATGAAAATCAAACAAAACGAGTCCAATGTTTTATAAGGATAACACATTAATTATAATTTTGGGGACTGTTTGATTAATCTATCTATCTTCTATACATACCATATAGGGTAAGTTATATTGACACCTCTAAGATTTGATCCAATTATAACCTACTCTTTGATGTTCTAGAAATTATATCTCGCTTTTGTAGTTAATAGTCTCATTTTACAAACCCCCTATTTATATAAAAGGCAACAACTCCTAGTAGAAAAACAGAGAAAATTACATTAAAAAAAAAAGTAAAGAAAAGGAAAGTGAAATAAAAAAAAAAATAGAGAAAATAAAGAGTAAGGTTCCAATACATGAAATTAACTCCAAGCCCTTACTTCTTTATTTAATTTCAAAATTTACCCCAAAAACTAGTACTTGTACCCTTATACCATGAGTACCATCAATCAAGTGAGATATATATATACACCTTGAGGAGTGTGCCTAGAACCTAAATTAATTAAAAAATAGTCCCTTCACCCTTCCCTAGGGCCGGCCATTCTAGGAGGGAGTGAGGATACAATTTTCTAAGTCTATCATCCTGAAAATCTAGAAACTCACAAACCTAATACCCTAGACCTAGGATGTTAATTCCAAAACTAGTTTCATTACAACCAAATGTTGCCTAAACCTAAGAGTAAGCCTCCCAAATCATCCCGATTCCTTTAAAACTTCAAACAAATCCTAAACTTTCCTTCCATTTCCAACTAATGGGCTTTTAGGACTTTTTACATCAAAAAATGTCTATATATACCAACACCCCCCTAGCTTAGCAAACACAAACAACACACTCACACACACATTCGGCTAGAGGAGAGGGAGGAGAGTAAGAGAGAGAAGTCTAGAGAGGAAGAAGAGAGCCTTCTTGTGCAAAGCTTAGTAGGTAAGCCACAACACAACATTCTCTTTCATTTTCCTTTTTCAAATACATGTTTCTAAGGGTCCTAAATAATGTTTTCAGATCTGTTATTGATGAGTTACTTGTGTTAAAAATGCTAAGAGTTGAGTATTGATTCTATCTCTACTGTATTTTTCCCATTTCGGCACAAAACCATCTTTTTTTCATACCAATCTCTCAACTTTCCAAGGGCATACTTTGAAGCAAATTTTCTGAGTTTAATATATGTTAGTTAGCATGTTTTCATCATAAAAGAAATGAAAATTTTCCCTTGGTGGAACCCTTTTCTCATAAATCTTCCTGTTTTGGGCATTTTACCTTAGAATCTGTTTTTGCAGCCCACTTTCAAAAATTCTAGAAAAATGTATGAAATTATTTTGGACCTCTATTTTATGTCAAAATCTTCTTTAAGGAGTTAGCTTTCAACTAAAATTGGTTTAATCGAAAAAAATTAAGTGGTTTGCAAGAAAATCAAATTTTCGTAACGGTCGACGGACCTGGACAAAATCTGCACAGCGCTGGAATATTTTCTAAATAACTTGAAATCTAGAAAAGCAATCCCATTTCCGAAATATGTTCTAGAAACTAGATCAAATCCTCTATGAACCATAGGAAGGCCGAGTCCGGTGAAAGATCTAGAATAGTCCTTTCATTTTAATCTTTATGTAATATTAAATCTGGAAATTTCGTTATGCATGGATGTTTTATGCCCTCGTATTCATGAAAATGTTTATTAGCTTATGATCATATCTTGGCATGATATTGTATGTGTTATGTTATGTTCTTCATCCTTTTCATCTTATTGAGGCATGCTTGTGTGGATATTATTATATTGTTAAGCTGTCTAACCTTGATGTAAAACATTTAACTCAACGGGAATCCTAATGGGGAGGGTATTGGGTTTCGAGCACTTGAGTAATGAAAAGATGAGAATACGTGATATATGGATTTTTGGGATGCGTTCCCTATTTGGAAGTTAAAGTCTTGCGCAAGTGGTTTTCGGAACCCTTGAACAAAGCGGTTGTATTCGGACCCTAGGTGGTTTGGTGTGAGGAGGGATTTGGGCAAAGCCCTATTTTACCGTCTCTTTTGAGGCCCTGCGGTTGGCGCTACGTGGTATATAACCGTTGGTAGGCCTCCGAGGTTAGTTCTGCAATAAAGCAGCAAAAGAGGGGGCATACCGAATAATCCACGTCCGATTCTTGTGGTTGGGAGGACAAAATCTCTTTGGGGGATTTCTAGTTTACTAACATCTAACTTGTAACCCTTTATCTATTTAGTTGAGTATCATGCTTTACTACTTGAGGTTATATTTGTGATTGTGTATTGGACTTGGAAAAATGGACGGGGTGTGTGTGTGTTTACTGGGCATTCAAAGCTCACGGCGTATCATGCCAAGTGCCAAAAAGGAGCTTATAGCTGGAGACGACGAGCCTGAAACCTTCGAAGACTTTTGGCTACCTTACGAAAGTTAGAAATTTCTTTTGATATTTTGTAAGGCTCATATGAAGATTTAAATTTTCTTTTTGGGATGTAATGTAATAGAACAAGCTTTTGAAATTAAGGATATTTGTGGTTGTTATGTACTTATATTCTAATATTTATGTGTTTGAACCTTATCGTTGCTTATGAGACCTTGTGTCAATAACTTTTAAGTTCTGTCAAAAGGGTAGTACGCTGCCTAAGAAAGCTGGACTTAGAAAGAAGGCTAATTTGACTCATCCGGTGATTTGGGATTTTATTTGGTTATTGACCATAGGACTCATTAGTGACTCTCCCTTGACTGCAACCAATAGCGTAGATTTGGGGCGTCATAGTATTTATTTGTTGTTGGATTAATGTATTGTTGCATAAAGTATTATTGTATCATGCAATGTAAGTTTGGAGATTTATATTCGGTTTTCCTTGAAAGAGCCATGATTGTTGTCTAATCATTTGGGCTAGAAATTTGGGGCGTTACAACGTGGTATCAGAGCTACCGGGTTTGAATACTTTGAGCTCGTGGGAAGTGGTTGTTTAACCACAATGGGTTCATTTAGCATGCTTAGGAAGTGTTATGCATTTTGTGACTATGTGATAACATGCTTATGTGACTAAATGGGTATGGGATTGAACTTTTGGGATGTTGTTTGCGCCTGTTAAATTTCTTGAGGTCTCATTAGAAGGGTACTTAATCAATACTCGTTTTACTAAAAATTCTTGGTTTTTCGCGGGATGGATTTCATCGTAAAAGAACAGTCCGTATGCGTTTCCATGACTAAGTGCTTATGTGGAATGAAATTGAATTGTGTATATGGCAGAGAAATATATAGAATTGTTGTAGTCGAACGTGTGAGTCAAGTTACAAGCACATATGAGTTAATGTGCTAAATTATTTCTCTTGTGTCCTTTATTAGGATGTTAGGAAGGGGTCAAGTCCATGGTGGTAGAGACGGGAGGCGTGGTAGGTGTAACGCCCTCAAAATTAACCCATTATATATCATTGACATGCATTATTTAAAGAAGACAATTTATTAATTCATTCATCAGAGTATTACTAAATAAAGCATTACATGTAACATCGAACAAAATGCCCTACAGGCTTACATCTTTCCAAGCCAACACTTGGATACAAAAATATGAGTTCTAACTCAATACAAGAAAAGCCCTAGGCTTGAATGTTTACATATACAAATAAATAACAACTATTAACTAAAGGTAGTCTTCTTCAATCCAGAAGCCAAACCCTCCCAAGCTAAGTCCTTGGAGGTAGTTTATCACCTGAACCTGAAAATGATGTTCCCAAAAAGGGCGAGCCACAGCCCAATAGAAATATACTAAACCACATATAAGCAATGAATAAAACAATAGCATTCAACAGATGGTTAACCAAGATAATCAATTACTTCATTTTACAGCCTCATGACACTATTGTCTAAGATACGTTTTACTTTCCAATTTTATCAACATGGCTCAGAACCTGGCCAAACTTACAACAGTGAATCACATATATCAATATTCACATCCTCCAATATCAACAACAAATGAGACTCAAGCTCAAATCAAACCACTTCATACTTCCAGATTTGATACACATTTTAGTGATGTATCAATATAAAACACTTCTATATAAATAAGACACATAAAAGTATGCTAATGGAGTCATCCCTATCTCCTCCCAAAACAAATCCGTGTTAGAGGTCCCATCCCTATCTTCCCCTAACGACAGGACAACATTATGATTCACAAACTGAGTACTCCCTATCTGCCTCCCACACACAAAACAATGATATGCAAATGCAATGCTCAATCAATACAACATATTTTCTGTATCTATAGCCATAGTCAAAAATTAATAACTTAACCAATTGTGAATTAGTTTCATTATTACCATCCACATGCAATGTCTACAACAATCACGACTATCCTCGCACCGATACCAAAACAGTTATTTCTAAACTGAAACATACTTAGTCAACAATATCAAATAGTACAATATGATTTCCAATTACCCAATTTACGCCTAATTTAACCAAATAGAATTCCCAAATTCTATTGAATTTAACCATATTTTCCAATTCCAATGAATACTTATACAAATTTATATTCAATATACATACTAGGTTTTTCCCAAAATTTACCAAAAGTATCCCCAAACATAATCAAATTACCAAACTTAGAAAAAACCTATAATGGAAGTAGGAAAATCCTACCTCGCAAGAAAAAACAAAAAGATGGTGAAGACAAAGATGGTGCCCAAAAGTACTAAGTGCTCCAACATCTGAGATGGGTTCAGATTAAATGAGAAGCCCTCGACTCCCTCTATCTTTTTAATGAAGAGTAGGGTAGAAACACACCCTAAGTGGATCAAATCTAAGAAAGAAGGTGAGTAGGAGAGAGAGAAGTCGGACCTAGGGTTTGGAATCAAAAGAAAATGAAAAAAGACTGATCAAAACCCGCTGCGTGGTATATAAACGTACAGGCTCGCTCGATGCAGACAATGGTCAGCTCACGCGACCAGACACAGAAAAGCAACGCTCGAGCCAAGGAAGCCTTGCTCGAGCCAACAACCCAAAAGCTCGCTCGAGCGAAAGAAAACTCGATCGAGCGAAGAACCCAAACCCTTAGGTCTGTAACCAGACTCACGCTCGAGCGAAGGAACCATCGCTCGAGCGAAGAACGGACTAACTTGCTCAAGCAAAGAAAATCTCGCTCGAGCCAAGAATGCACAGCTACAGGTCCATACTGGACGCCACCTCTCGCTCGAGCGACCAACTCCTCGCTCGAGCGAAGAACCAAAAACCTGGACAGCAACACTTGGTTTCTAAACCCAACCAACCTGAAACAAACCTGCCCAACACATCCTATAATTCCAAATGAGAAAATAAGGGACAACAACAACAATTATACAATGACAGAATCTACGGAACCTAAGTCCGGATACAATAATCAAATGGGAAAAGACCGGGGTCGCTATAGTAGGGCTCGCCGAGGTGTGCATGAGGTACCAATCCATAGGGTTTCGGTGCAAGAAGAAGGGTTCAGCCAAACTAATATGGCCAAGCAGGTGGGACAAGCGAGTCAAACCGCAATGGGGGCCCTAGCTCGAGAAATGACAAGGGCTTTAAGAGAGTCTATAAACCTGTTAAGGGTGGAGAATCAAACCCGAGAGAACACCACGGTGTCAAGGGAGAGTTTCCTTACTAGAGAGTTCTTGTGGGCCAAACCGGATGAGTTCGATGGTGGTCCCGAGACCAAGAAAGCGGATGAGTGGCTCGAACAAACTATGAAGACATTTGAAATGCTTCACATCGAAGATAGTGAGCTAAGAGTGACTCTAGCGAGTTACTACCTTAAGGGAGACGCGGGTCAATGGTAGAAATATGCCAAGGGTAAAGTGGAGCCGACATGGGAAGCCTTTGCGGTTGCTTTCCAAAATAAGTACATACCTCCCACTGCTAGGAAGAGATTGAGGCAAGAGTTTAAAGGCCTCAAACAACTCGGCCTGCCCCTGGCTGAGTTTGAGGCGGTCTTCTCTAGTTTGTCCAAATTTGCACCAGAGTTAGTGGCAATGGAAGAGCACCATTGCATTGAATTTGAAAAGAAATTGAAAACAAAAATTATGTTCATGCTTGTCGGAAATATGATTCGAGAATATGACCGTCTTGTGGAGACGGCGACACACGTAGAAATTTCCATACAAGCCAAGGATGAGAGGCTTCGGAGTTCAAGTTCTAGGGACCAAGAGTCTCAAGGAGACTATAGGTAGAACAACAAGAGCAGGAACACCTATCCATTCCAATCCCAACCACAGCAGTCTAGATCCACTTTTCCTTTGCCTAGTGCGGGTCTGGGAAAAAGTGCATCGAGTAGCTTCTCGTGTTTCAAGTGTGGCCAACCGGGTCACAAAGCCTTCTCATGCCCACAGAATGGAGGAGGGCAGTTAATGTTACCACCACCTAACTGATCTCAAAGTCATTCTCAGTCTCAGTCTCAAAATAAAGGTCAAGGGTTTAATTGTTATTAGTGTGTTCAGCCGGGGCATATGAAGAGAAATTGCCCACAGTTGGGAGGCACATCTGGCACATCAGGGTCGAGGCAGACTCAGAGCCACCAGCAGGCTCAATCAGTCAAAGCTTCGCGAGTTAATCAAGGAGTCGTTTCAGCTCAGTCAGTACAATAGACCTAAGCTCCGAGAGGGGAGCAAGTCAATCAGGGGCCACAGGGGTACGTGTATGTTGTTACCGTGCCAAAGCAGTTACCAGAATCCTCAGTTGTGAGAAGTATTTTTGTTGTGTGTAATTCTTTGGCTAATGTATTGATAGACACGGGTGAGTCTCATTCATTTATATCTACTGCATTTGCTTCTGCATTGGGGTTAGAGGTATCACGGTTAGTGCCTCCACTCAGAGTAGAGTCACCTGTTGGGGGTACAGTTGATTTAGACCAGGGTTGTCGTGATTGTGAAATAGAAGTTGCCGGGCGTCGACTTCCGTTTGCTTTTGTGCTGCTAGATATGTCAATTTTTGATGTCATTTTAGGCATGGACTAGTTGTGTTCTTATCAAGCTGTGATTGATTGTTACCGTCAGAGAGTTATAGTGTGCATTTCGGGTGGTGATCGTTTCTATTTTCTGGGGAACCGAGTTGATAGAGCCTTGTCACCAGTTGTTGACCCTCGTAGTAGGAGCAAGCTTAGTGGCCTTCTTGCAACTCTCTTGGATAGTGAGAGTGACGGGGCTCGTGTTGAGTTACCAAGGGTAGTTTGTGAATACCCAGATGTCTTTCCAGAAGATCTTACTAGTTTACCACCACACCGGGAGATTGAGTTCTCCATTGAATTAGTGCCTGGCACGGTGCAGATTTCCATGTCACAGTATAGATTTGCGCCCGCCGAATTGCATGAGTTCAAGATTCAACTCCAAGAACTTTTAGACAAGAGCTTCATTCGCCCTAGTACATCGCCTTGAGGAGCGCCGGCTCTCTTTGTGAAGAAGAAGGATGGGTCATTGCGGTTGTGTATTGATTACCGTAAGTTGAATAAAATTACAGTTAAGAACAAGTATCCTCTACCCAGAATAGATGATTTTTTTGACCAACTTAGAGGGTCTCGTTGCTTCTCAAAAATAGATTTGAGGTCGGGGTACTATCAGTTGAGAGTCCGGGAGGAGGACGTTCAGAAGACAACCTTTCTTACTCGTTATGGCCACTATGAATTCCTTGTGATGCCTTTTGGGTTGACCAATGCATTTGCTTCCTTTATGGATTTGATGAACAGAATTTTTCGAGAATACTTGGACTGTTTTGTGGTCGTCTTTGTGTATGACATCTTGATTTATTTAACCTCTGAAGAGGAACACGAGACTCACTTACGGGTAGTGCTGGGTTTACTTAGTGAGCACCAATTGTGTACCAAATTTGAAAAATGCAAGTTTTGGTTAACAGAGGTAAAGTTTTGGGGGCATGTAGTGTCTAGAGAGGGAGTGACTGTGGACTCCTCAATGATAGATGTCGTACAGGATTGGGAACAACCCAAGAATGTTTTTGAAATCTGGAGTTTCTTGGGATTAGTGGGGTATTACCGAAGTTTTGTAAGGGACTTCTCTAGACTAGCTGCACCTTTGACTAGGTTAACTAGAAAGGGTATCAAATTTGTGTGGAGTGAGGAGTGTGAAAAGTCGTTCCAAGAGCTTAAGACTAGATTGACTACCGCACCGTTTTGATAATTCCGGAAAGGCGTTTGAATTACACTGTCTATTATGATGCGTCCGGGGATGGACTTGATTGTGTCTTGATGCAAGAGGGAAAAGTTGTGGCCTACGGTTCATGACAATTGAAAACTCGTGAGAAAAATTACCCCACCCATTATATAGAATTAGCAGCGGTGATTTTTTCTTTGAAAATTTTGAGGCATTACTTGTATGGTGAGAAGTTTGAGGTTTTCTCCAATCATAAGAGTCTAAAGTATTTGTTTTCTCAAAAAGACTTGAATTTACGACAACGGAGGATGATGGAATTTATGGAGGATTATGACTTTGAGTTATACTATCATCCAGGGAAGACTAATGTGGTGGCCGATGCCTTGAGTCGAAAATTTGTGAGTAGTTTAGCAAGTGTGGCCATTCGGGAATGGGATATGCTAGATGTTATTGGCAAGTTTGATTTGCACTTGGGTGAGTCCGGAGAGAGTGCTACCTTATTTACTTTGAATGCTCAACCTACCTTGGTTAGAAAGGTCATAGAGGCACAACGAGGAGACCGTGATGTGGAATCAATCTGTGTTAAGATTTCCAATGGAAAGGAAGAGAAATGTTTGAACGTTCACTTAGATTTGAGTGTACGTTACCTAGACCATTTGTTTGTACCAGAATCTTGTAGAGAGGAAGTACTTCGGGAGTTCCATCACTCACGCCCTGCGCTACACCCGGGAGGCACTAAAATGTATCATGATCTTAGTCGTCAGTTTTGGTTGAGGGATATGAAACGGGATGTCGCTTTATTTGTATCGAAATGCCTTACTTGTCAACAAGTGAAGGTCAAACACCAAAGACCAGCGGGTTTGTTACCACCCTTACCAATAGCCGAGTGGAAATGGGAGCGTGTTACCATGGATTTTGTAGTTAGGCTTCCTAGAACACAACGAGGCAATGACGTCATTTGGGTGATTGTTGATAGATTGACTAAGTCTACCCATTTCATTCCGATGTGCACTAGCGACTCAGTTGAACGCTTGGCAGAGTTGTACATTAGAGAGATAGTTCAACTTCATGGAGTCCCTGTGACTATTGTGTCAGATAGGGATCCTCGTTTTACTACCCAATTATAGCAAAGCCTTCAAGATACGTTGGGAACTAAGTTGAATCTTAGCACCGCTTATCATCCTCAAACCGATGGACAGTCGGAATGTACCATTCGAATTTTGGAGAACATGCTTAGAGCTTGTGTCCTTGATTTTAAGGGGCCTTGGGAAAGGCACTTACCATTGATTGAGTTTGCTTACAACAATAGTTTCCAAGCTAGTATTACGATGGCACCATTTGAGGCCTTGTATGGCCGACCTTGTAGATCACCAGTTTGTTGGGCCGAAGTGGGTGATGCATCGTTACTAGGTTCGAAAATTGTTAGAAAGACAACTGAGAAAGTTGTTCTCATTCAGAAGAGGTTAGCTACGGCCGAAAGCCAACAAAAGAGTTATGCCGATAAAAGGAGACAACCTTTATCTTTTGAAGTTGGTGACCATGTGTTTCTAGAAATCTCACCAAGGCGGGATTTGATGAGATTTGGTAAGAGTGGTAAATTATCTCCAAGGTTCATTGGGCCTTTTGGGATCTTAGAGTGAATTGAGGAAGTGGCATACCGGTTAGCTTTACCGCCACAACTTTTGGGAGTTCACAATGTATGTCATGTAGCTATGCTTAGGAAGTGTGAACCCAACCTTTCTCATGTGCTTGATTGGGCTGACTTGGAGGTAGATGAGGATACCTCTTACGAAGAACGACCGGTTCAAATATTAGATACCCGGGAGCAAGTGCTACAGGGCAAAACTATAGTGTTGGTAAAGGTGTTGTGGAGACACCATGGGGTTGAAGAAGCAACGTGGGAACGGGAGGCGGAAGTCTGCTCCAAATATCCGGATTTATTTGAAAATGCTTAAGTCGCTTTTCTTTGTAATATTCCCTTGTGTTGAGGGAAACGTATTTAAAGTTGTTAACCACATGTTGATATGTGCGTTGTTGTTTTAAGCATAAGGTTGTTTAGAGTTACCATTACTTTTTGGGAAATTTCATGTTTATGGGTATTTGGGAGGTTGTTGTTAATGAGATAACCATGGTGGAAATGGTGGAATTTGGTTGAGAGTTAATATTGTGATTTGAAAATGAAATAGCGTAGTTTTGGTCGCTAGAAACCTTTTGTTTGGGTAGTTTGATTTGAAATTTCGGGGACGAAATTCTTTAAGGGGGGAAGGTTGTAGCGATCCCAGTTTTGCCACTTCGCTGAGTATGTGGGGGATCGAGCTACCCTGTTAGCTCGCGAGGGTCCAAGGAGCAGCGCCCCATTAGAGTTGCTTGTCCGCTAGAGCGGCCGTTTATGCGCTCGAGCAGAAAATGTTTGGTTTCAGAAGTTTGACCTGTCTGCAAAAGTACTGGAAAGTGTATTTGACGATCGAGCGGGCTTTCTACGCTTAAGCGAACTATGTTATATCAGTTCGTGAATCTGATATTTCAGATCACTTTTGTATATCTCTCTCGCTTTAAAAACCCTTTCCTCTCCCTTCTTTATTCATTTCCCTACGGCAAATAGGATCAAAACCTTGATTTCTCAAGATCCATTAGAGTTCTGCCAGAAGTTCTTTATCAAAGTTGGTTAACTTCTCGAGGGCTTCGTTGGGTGCAGTGAAGATCGAGTTTCGACACCGTTGATTTTGGGGGTTTCATCTCATTTCTTCTTCAAAACTTGAGCTAGGGATTTTCTTAGAGTTATATATATATATTTGCAAGATCTAGATGATTTTCGAAATCATCCTTCGATAGCTTTGAAAATTGATTGTTGATTCAAGAAGTTGAGCGATTTTGAAAGTGGGTTTGTCTCTTGCTCTTTTAAAATGTTCTTATGGGTTTTGATCTTCGTTGATTGAAAAAAGATGATTTTGGAAAGTTTTCTTTCAAAAGATTTGAGTTGTATAGTTTCGGTGAGAAAACCTAGAATTTTGAGATTTTTTTAAAAGAGACTGAAAATCCATGAATGATATTGTTATATTTATTTTGTGTGTCAAAATAAATGGATGTTTGGAAAATTTCTTATTTATATTTATATAAATGATGAATTTGAGGGAATATCAGAATTGTTGTTCATTTTGGAAATTATTGTTCAAAACGTTAAAATAGTCTTGAAATGACTAATTGTTGAGGATACTTGAGAAAAGGGAATTGTGATATTCCTTGGACGATGAATTGGAATAAAAGTATTTATTTTCATCTTGTGTTATTGGCATATCAATTCATTTGATTACATTAAACTTTGAAAGTTAATTTGAAAACTTGCATTGAGAAAAGAATGTTGAGAAACAAGTTTCCATGAATTGGTTTTGGAGTAAATACGGTGGTAAGTCTTGACAAGTGGTGTAGATGAAATTGAATAGGTGTCGAGCCTTCTAGTTAATACTGGTAAAAATGACAAATTATAGGTGTTGGGCCTTCCAGTCAATGCTGGTAAAAATGACAAATTAGTATTGCTTGTATAGTCTACTTGCAGACAGCAACCTAGGGATTACTAGAGTCGTATTTACCACCCTTGAAATAAATTGTAAAGTTTTGAACAATTGAAATTGTATGATATGATTGAGCATGATGGTTTTCAAAATATGAAAATGTGATTTATCTTCAAAAAGGGCATAGCATGGTATGTGTATTTCATCTCTTGAAACTTGTATAAAATGTATATACTTTGTTAAGAATTTCCTATTGGGCTTTATGCTCACCCTACAGGATTTTTGTGCTGGAAAAGATGTGGTGATCCCACCCAACTAGAGGCGTGGAAGTATGTGTATTGGGAGTACAATGCTCTCATTTGCTGTGACTCTGTTTGTAAGCCAAGGGTTGTGTTTGTGTCGATTTGAATAACCGTTTTGTGTAACCAGGCTCAAGCCTTGGAAACTAGTAAACCCTTGGGGGTATTCATTTGTTTATTTACTTGTTGTTAGATTAATGTATTGTTGCATGAAGAACTATTGTATTATGTAATATAAGTTTGGTGATTTATATTCGATTTTCCTTAAAAGAGCGATGATTGTTGTCTTATCCTTTGGGCTAGAAATTTGGGGCGTTACACATCATATAGAGTAATTTTTGCAATGACCTTAGAGCATATGAAACCTAGACGAGGAGAGCCCTAATTATTCGTATAAGAACCCTAATGTCCTTAAATTTTGTAATTGGGAAAAAAAGAAAATTGTTTATCAATTTTGAGAAATTTAAATAAGATCTTGTTGATTGAAAGATGGTAAAGATAGAAAGTTTGTATTATATTTAATTTGATTGAAATTGATGATAAATTGAGGAATGTTTCATTATATATATTATTGAGTTCATTGAGAGTGATTATCTAGGTTGTTACTGGTTATAGCATGTTCCCAAACGAGGCCTTAAAGAGGTTTAATAGGAATGACTATTATTGACATAATTAACTGAAACTAGTGTTGACACTATTAATGAAAATGAAATTGAGAATGCAACAATTCAATTGTGAAACGCAACTAGGTTGAAAGTAATGAAGATAATAGGTGATTTTGGGAGTTTTGTGAACTAAGTGTTGTTAAATGAATTACGTGTTATACATTAATTATATTGGGGTGTATGAAATATCTATTTAGCAATTGGTGGAGGATTGCATTGCGTATTGTAGAATTGATATGAAATTAGGTTGAATTGAAACCTTACATGGTATGTAGTTTTATCAATTAATCTGGTAAATGGAGTTGATGTGATTCATGTGTTTTTTTGTGATGAAAGTGCTATATAGAGGTTTCAAGTTCCTTCCAGTTAGCATTCGATAAAGTGGATTGCGCTTCTAATGATGGGTTTCAAGTTTCCTCCAACTAGCGCGTAGTAAAGTGGCTTGCACTTTGAATGATAGGTCCTAAGTTCCCTCAAACTAATTCCTAGTAAAATGGTTTGCACTTCTAGTGATGGGTTCCAAGTTCCCTCCAACTAGCGCCTACTAAAGTGGATGACAGTGACTTGACAAAGGCTGATTGTGTTATGAAAATGTAATGTTTTGTTTAGATTTTTATGTGTTTATGGTGAAAGGTGCCAAATTGCCTCTCTGTACTATAAAATGTGGGGATGCCTTCGAGAGTATTATGAATTGTGATTCTAGTGGGGTTATATGATGTGATAGACTATTGGGAGTTAGTTATAAACAATGGTATCGTAGTTTTTGAATTGTAGTTTGGTGTTGAATTGCTTTAGTTGATATATCTTAGTGGATTTTGAGAGTATTTATTGAGATGATTTTTAAATATTCAAAATTTATGAAACTTTTTAAGTTATTAAAGATGAAATTGAAAGTTAAAGATTGGAATCCTTGTCAAATGTAAATGAATGATTTTTGTAACGCCCCGAAATAATTCGACATGAACTACCCACATTAGTTAACTTATACAAAACCATGGCAATAAACCTTCTATCTTTACATAATTAATAAGAGAGTTTATACAAAAGTTCACATGCATATACATTCAATGATACAAGAATCACGTGAATCTATAGCATGTGAGGCTCCTAATCTTCAAAAAAATAAAATGCCCGTAAGGGCTTACATCTTCCAAGGCATTAGCCTGGTACACCAAAGTGGTCTCTTGGACCCATACACGTTAGCCCTTGGCTTTACGAACATCCACAATAAAATAAGAGAGCTATCTACTCTTCACAAAAAAAAGGATATCCACACCCTCAGTTTGGCGGGATCACCACATCTTTACCTGCACCAAATCCCATAGGGGTGAGCATAAAGCCCAGTAGAGAAATACCAAACAAAGTATATACATTTATGCTAGATGGCCAAAATTTAATGCAAGTGCACATGCAATGCAAAACTCCTTTCAAAGTATTATTCATGTCTATCTTGAGAAACACCATGCATTTCATTTACAATTACAATCTCATCAATTTTCGAATTTTAACTTTTTAATCACAAGGGGCGGTAAATACGACACTGATAATCTCTAGGCTGGTGTCTGCAAGTAGACTCTACAAGTACTACCAAACAATCATTTTTACGAGTATTAACCGGAAGGCTCGACACCTATCCGCGCGGTTTTTTGGTCTTTCGCCATGGACACTCAGGCCAACTTATCAAATTCGTCTACACCCCATAACCGGACTTACCACCGTATTTACCCCATACACAGTTTCATAGTTCTCAGTATAGTGTAATTCTTCTCAAATTAACATGATGAGAATGTGCAATAATAATGATAAATCAAATGAAGACATGATGCAATACAAAATATCTCAAAACATCTTTTCATTTCATGGCATTTCTACAACAAAATCAATTTACTACATTATTCATTACTTCTCCTCAACACTATTTTACAATGGCCATGCCATCAATTTATAGCAACAATAATCCCTCAACATGTCCAATTCATAACAAGTTATCCCCTTCAAGGCCATAAGTGATGCCTTTCAAACATCAACCTCTATGTTTTGTTTTGATCTTTCACAAAACCAAGGTGCACCACCATTTTTTATCTCACAACAACACACTTTTAAATGCTCAACCATAATGTTAAAATCACATTTCATTTCTCATGTACCATGTACCATGTAAATTGCCATTTGCAAAACATATGATGAAAGTTTACTCTCTTAATATAGAACAACAAGACACTCCTAAGCATGTTCACTATCTTTCAAAATTTCCCAAATTTCTAGGGTTTTTGTCAAAACAAAACAAACATCTCCATCTTTTGAAAAGGTTATCTCTCATGGCATCACCTCTCTTATTATGTGACTCATGATTCTCAAGAAAATAGTTAGAAGGAGAGAGAAATCAAACCCACCATTAAAATTCTAACATTTATGAGACAAGACCAAACTCCCAGCATTTTTTATGAAAACCCTTAAATCAATCCAACCAAACATATATATATATATATATATAACTCATGGAAATTTCCTACCTCAAATTTGATGAAGGAATGAAGATGAAACCCTAGCTTTGAAGAGAAAGAGAGCTTGATTCCCACCACACCAAGTGAAGTTTTTGCCCTAGATCTTCAAGAATGTGAGAGGTGATGATGATCTAACCCAAGGATTTTAAGGAATCAAGAGTTGTTTAGTGTTTCATGAGGGTTTTCTAGAGAGGAGGGGGAGAAAAATAAGGCTTAGAGTGAGAGAGATGTGCAAAAAAAATGAGTGATACATTCGGACCAAAAAGATTTAAAAAAAAAAAAAAAAACAGAGATCTGGACTACCTATCTGCCGCACGTGCGAAGCCCTTCCCCGCATGTGGCGAGCGCCTCTCCCGCACGTGCGGCCCTCATCCCCGCACGTGCGAGGCTCCTCTCCCACACCACTCTCCGCACCTGCAATTTAAGCAGAAGGCCAGCCAAATAATCCCCTGAATTCCGCACGTGCGGCTTCACTCCCAGCATGTGCGGCCCTCTCCCGCACGTGCGGCCCAAGGCCACCGTACGTGCGGCCCTAGCCCAGCAACCCAGAAAAATCTGTTTCGGTCCCCAGGCACTCCGGACTCGACCGCACGTCTACCGAAGTGAAATAAAAGTCGAGTCAATATAAATCGAATGTGAATTAGCGAAAAGGCATCCGGACACAACAATCTCAAAGAAAACGAGAACTAAAGAACGTGTGGCAAAACTGATCGTCACAATTTTTGAGGAAAAGTATACTTATGTATTTACATATTTTGGATAGTGAAAAAGAGAATATTATCGATATATTTATTATGTGGAGTATTCAGGATCATATGTATGTGTAGAACTACATTAATTAGAATTATTGGAATCTCTACTGAACTATATGTTTATCCTACGTTATTTAACATTTTGGTTAAATTACACTTTGCACTCCTGCACTTTGCATTAAATCTCACTTTGGTCCCCACACATGAAATCATGACAGTCAACCTCTGCACTTTTGGTCAAATCCCACTTTGGTCTCTACACATAAAATTGTGACAGTCAACCCCTTGTACTTTTCGTAAAATCTCACTTTAGTCTCTACATAAGTGTCAATTTCCCTTTTTTGTTACTCAATTGTTTAAATTTTTAACAGAATGTAGTCATGTGATAAGAATGCGACTATAACATGAGTGTAAGAAAGGAAAATTATCTATATTTTTCACCAAAACACACTTTATCCCAAAATTTACATCAAAATATGATTGTATTAGGCTAAAACAAAACGCAGATTGTGAACAATTAAGAAGATGAACTAGGAATTTCCATCAATTAGAATCACAAAAATCTATTTTTCATGGTAACACGGTCTTCTGTATATTCATCTTTCTTTCTCTTCAATTTGTCGCATTTTTTTATTTTATTTCAAAAGCTCTACTTTCTTGCCTCTTCGTCCCAACTTTTACCATACGAATATATATATATTGTATTATATAATTCTCATGTGCTTATTACGTAGGACAAAGTGTATTGGTGGGAAACATATATGATTTTTCTCTCTTACTCTCATTTTGTAGTCACATTTTTGTCACATGACTGGATTTTGTTAAAGATGTAAAAATGAAATAACAAAAGAAGGACATTGACACTTGTGTAGGGACCAAAGTGGGATTTGAGTAAAAGTGCAGGGGGTTGATTGTCATGATTTTATGTGTAGGGACCAAAGTGGGATTTGAATAAAAGTGTAGGAGGTTGGCTGTTATGATTTCATGTGTAGGGCCTAAAGTGAGATTTGGTGCAAAGTGCAGGGATACAAAGTGTAATTTACCCTAACATTTTTCATGTACAGATTTAAAACACTATGTTCAAGCTTGAGAAATTCTCTTTTCTCTTTTTGGCCATAGGGCCTTTCATTTGTCGAATGAATGGTATATTTTTGTAATGAGGATTACACTCCTCTTATTCATGTTTATAAGCCTATGGACATTTGTAAATATATTGTAATTATTGTATTTTCACATGTATTTGAGAGAGGACTACTATTATTATTTATTCAAGTTAATATTGTAGTTTATGCACCTTGATTTATAAAAATAGATAATAATTGATATGATAATGTGAATTGGGCTTTAAAATATGAAGCGTTACAGTTCAGGGGGTTAAAATATGACTTTATAAATAAGAATAGTAAAATGATAGTCATTAATAATTAATGAGGTCTTGGTGTGATTAGTAAATAATTAAAAGGCAACTTGTTGCAAATAGAAACATTCTTCCACGAAGACCCAAAAGACCATTAGATCCTGGTTCTACAAGAAATGATATTGTTAGTAAATCGAGAATTGTGTTGTAAATATAAATTTAAATTTTGTGAATCGTATAATGAATCAAATTGAAAATATAAAATTTAATATTAATAAAAAAATGTATTTTAAAAAAATTATTTTATTATAAATTGAGTTGTATAATATAATGGATGATCTATTTTGAAAATTATTTTAATTATTCATTTTGTTAAAGATAAATATTATATGATAACGTGGTTATGCTTTTTCGATCAAAACAACTCTTTGTATAGATGATATTATTGAATGATCTCGTAAAATGAATTATTTGAATCATTGATGCGGGTCTTGTGATATGCCCAAAGTGGCCTAACAATACTGTTCAATTGAAACTATGAGCAAGAGACAAGCCTGGTCCATGAATCAATAGGGAAAATTAATGAAACATCTCTCTCCAACTTTGTGTAGTAGGAGAGGTCCAAGATTTTTTTTTTTTTTAATTAGCTAAGGTCCCTCAACATTTTCATAAAGAAAATTCAACTCAGAGAAATTTCACATGACTCAGAGAAATTTCAGTCCCGACTCAAAGAAATTTCAATTTTTTGTCGAAGCCAAATTTCTCTAAGTTGGGCAAAATTTCTCTGAATCGAATTTTCTTTGTGAAAATATCATGGACCTTAAAAAAATTCCCCAAATCAATACTACATATAAGAGTTATAGGGACTAAGTTTTTTTGTCACTAAAAATAAAAATTTTGTTGCAAAAAATATTTGAGGAGAAATTCCTACCATCTCGATGATAGTCGCTAAAAGATCATATCAAAAAGTCAAAAATAAAGCTTTTAGCAATAAAATTTTGAAAGGTCACTAATAAAATGTATTTTTAGGGACAAAAACTATAGCGATCCCGGGTTTACCCTTGTTGTACAGTGATCCGGACATGTGTCCGTGGATGTTGGTAGTTATTTATTATCCTATTTGCATCCTCTTTACTTTGTATATTGAGTTATAGGATGTGTTGGGCAGGTTTGTTTCAGGTTGGTTGTGTTTGGGAGCCTAGTGTTGCTGCCCAGATTTTTGGACCTTCGCTCGAGCGAGGAGTTGGTCGCTCGAGCGAGAGTTGAGTTTGTGTCTGGTGGATCGAGCCAGAGTGGCTTCGCTCGAGCGAGCGATTGCGTCTGGTTCTGGACCTGAGAGTTGCATTTCTTGGCTCGAGCGAGTTTTTCTTGGCTCGAGCGGTCTGGTTATTCTTCGCTCGAGCGAGAAGTCTGTCGCTCGAGCGTGCTGGTTGCAGACCTGAGGGTTTGAGTTGTTGGCTCGAGCGAGAACTCTTTCGCTCGAGCGCACTTCTGAGTTTTTGGCTTGAGCGAGAACTTCTTGGCTCGAGCGAGAGTTTTCTGTGTCTGGTCGCTCGAGCGACGAAGGCTTCGCTCGAGCGAGCGTGTTTTATATCAGCGGACAGTAGCGTTTTTTAACATCACTTTTTCACTTTTTTTTTTGATCAAACCCTAGATCCGAGACTCTCTCTCTCTAGTATGCATGCTTTGTTAAGCTTAGGTCATGCCAAGCCTAGGTCATGTTAAGCCTAGGTCACACCTTTGAACCTCTTACACCTTGGACCATCTTGGAACCCCTTTGGTTGACCTCCACCGTCACCTAGGCATATTGGCCGAGATGTTATCACCTAGGCATCCGAGATCCTTAATCCTTGCACCTAGTGATCTTGTTCTGGGACAGGAATGACCTAGACCGAGGTATGGCACATCTAGGCCGAGGTGTGGCACAGCTTCGTCAAGTGTTGTCCTTCCTAGCAGAGGTCATTGTCACCCTAGTTGCCGAAGTCTTGTGGTTAGCCGATGTCACCCCTTGCCGGAGTGCCATTCCGAGTAGCTTGCTAGATACGCCTTGTCAGGGCCTTGTCTTGTCAATCTATCACCTTTTTGAAGAGAACCAACCAACCGTTGCCACGTGTCCGAGCTGAGAGTTAAGTCAGCCGGCAGAGAGAGAAACCCCTCATTTGTTGTATCTTGTTTTGAAGAGTAGAGAGAGAAGCTCTAGAAGAGGGAGGAGAGTTCTTGAGAGAGAGTGGATTTCCAAGCTTGATTCTTTGAGATCGAACCGTTAGATTCGTGTTCTAAGGTTAGATTCTTGATCCGCTCTTGTTGTTCTATATGTTTATGATATTGCATTGCATGATTGAATATGATTTGTAAGCCATGCATTACTTTGAAGTTCGGTTTTAGAATGAGAAAATGGTTTTCATGTGTTCTTCAAGAAAAGTCATGTTTTGATCCGAAGGCTCATGCCTAGATCCATGTTTTTGTGTTTGTTTCCACATGATTTTCTAGTATGGGTACCCAGGTCCATGTTTTCGAACTCATGTTATGAAATCCCAGATCTTGTAATAACAAGTTATGATTTTAGCATTCATGTTCTTCATGTTCTTCATGCTCATGTTCTTCATGTTCTTCAAGGAGGAAACCCAGATTTCCAGACTTCATTTCCCTAGGTGTGATCACCGAGACCACTCTTACCTAGATCACACACCTTGGTCTACCTTACATGATCACTTGCACATTAGTTTATGTTGCATGCACACCTAGGCTAACCGCTGCATGCCTAGGCCGACCATGGTACACCCATGCCGGCACCTTGTAACACCTCGGCAGGCAGCTGCATACTGAAGCCTAGGTAACCACACCTCGGCCACGAGTTGTGGGACCTCGGCCAAGACCTCCTGAGTTCACCCAGCTAGGTCGTTTTAGCCTAGATCATCTCTGTGCATCCATTCCAGGACCTGGTTGGTACCCAGCATGTTTTCCCTAGGTGTTCAGCATGTTTTCCCTAGGTGTTCAGCATGTTTTCCTAGGTATTTTCAGCATGTTTTCCCTAGATGTTTCCAGCATGTTTTCCCTAGGTATTTTCAGCATGTTTTCCCTAGATGTTTCCAGCATGTTTTCCCTAGATGATTCCAGCATGTTTCCCCTAGATCATTTGCATTCATGTGAAGCTTGTTTTTAAGAGTGCATTCAATAGACTTTGACATGTGTTTGTAGGACTTGGACCTTTGCCTTGATCCCGACGTCCTAAGAACTAGGTGAGTGGTATTTCTAATAAAGCTATGTTATAACGTTTTGTTAAAGCTTCGCTTTGCTTGTTTTGAAAAGTATTTGATCAAGCATGAATGATTATCCCTATTTCGTATATCAAGTATTACTTTGTTTTGATGACATTCTTGGAAAGTCCTCCCATGCTAGGGGACTCTAAGCCCATGTAGCACCATGTTTGAGAGATCTCTGTCATCGACGGTCTATGAACGGATGGCCCCACCGACGGTCTATGAACGGGTGGATTTGTCTAATCGATTCCGGGTCGATTATTCCCTTGTCTTGTCCGAAATGTCATCACCCCATGTATTATGTAGATGTTATTTAGCATCCCAAGCAAGATTTGAAAGACCAAGATTTGATTGATGAACTTGATTCATCCCATGTTTTGAACAAGCTATGATATATGTATTGTTTTGACAAGGACCTTGGAAATCATTCATTTACCCCTTTATTGCTTATATCATTCACTGAGTATCCAAGCTCACCCTCCCTATGTATATATGTAGGTAACAAGCAAGAAGTCGGCTACGCCGAGATGTGTGTGTGTTGCAAGATGTGTGTTTTGTATGCATGTTGTGTCGGCGTGAGGACGTCGGCAATCTTGAAGCTTTTGTATTTGAACATGTCGGCTTGAGAAGCTCTTTTGCTAAGATGTGATGTGTATTTTTGTACTTCATTTCTTTATGTATTCAAGCTGTAAAGCTATATAAAGATGTATGCCATTTCATTTGACTTATGCACTGCTCTTATGGACCACTTGTATTTTAGATTATTGCTTCCGCACTTGTGAGCCCCCTATATCTATACTCTGATTGTGTGTGAACATTGGAAGTTGGCCTTCGGTAATCACGGATTACTGGCCATCACGGCACCAAACTACTAGGGGCGGTTTGGGGGCGTGACAATATACCTTAACGATCTATTTGGAAATTAAATAAAAAAGGAAGTTGAATAAAAATTAAAATGGAAGTTGCAGAAAATTAAAAATGGATGTTCAATCCAGAAACCACTATATCTTAACGATCTATTTGGAAATTACATAAAAAAGGAAGTTGAGTAGAAAAGAAGCTTGAATAAAAAAGGAAGTTAAATAAAAATAAAAATAGAAGTTGCAGAAAATTAAAAATGGAAGGTCATTCAAGAAACCACTATACCTTAACGATCTATTTGAAAATTATAAAAAAGGAAGTTGAACAAAAAAATAACTTGAATAAAAATGGAAGCTGAATAAAAATAAAAATGGAAGTTCCATAAAATTAAAAATCGAAGTTCATTAAAGAAACCACTATACCTTAACGATCTATTTGGAAATTAAATAAAAAAGGAAGTTTAATAGAAAAGTAAATT
Organism: Camellia sinensis; assembly: GCF_004153795.1. Lineage (NCBI taxonomy): Eukaryota > Viridiplantae > Streptophyta > Magnoliopsida > Ericales > Theaceae > Camellia > Camellia sinensis. The sequence goes on from NW_021025693.1 coordinate 312,065, forward strand.
GAATAAAAAAGTTGAATAAAAATAAAAGTGAAAGTTGCATAAAATTAAAAATGGAAGTTCAATCCAGAAACCAGTGTACCTTAACGATCTTTTCGGAAATTAAATAAGAAAGGAAGTTGAATAGAAAAGAAACTTGAATAAAAAAAAGAAGTTGAATAGAAATAAAAATGGAAGTTGCAGAAAATTAAAAATGGAAGTTCATTCAAGAAACCACTATACCTTAACGATCTATTTGGAAATTAAATAAAAAATAAAGTTTAATAGAAAAGTAAATTGAATAAAAATGGAAGTGGAATAAAAATAAAATGAAAGTTGCTTAAAATTAAAAATGGAAGTTAATTTCAGATACCACTATACCTTAACGATATATTTGGAAATTAAATAAAAAAGGAAGTTGAATCGAAAAATAACTTGAATAAAAATGGAAGCTGAAGAAAAATAAAAATGGAAGTTCCATTAAATTAAAAATGGAAGTTCATTTAAGAAATGTCACGACCCCATTCCGCCCCTAGTAGAATGGTGCCATGATGGCCAGTAATCCGAGATTACCGAAGGCCAACCTTCAAAATTCACACACAATCAGAATATTACATATGGGGCTAACGAGTGTGGAAGCAATAATTACAACTTTAATTAATCCATAAGAGCTGTGCATAAGTTAAATAGAATGGCATACATTCTTACATAGCTTTGATACAACCAGATGAAGTACAAAAATACATCTTGACCAAAAGGCTTCTCAGCCATCAAATACAAAATACAATGAAATACAACTAAGAAGCATAATCTTCAAGATGCAGCAAAAGTGCAAAGTCCGAAACAAGTGGCATGTACATCTAGGCGTCACCACCGTCCTGCTCGTCACCTACATATATATATTGAGGGGTGAGCTTGGATACTCAGTGAATGGTACAGATAATAAAGGGGTTTACATGAATGATATCCGAAATCCTTATCAAATCAAAGCATAACACATCTTGTACAAAATCCAAGAGTAAATCAAGCTTATCTAACAAATCTTTCAAGTCCCGACAATTAAAGTCTTTCAAGGCTTTCAAGTTCCAAAGGACATGAAATCCCAGATCTTGTAATAACAAGTTATGATTTTAGCATTCATGTTCTTCATGTTCTTCATGCTCATGTTCTTCATGTTCTTTAAGGAGGAAACCCAGATTTCCAGGCTTCATTTCCCTAGGTGTGATCACCGAGACCACTCTTGCCTAGATCACACACCTTGGTCTACCTTGCATGATCACTTGCACGTTAGTTTATCTTGCATGCACACCTAGGCTAACCACTGCACACTTAGGCCGACCATACCCATGCCGGCACCTTGTAACACCTCGGCAAGAAGCTGCATACTGAAGCCTAGGTAACCACACCTCGGCCAAGAGGTGTGGGACCTCGGCCAAGACCTCCTGAGTTCACCCAGCTAGGTCGTTTTAGCCTAGATCATCTCTGTGCATCCATTCCAGGACCTGGTTGGTACCCAGCATGTTTTCCCTAGATGTTTCCAGCATGTTTTCCCTAGATGTTTCCAGCATGTTTTCCCTAGATGTTTTCCAGCATGTTTTCCCTAGATGTTTCCAACATGTTTTCCCTAGATGTTTTCCAGCATGTTTTCCCTAGATCATTTTCATTCATGTGAAGCTTGTTTTTAAGAGTGCATTCAATAGACTTTGCCACGTGTTTGTAGGACTTGGACCTTTGCCTCGATCCCGACGTCCCAAGAACTATGTGAGTGGTATTTTTAATAAAGATATGCTCTTAAGGTTTTGATAAAGCTTTGCCTTGTTTTGATAAAAGTATTTGTTAAGCATGAATGATATCCCTATTTTATGTAACAAGTATAAACTTTGTTTTGAATGGCAAGTTATCAAGTGAGCTTTGTTTTGATGTCAATCTTTGAAAGTCCGTACGTGCCAGGGGACTTTAAGCATTTGTGGCACAAGTCCATACGTGCCAAGGGACTTTAAGCATTTGTGGCACAAGTCCGTACGTGCTAAGGGATTATAAGCATTAGTAACATGTAATACTTATGTAATGGAATTCTGATATATGGAAGAATGTGGAACTTTTACATATCAATGCATGTCTTATTTAATGGGTTTTAATGTTATTATTTTGAGGGCGTTACAAAAACATTTGGTTCCAAAAAAGTATATTTTTTGAGAAAAAAAGTTTTGGCTCAAAATGATAATAATTCATCACCAATATCAAATTTTATTGCTAAAAATATAACGATGATACTTTTAGTAATAAAAATATTTGATTCCTAAAAAATAATTTTCTGTTTAAATTTTATCACTAAAACTTTAATTTGCTGTGCATACACCTTTTATCACCACAGCATTACTCAAATTTTTTTATTAGGTTCTTGTCAAGTCCCACTCCCAAAAAATAAAATATAATACAGTAGAACAAATTTAATAATACAATAAAGTTATGCTTAAAATGACTGAGCAAATATGAAAGGGAGAGATCTTGTTGCAATAATTATTGGTGATGATGGGGGATTGCAATTTTCACATTTTAGGTGTTTCAGGCTTCATTATTAGTAATTTTCTTGTGTAGCAAAGGACAGTTTTTGTAATAACTCACATTCATGTCTTAGTCATGTTCATGTACATTCGGTAATCATAGATTACTGGCCATCACGGCACCAAACTACTAGGGGCGGTTTGGGGTCGTGACAGTTTTTTTTTACCTTTTGCTGATTATTATTATTATTATTATTATTATTATTATTGAATTTGGAGAACAGTGACAAAACTTCATATTTTAAAGATTACATATTTAAATGTTATTAAAACTCACCACAATATAAAAGAGTTTTAGGAACCAATTTGTTTTTGTCCCTAAAAGTCATAATTTTGTTGCAAAAAATATTTAACGATCAATTCATGTTGCTAAAAGGTCTTTTTGAAAAGTCAAAAAATAAAAATAATTAGCAACAAAATTTTAAAAATGTCACTGATAAATGCACTTTCAAGGAACAATGATTATTTTTTGAGACATGAATTTTGGTCCAAAGGATAATAATTTATCATTAAATGTTTAATTTCATCGCTAAAAATATAATAATGACATTTTCAACAATCAAAATATTTTTTTCCTAATAAATGATTTTGTTACAAAATTTTATTTTTAAAACTATAATTCTTGTAATAATGAATTTTTTTCACCATACAATCCAAACATAGTGTAAAGATGGGTTATAAAATCCTTAATGATAACATTTCTACTTGTCATGGCCCATTTCTAATGACTTTAGGAAATGGAGGACTTAAGGGTATATTATAAAAACCTTAACCGATAACATTACTACATGTTATGGCCCATTTCCAATGACTTTTAAGGGTTAAATGTTAATTCTTTATTTGTTTAGTAATAAATAAATTCGAACTTTAATCAAAAGACTCTCCTCTTCCTCTAGTCCAATGACCAACTTCTATTTATTTTTTATTTTCAAAACATAAAAGCTGTTAATATAGTATATTAAGATATATTAGGATATTGTTTGTATATATCTGTTATAGTTTATTCTCTGCATATACTTATCTTATCTCCTATATAAAGGAGTGTGTACTTATTCATTCATTGATTGAATACAAGAGTTCTCTTTTCTCTTCTCTCTCTACTCACATAACATGATATCAGAGCATAGGGTTTTTTCCTAGCCTTCTCTTCTTCTGCATCACATTTTTTTCTGTCTGGCAGATTGCTTCCTTCTCAAGTTGGTTTCTACGTATCTAGTCTTTTTTTCTGTTTTACAGATTTGACTACACCAGATTCTTCATCTCTTCAAAACGAAGCCAACACCACCAGATTCATTGTCATCAGAGCTCCACACGCAGCCATAAGATTTGCCACGTGTTGTCCCGTTATACTACGCGCCCTACACGCCTCCTGCACTTGTCCCATGCTATTGTGCATCGCGGCCTCCTCTGCTAACGTGAGCCGCGTGTTTTTGACGTCAGCCCTGGTTGCTTTCGTGCACCGCTGCTGCTCCCCTGCTATCGTGCGCCGCACCTGCAGACATCATTACTGGTGCTGTGACATCAGCCCTAGTTGACCAGATTGGTCAACTCATTTTGACCAGCCGATTCACTGCCTTTCTGGTCGTATTTTTGGTTCATTCAGCCATATCCCCACTATTTTCAACCTCCTAAATCTGCTAGTGTGTTCTGTTTTGGCAAAATTAGCCTCTACAAAGCACCTTCTTCTTTGTTTTTGTCCTATTTAAGCATCATGGATTGTTCTGACAACATCCATTCTGTCTCCGTTGCACTTGATGGGTCTAACTATGTTCTCTGTACCCAAGCTCTCTCTGGATTCATCAAAAGGAAGCAGCTTTGGCGTATTATCACTGAAGCTCTTTCTAAACTCGTCCAAGAAGACAAAGAGACTACATCTGCTTTTGATGAACGTCTTGATGAATGGGAATGGAAGAACTACCAGATTATCACATGGTTCCGGGCTACTTATGTTCCTTCCATTAACCTTCAGTTTGGACACTTTCAGGATAGTGCTTCCATTGTCTCTCCTGCTATGGCAATTTGGGATTTCTTGAAGGAACGCTATCAGACTACTAACCATGCTCACCAATATCAACTCCTACAAACTCTTCATTACATACACCAAGAGCATGGTCAGTCCATCAATGATTTCTTATCCCAGATGTCATCTGTCTAGGACTAGTTGGCTCTTTCTGAACCCACTTGGACACATTCGGAGGATGCACAGTTATTTATTGTTCATAGGAATCATCAGCGACTATTGCAGTTTCTTATGGCTATTCATAGCACCTTTGAATCTGTGCGTGCTTCCTTGCTCCATTGTCTACCCTTACCAACTTTGGAGCAAGCCATTACTGAACTCTTGTCAGAAGAAACTCATTTTGGGATGCTCAAAACTCCAACTTTGGATTCTGCTCTTTCTACACCATCATCACGAGGTTCTTCATCTTCACAGTCTCCTAGCTCATGCATTTATTGTCGCAACCATGGCCTACCTGCCAATCATTCTTTACTTCAGTGCCAAGTTTGTGACTGCTTGACTTGCCACATGACTGCTCCCGGTCATCTTCAAAGCAATTGTCCTCGCGCTCCACCTATTTCTTCTTCCAGGAACGGGTCTTCACGTTCTAGGCCTCAGTCCAAATCTGCCCACGGTTCTCGTCATGCTGCTGCTGCTGCTACTGTTACATTAAAGAGTTCTTGCACTCCCCACCTTATTGATCCTATTGCTCGATCATTTTCTATGGATGATGTTGAGTCCATTATCTAGCAAGTGCTTGCCAAATCTGGTACTCTTCCTTCTCCTGCTCTTTCAGTCACATCAGGTAATCCATCATGGTATTTTGATTTCGCATGCTGTAATCATATAACCTCTGATTCTACTATATTTTCTTCTATCTCACCACCCGCTTCTATTCCCTCTATACATACTGCTGATGGTTCTCATATGTCTGTTCACATTGGTCAAATTTCTACTTCCACTGTATCTCTTTCTAATGTTTATTACATTCCTGCTCTTAAATTAAACCTTATCTCTATTGGTCAATTGTGTGAACTTGATCTCACCATCACTTTTTCTACTAATGGTTGTTTGGTGCAGGACCCTCAGACGAAACAGATCCTTGGGATAGGCCGTAGGCATGGACGTTTGTTCAAGCTTTTTCATCTTCGCATTCCATCTACATCATCCACTACTGCTTCTGTTGCCTCTTCCACTGCTTCTACTTCTATGTCTTATTTTCACCTTTGGCATTGTCGTTTAGGACATGTCTCTTTTGGTCGTTTAAAAACTTTGATTTCTAGTGGTCGGTTAGGTCGTGTTAGTTCTGAAAATGTTGATTGTTTACCTTGTCAACTTACTAAACAGCCTGCATTCCCTTTTAATAAAAATAATTCTATTCACTATGTTTGGTTCCATTTTTTTAAAAACAGTTTTCAGAAAATTCTACTTTCTTATTTTTCATGTTTTTTTGTTTTTACTGAATTTTTTTAATATTTTATGCAAATTTTTTACTTTTTAGACACACCTAACATAAATACACCTAAAAAGTAAAAAAATTGTAAAAAAAATCTTTTAAAAATTCACTAAATACCAAAAATA
>NW_021025693.1:318339-383008 GCF_004153795.1 Camellia sinensis
TTGTCCAGAATGACTTTGTTGGAGGCTTCAGCTTGGCCGTTACTCTGTGGATAAGCTGGGGTAGAGAAATAGGGCCGAATACTATACTTGCTGCATAGTTCTCGGTAGACACCGCAATCAAACTGATGAAAACCGATGCAAAACGAATGTTCGGGGGCCAAAACGCGCAGTTCGGGGTCCCGAAAATGGGCTACTAAGCCACCGAAAGTGGCGTTCGGCCACGAAGTGGGTTTCTCAGACCCCAGTGTCCCTCAAAAGGGAGAAAATAAGATGTATGCCAAAAATCAGAGCAAACGGAGATGGTTAGGCGGTCCCGAACCGAGGCACACGGCCTGACGGCTCCCAAAACCGAGAACCGGACTCCGAAATGGGCAAAATGGCCTACGGCCACCAAATGTAGCCTGCAGACATTGAGAGATGGTCTACAGGACCTCTTCCTTCCCTCAGGAAAAGAAACAGAGAAAACCGAGTCTGGTTCGCAAACCGAGACAAGGCATAGAAAAGGGTTCGGGAGTCCGGAGGCAGGGCTCACGGCCGCAACTCCGAAACTTCTGAACAAGCACATTATGCAACATCACCAAGTGCTCAATCGGTGACGTCTGAGTCTTAAGGTCGGTCAAAAATGGGGTGTCTACACTATACCATCATCACGAGGTTCTTTATCTTCACAGTCTCCTAGCTCATGCATTTATTGTCGCAACCATAGCCTACCTGCTAATCATTCTTTACTTCAGTGCCAAGTTTGTGACTGCTTGACTTGCCACAAGACTGCTCCCGGTCATCTTCAAAGCAATTGTCCTCGCGCTCCACCTATTTCTTTTTCCAGGAACGGGTCTTCACGTTCTAGGCCTCAGTCCAAATCTGCCCACGGTTCTCATCATGCTGTTGCTGCTGCTACTGCTACATCAAAGAGTTCTTGCACTCCCCACCTTATTGATCCTATTGCTCTATCATTTTCTATGGATGATGTTGAGTCCATTATCTAGCAAGTGCTTACCAAATCTGGTACTCTTCCTTCTCCTGCTCTTTCAGTCACATCAGGTAATCCATCATGGTATTTTGATTTCGCATGCTGTAATCATATAACCTCTGATTCTACTATATTTTCTTCTATCTCACCACCCGCTTCTATTCCCTCTATACATACTGCTGATGGTTCTCATATGTCTGTTCACATTGGTCAAATTTCTACTTCCACTGTATCTCTTTCTAATGTTTATTACATTTCTGCTCTTAAATTAAACATTATCTCTGTTGGTCAATTGTGTGAACTTGATCTCACCATCACTTTTTCTGCTAATGGTTGTTTGGTGCAGGACCCTCAAACGAAACAGATCCCTCGGATAGGCCGTAGGCATGGACGTTTGTTCAAGCTTCTTCATCCTCGCATTCCATCTACATCATCCACTGCTGCTTCTGTTGCCTCTTCCACTGCTTCTACTTCTATGTCTTCTTTTCACCTTTGGCATTGTCGTTTAGGACATGTCTCTTTTGGTCGTTTAAAAACTTTGATTTCTAGTGGTCGGTTAGGTCGTGTTAGTTCTGAAAATGTTGATTGTTTACCTTGTCAACTTACTAAATAGCCTGCATTCCCTTTTAATAAAAATAATTCTATTTCTGCTGCCCCATTTGCTCTTGTGCATTATGATATATAGGGACCCTCCCCCACCCTGACCATAGGGGGGAGAGGGGGGGTCTAGATATTTTGTGATTTTCATTGATGATTTTTCTCGTTATACTTGGATATTTCTTCTCAAAAATTGGTCTGAACTTAAACAGGTTTATTATGATTTCTCTGCCATGGCCCATACTCAGTTTTCTCAAACTATTAAAACCTTTCATTCTGATAATGCTATGGGCTATTTGGATTCTGATTTTCTTTCCTTTCTTCAGGCCCATGGTACCCAATCTTATCGTTCTTGTGCAGGCACGTCCCAACAAAATGGTCACACTGAAAGAAAGCATTGTCATATTCTAGACACTACACGGGCCCTTCTCATCTCCTCTTCGTGTCCTGGAAAGTTTTGGGGGGAAGCTACTCTCACTGCTGTCTACACTATAAATTGTGTGCCTACTCCTCTCATAGCCAATCTCTCTCCTTATGAACGTTTGTATGGTTTTCCTCCTACATACACCACTCTTAAAGATTTCGGCTCTGCTTGTTTTGTTCTCCTTCAACCTCATGAACATACTAAACTAGAACCTCGTTCTCGTCTTTGCTGTTTTTTGGGGTATGATATAGAACATAAAGGCTATTGCTATTGGGATCCGGTCTCCAAGCGTCTTCGTATTTCTTGTCATGTGGTTTTCTGGGAACACAAAATGTTCTTTACTTTGTCTAAGTTTCACCTACCACAGTCCATCCATTCCCTGTTTTTTACTGATCTTTCTATAGACTTGTTGTCTCCTGAATTTGATGCAGATTCCAGTTCAACGCCTTCATAGCTGCCTATGCCTACCATTAATCATAAGGTTTCTGTATCTGACGATGGTCCTATGCCTCCTCTATTACCTCATGTGGAGCCTCCTCCATCATCTCCTGTGGAGCTTTCTCCATCCCCACCACCATCTCCTCCAGCAGATCGTCATTCGACTCGGGTAAAACAATATTTTATTCTTCTCCATGATTATATTGTTGCTTCCACTACTTTTTCCTCTCATGAACCCACTTCATATCGTGAGGCTTGTTCTAACCCTCTTTGCGAGCTTTAGATAAAACTCATACCAGGGACATGGTTGATCTTCCTCCTGACAAGACTGCCGTTAGTTGTAAATGGGTTTATAAGATCAAACTCATTCAGATGTTTCCATTGAACGTTACAAAGCCCTTCTTGTTTCCCGAGGATTCATTCAAAAGTTTGAGATTGACTATGAGGAAACATTTTCTCTTGTTGCTCGTCTTACTTTAATTCGCAGGTTATTAGCAGTTGCTGCTACTCGCCATTGGAATCTTTATCAGATGGATGTCAAAAACGCCTTTCTCAATGGTGATCTCACTGAGGAAGTTTATATGCAACCTCCGTTTGGTTCCTCTGTTCCATCCATCAATGTTTGCAAACTTCGTCGTGCTTTGTATAGTTTGAAACAAGCTCATCGTGCCTGGTTTGCCAAGTTCAGTTCTACTATTCATGACTTTGGCTTCTCTTTCAGTGCCTATGATTCTACCTTGTTTATACGTCAAACAGAGCATGGTCTTATTCTTCTTCTTCTCTATGTTGATGATATGATCATCACTGGCGATGACACAATGGGTATCTCTAGTCTCAAACAGTTCCTCAGTCACCAGTTTGAGATAACAGATTTGGGTTTGCTTAGCTATTTCCTAGGCTTGGAAATTTCTCATGATCCTTCTAGTTACTTTCTAACACAGGCCAAGTATATCTCTGATATCTTGACTCGTGCTGGTCTTACTGATTACAAGACTGCTACTACTCTCGTTGATCCTCAGACTCGTCTAACACCTCTTGATGGTCACCTTTTATCCGATTATATTGTCAACTAGTTGGCAGTCTTGTCTATCTCACGATTACTCATCCAGACATTGCCTATGTTGTTCACATTGTCAGTCAGTTCATGGCTGCTCCTCGCTCTCCGCACTATAATGCTCTAGTTCGCATTTTGCGTTATCTAAAAGGCACTATGTTCCATGGTCTTCATTACTCAACACACTCTTCTCTACAGTTACATGCATTTTCTGATGCAGATTGGGCCGGAGATCCTACAGACCACCGCTCTACTAGAGGATTTTCCTTCTTCTTGGGTGATTCTCTCATTGCTTGGCGTAGCAAAAAGCAAACTCTTGTTGCTCGTTTTAGTACTGAGGCTGAGTATCGTGCTCTTGCAGATACTACTCAAGAGCTTGTATGGCTTAGTTGGCTTCTTACTGATATGGGAATTCCCCATCCTACTGCCACTACCCTCTATTGTGACCATCAGAGTACTATTCAAATTGCACATAATGACGTCTTCCATGATCACACCAAGCATATTGAGATTGATTGTCACTTCATCCGGCAACACGTTGCTAGTGGCACTGTTTGTCTTATCTTTGTGCCCTCTGCCGATCAAATAGCTGACATCTTCACCAAGGCTCATCCTCCAAGACGATTTTCTGATTTACTTTCCAAGCTCAACTTGATATCTGCATTACCACCTTAAACTTGAGGAAGGGTGTTAATATAGTATATTAACATCTATTAGGATATTATTTGTATATATCTGTTATAGTATATTCTCTGTATATAGTTATCTTCTCTCCTATATAAAGGAGTGTGTACTTATTCATTCATTGATTGAATACAAGAGTTCTCTTTTCTCTTGTCTCTCTACTCTCATAACAATAATACTAGAAAACATCACAATCACTAAATAATGTTAATTTGAGTTTTGATAATGACGAAGACCAAGAAGAAAGAGTAGGAGGACGAATACTAGGAGGAGGACAACCACAGGGTACTAATTTCAATTGTGTTTATTATATTTATAACGATTAAATGTTAATTCTTTATTTGTTTAGGAATAAATAAATTTTAATCAAAAGACTCTCTTCCCTTCATTAGTCCAATGACCAACCTCTATTTATTTTTTTATTTTCAAAACATAAAAGTAATATTAAAAAACATCACAATCACTACATAATATTAATTTAAGTTTTGATAATGACGACAGCCAAGAAGAAAGAGTAGGAGGACGAAGACAAAGAGAAGGCCAACCACAAGGTACCAATTTCGATTGTGTTTATTATATTTATATTAGTTATATAGTGGAGCATTTGAAATGGAAGACTTGGGGTGGCCGGTCATGTGTTATGCGGCGGAGCTAGGAAATTGAGTTAGAGGGTATTATTAATTATAATTTTTTATTTAAAAAAATCATGATGAACATTAAGATAATGAGCTAAATTTAAGTATAAAAAATTATGTATTTATTATTAATAGGAACAAATTAAAATTCTATAATAGTGTAGAATAGTTTGGTGCGGGATGGTGATGTAAGTTTGTAATTTTAGCACAAAAAATTATGGATCAAAATTCTTAATTTTAGAAAATAAAAATACATCATTTATAGCACAAATTAGGGTATTATTAATTATAATTTTTTATTTAAAAAAATCATGATGAACATTAAGATAATGAGCTAAATTTAAGCATAAAAAATTATGTATTTATTATTAATAGAAACAAATTAAAATTCTATAATAGTGTAGAATAGTTTGGTGCGGGATGGTGATGTAAGTTTATAATTTTAGCACAAAAAATTATGGATCAAAATTCTTAATTTTAGAAAATAAAAATACATCATTTATAGCACAAATTATTATAAAATCTATTTAATTTTTATTTGATAGAAAAATATTAAAGAGATGACATTGCTTATAAATGATATGTTTTGAATGAAAATTATTAAACAATCTTAGAATACCACATAGCTCTGCCTACGTGATGCTTAAAGTATGAGAAATTACAAATCATACTAAGCAGTCTGTCAACTGCTTGAAAATAATGAGTTCATTATATTCAATCTATAAATTTTTAGCTATACTATTGATTTAAACTATTACATAAATAATACCACATAGTGCTTTCAAAGTATCAAACAGCTACTTATTGTGAACAATATAATAAATTCTTAACAAAAAACATATTAAAAAAAAAACATTTTATATATGACAACAAGACACACACACACACACACACAAATTCTCAAAACTGAGAAGGGGGGACGTGACCCCCTCATCCTTCTTTTCCTTCGCCATTGCATGTGTTGGTTGATAATTTATTTAAAAATTAATTAATTAAGATATTATTTTTTATCATCACTATAAATAAACTTAAGAGTAATATTTTAAAATTTTCTATTTCTCATGGCTCGAACTTTAGAAATTCATTAGATAATAATTAATTAACTTAAACGTGTTCTATTAGTAGAAAACCTTCCTTTTATACCTAACCATTCTCACAACCATCATGTTTGGCCATTTCTTTTTTGTCAAAATTTCAGTTTATTTCGCAAAATGTGTTCAAATGTGATTATGTTATTGAACTCAAAAATATGTCTCATTTTCCTTTATTAACAGTATCATGCATTATTTTCTCTCTAGACTTTTTTCCAAGGAGGGAAGGAGATGGCAGTGGTTCCTCCACTTCTCTGATCTCTCTCTTTCCGATCCTCCTCTAGATCTGATTTGATGTTTGCCTTACCAATATGGCCATTACCACCTAAGTTTCTTCACCCTCGAGCCCAAAACTTTGACAATTGGTTTCAGATCTTCTCACAATTTGAAAACCAACACTAGATAACGCGTTTATTTCACGCTAGGCGACCAATTCAACCTCAATATTATATCTTGACTAGCGGAGGTGGGGTTTTCATATTCCAAGGATGCGAAGAAGTGGAGTTTTGAATGAGTTCAGTAACGGCTGAAATCTGATTTTTTAAATTTAGTTTGTTAATGTACTTCGTGTGTGGAGGTTTGTTTCCCTCCTTTGTGGGGCATTTTTCTCCTACTCTATGGAGGCTTGAATCCTTCCTTATATGAAGATTGTTTATCTCTTTTTAAAATCTTATAATACCGCTGTGCCATATTGATCTGAACTTTTGTCGGTTTTGTAATAAAAATTTTCTTCTCGATCAAAAAATAAATAAATAAAAATGAAGCATTATCTTGCATTAATATGCCAAAAGAAGTAAATTTCTGATAAAGATTATTGAAAAACATTTCCAATTCTATTATTTTAAAAAATAATGATTTATGTCATAAAATAGTGAAGTTCACTTTATGCTAGTCTTAATCTTGCAACAGCATATCGCAATGAAATGAAATGATCATACCAAAAATAAAAATACAAAATTTAAGTTACAAATCATAGGATAATTCCATGAAGTACCCAAAAAAAGCATAATTATTACCCTATGGTCTAGAATTACTGTTATGCCTTAGATTTGGACGAAGTTAATTAGGAAAAAAATAATTAGCTTAAGCATAAGTTATTAATTATTAAATTCATATAAAACTTGAAGTTCATTATTTCATTAAACTAAAACATGTGTCTCATTTTTCTTTATTAACCTTACACTATAAGAAAAAGCACATTTGGTGACTAAATTTTTAGTCGCCAAAAGTCGACTTTTTAGTTTCTCCGACTAAATTTTTTAGTCGCCGGTTTTGTTGCGAAAACACGGTCGGGGAAGGTATTGGCGACTAAAAAAGTTTTAGTCGGCAAAAAATAAGTCTTTAGCAACCAAAATTTTGGTCGCCAATAGTCAATTACACTTTTTAAAATTATACATTTACCGACTAATCTTTTACTCGCCAATAGTCAAGGAATTGCCGACCAAACCTTTTAGTCGCCAAAAGCAACACTTTTGGCGACCAATAATTTTAGTCGCCAAAAGTCGCATCGTGAAAAAAAAAAATACTAACTTTTCTTCTGCTGAGATTCGAGCCACCAACCTCCCACATTCTAAACCTTAAGCAACACACTATCTCCACTATGCCTCTACAACACCACATGATTATATATGCAACATATATTATTTATATAGTATATTGACCCGTATTAATGTAAAACTATATATATAAACATAATTATTTTTATTCAATATAATTATTTACTAAAAAAAAAAAGGAGACCACTTTTGGCGACTAAAGCTGTTTTTTTCGTCGCCAATTCTATACTTTTGGCTACTAATTATTTTTTAGTCGCTAAAAAAATTAATTCCCGCCTAAAAATAACCACTTTTGGCGACTAAACTTATTTTTAGTCGCCAAAACCTCCACTTTTGGCGAGTAAACTGAATTTTAGTCGCCAATTGTAGACTTTTAGCAACTAAATTTTTTTTAGTAGCCACAAAGCTTCACTTTTGGCTACAAAATTTATTTTTGTCGGTAAAACACATATAATCGGCGACCGAACTATTTTTTAGTCGCCAAAACCTATACTTTTGGCTACTAAATATTTTTAGTCGTCAAAAACCTTCACTTTTTGCTACTAAAATTTTTTTAGTCGCTAAAACCCATATAATCGGCGACCAAACTGATTTTTAGTCGCCAATACACATACATTTGGGTACTAAATTGTTTTAGTCGCCAAAAGTCTTGGCTACTAATTCCATTTTAGTCACCGAAAATGCTACTCTCAGCGACGAAAGGGGATTTTTTAGTCGCCAATTCTACTTTTTCTTGTAGTGTAATCTTGCATTAAAGTGTCAAAAATAATGACATTTTTGGCTTTTTTATTGGTAAAAAAGTTAGTTGTTATATAATTGTTAGATTAGCGCAAAGAGAGAGTTGGACTCACACCCTCTTTTTGCAGGGCTTAAGTCTTTCTAAGTAAGGAAAGAAATGTTCTCTTGCTTAGTGCATGAACCAGAAAGGAAAGAAAGTCCAATTCTATCAATTTAAAATTTTAAACAAAATAAATCACAAACAAGTGAAAACAAAACACACACAATCATACATATCCAAATTATTTGTCTATTTTCGTCAAGTAAAACTGACTAATTAAAAATAAGAGTATTTAAATCATTAAACTCAACAAAAAAAAAAATTATATTTTAGACATTTTATATACACTTGCATTGAGTTGAATGACTAAAATATAATTTTTCTGTCGATTTTCTTTAAAAGAAAATAGGATGATAATTTATATTGAAAACAAATAAAAAGGATAAAATAAAAAATTCAGAATTTATTTTTTTTACAAGGATGAAGCTCTGAATTTTTTGTTGTTGTAACTTTCTCTTTTTTTATTTTTATTTTTTTATTAACTAATGTGTTATATGCAATAAAAAAAAATTAATTATTTTTGTAAAAATTATTTTTTTAAAACTCTGGATCAGACTTAAGATTTTGAAGTCACTAATAATTTTCTAACCCATCAAGGTTCACAAATTTCGGCCCAACCCAATCCAGTCAACAGTTTTTAACCAAGAAAAGAGGGTCTTATCTTATACTCTTCTTCACTCTGTGCCCTTTTATCTGGAAATCCTCGCCCTCTCTTTTGATTTTAGGGTTTAGAAAGCATGTGTTTCTTCACTTTTGATTTCGATTTAATGAATATACCTTTTGTTGTTGTTGGTATAAATATTTTCTATTGATCTTTTGATATATTTTCCATTACTCTGACATCCTATGCTTTTGCATTGTGGATTTGGATTAGGTTAATTTTGTTTGGAATCTATAATAACTCTTTTGAGAATTTGTTGTTGTTGGTATAAATATTTTCTGTTGATCTTTTGATATATTTTCCATTACTCTGACATCCTATGCTTTTGCATTGTAGATTTGGATTAGGTTAATTTTGTTTGGATTCTATAATAACTCTTCTGAGAATTACATTTGTTGTTGTTGGTATAAATATTTTCTGTTGATCTTTTGATATATTTTCCATTACTTTGACATCCTATGCTTTTGCATTGTGGATTTGGATTAGGTTAATTTTGTTTGGATTCTATAATAACTCTTCTGAGAATTACATTTGTTGTTGTTGGTATAAATATTTGCTGTTGATCTTTTGATATATTTTCTATTACTCTGGCATCCTATGCTTTTGCTGTTTATATTGCAACTTATTGTGAACTGAAAAACACAAAGAAGTCATATTGTATCAACTAATCTAAAAATTGGAAATCCCTCTCCCCCCCCTCCCCTCCCCTCCCCTTCCCTTCCCAAGAAAAAGGGTCATTTTTTGGGAGTTTTGTTAACGTGTTCCCTTGGGACATATGTTAAGATGCTTTGTCTGTTTGTATATTATGCATGAAAGTGAGTATAATAAAGAATGTACAATACTTTTGAGCTTCCTTATCATGTGCCCTTAGGGCACATGTTATTTTTGTTATTTTTGAATTTTTTTCTCAAAATTTAATTATTTTTAAAACTTTTCCTGTACATCTAGTTGAGTGGAACTCAAATGTTTTTTGAATTTAAACCAAAAAAAAAAAATTCACAAAAGGTGAAAAAAGTCACCAAAAAAATAAACCCTAAACACTTATCAAATTTTGTCTAATAGTCTGACACATACTCCCATAATAGCTAAAATAAACTGCACCAAACTATTCAATTAAATTGTGCAATTTGAATTTTGTTATGATGATAGTTTTATTAGATTATATTTTTTAAGCATGTTAATTTTATGCAATTAAATGAACTGTTTTTCAAAATGTCTACACTATCATCCATGATATGTATATTTGTAATTATAATGCACACTTTGTTTTCCTTTCTACTTCTTATATATATATATATATATATTTGCTATTAGTGATAATCTAGTTTGAATTCTGCTGTTGTAGGTTACCTACATATGCTTTATATATTAAAATCATTTGAGTAAATATTTACAAAACTTAGCAAGAGAAGTGCCTCATATCTGAGGTCGCGTTGGTTTCTAGTCACTTGAGGTTTATTGCATTCAACTACACTAATTATTGTCTTGTCTATAATCTTTCACTTCACCAGAAAAAAGAAGTTTTTGTTGGGTAATTTTTGCTAAAGCTATAAAGAGTTTCTAATATCTTTTTAGCCAGTAAAACTTGTGCTTGTTGCACCATTTTGTGCATTTCTAGAACTGAATAACAAATGGGTGAGATGTAACTTTGAACAGAAATAACTATTCAAATTTGGCTATTGGAGTCGTTTCTTGATTGTAATCGCTGCTTGTACTAAAAGTGAAGGATTAAAACAAGCAAACCAATCATATAACGACCACAAACAAAAACAGATTGCAAATCTAAGGTTATTGCAATTTTATGCTCAAATGAATGTTGGATGTTGAATTCTTTAGTACTTAACCATATCTATGAAATGGGACCAAGAAAATCCTAGTTTTACAAGTACAATAGGATATTTCAACTACATATGAAATGGGACTTAATTATATGATAGAGTTGGTATTAAAATGAACAAAAATTTCAATCTATTTGTGGTTGAGGCAGGGGGCATGTGAGTCTATCATTTCTCGTGAAGGATTGTAGAAATTATATTGAAGAAGTCAACATTTATTACTTGCCGAAGGCGATGCGACTGTAATGTACAATTACATTTTGAAAATACAAGTTGATAATTATGTCTTTTTTTACTACATAGATTTAATGAAGAAGGGCCAATTATGCAATGTATTTTGGGTTGATGCAATGTGGTATTTAGGGAGTTTGGTGATGTGGTTGTATTTGATGCTACATATTTGGTGAATAATTATGACTTGTCGTGTGTTCCTTTTGTATCATGAACAATCTAAGTAGACTCATTTCATATGAAAGCAGACATTTACATAGCTATGCAAGTGTTGGCTTTATGAATATGTTTGGTAAATCACCAAACTATAAGTAACTTTTCAATAGCCACCACCATAGTGTCAGTACCTTTTCTCCTTTTTTTTATTTGGGTCCATCAACACTTGGATTCATGAACCAGTAAGTAAATGTTGTTTTGATTTTATGGGCTATAGTGTTTGCACATCCATTGTTGTTTTCTTAAATTTATATGCATGTTGAACATTAGGCAATGAGGATATGAATAGATGCCATCATAGAGTTCATTTTTTTTCTCAAAATTGTTAATGGTAGTAGTTAAATCCCAAGATAATTCATATTGGTGATACTTTACTAAAGGGCCTGATAGAGCAGCTCAATTCTCATATTGAAATCACATCTCTCTCTCTCTCTCTCTCACACACACACACACATACACACACACATATCTTATTTTAGAGTGCAATTGTTTCTTTTTAATATAAATTGCTTCATCTTTTAGTTTATACTAGCTGAAGGGCTTTTTCTTAGTTTATTTTCTATATTTTTTTAGGATAAATTACAAATTCAACTTTTAAGGTTTGCTTAAAATACGAATTTTTCCCTTTGGCCTAGAAAATTACAAATACCCCCTTATCAGAATTTATTATTTAACATAATTAACTAAAAAAAGAAAAAGAAAATTCCTAACAATTCTCATATACAATGATAAAATTACTTGAATTATTAATTTAAATAAATTTTTAATATCATTAAAAATTATTACTTGACTTGATGGTTTATTAATAAAAAAAGGGCCATTTGTTATGAAATCATAAACTTCAAGGGGCAGGATATAATTTTCAGAACTATAGAGGGTAAATCAAATTTTAAGCAAACCTCAGGAGGCTATTTGTAATTTACCCAATTTTTAAATTTCAATTTTTCTTTTTGTTTTCTAGTTTATCTTTTTCTTTTTTCTTTTTTTGCATTCACTATCAGAGTTTCACAATGTTGAGGTGTCTTGTGAGGTTTAAACCAGTCATATTACAAAATAAGAGTTTTAGAATTCCCTTCTGATCCAAAAATGATCAGTTGTTGGAAGCGATATTAAGAATACTCTTGGACATTTATGAACAATACCTTTCAGCACGAGGCTTTTTGTTGGTACTCTTATTTCAGATGATTAAACCACTAGTAATTTGATTTCCATGTTCACTTGTGTTCTGAATCATATAAAGAATGCCAGTTTTTTGCTTAATAAGACAACACCCAAGTGGTATATAATTGTGTGAGTTTTTCGTTCTGTAAAATCCTCTTCATTTTATTGATTCAGTTATTTATTAGTAAGAGAATGAAAATGCTTTTGCCTGTGTAAGTTTTCCTCATTGACTCGTGATGTTGTGGCGTACATGTAAGTTGTGTTTGGATCCGAGATTGTGGGTGAAAAAAAAGGGTAAGAATTTGTGAAAAAAATTAACTTTTATTTCATTCACTTATCTTTTCTCTCCACTAATATCGAAACGTGGCAGTAAGAGTTTGTTCTTTATGGTGTTTACTCTCTTCATACTATTCTGTTGTGCAGATTTAAGTTATGTTGTTACTTTTTAGAATCTATTTGCTATCTAGTGCAGGTTTTAATTGTTGATCTTTTCTGTGTGGTTAATGAATGGTGGTTGCTAAAAGCAATGAAAATTGAGTACATTTTAGGTTTGTAGCAACCTATTTTATTGCCTTAAGGAAGGTGCTTGGATTTCGTTTCTATTTTTCCTCCCTCAAAATCTTTTTTGTTTTGTTTTTGTTGTTGTTGTTGTTTGTTTGTTTGTTTTTTTTTGTTTTTTTTTTTTTAAAGGAACCCTGGAAAGTCATTTAAGCACTCTACAATGTTAATTCTCTTCCCTCCTTTAGGTACACCATAGTGTACAAGTTGACAAATCTTGTACATTGCTTTAATTCTTCATTCATCTTGTACATTGCTTCAATTCTTCATTCAATTTTGGAAAAATATGTTATCACACAAATAACTTCTTTTTTTATCTGCAACAAATATTTTTTATTCTAAAATAGTTCAAATTTATATCTTTCAATTTCATGCTTCATATTTCAAGTGTGCTTAGTGAGGAGACAACATCAAAGGAAGAAAATTCTCGCCAATAAGGAAGCATGTCGACCCTAAAAGGTTTGTGAAAGGGAAAAAGGAAAAGCGGGTTTTATATCAATAGTTCTTAGAAGAGAGGGAAAGGCCAGCAGTGGTTTGCTCAATCCGCATGCATCATTTGGTGAAAGCACTCCAGCCCAAACGCCTCCTTGAAATAGTTTTTCAACCACAAATTTCCCTCCTTCAAAACAATGCTCCTCACCAAATACTCTTCCTTGGGTTGGGGCAACGAAACAATGAGTAGTTGCTTTAAGGACGCCAACCCATCGAGAGTATGATGCTGGCCAAGATGGAGCTGGGAACCAGTCTATACTTTCTGGGGCTTGCCTTGCTTCATCATCTATAAACTGGGCTAGCGTCAAAAAAAGGAACCAACCCAACTTCTCTAGCTTTCTAAATAAGCACAATATAGTATGATGGTCATTTGTTGCTCCATAGGATCACATGACAACACTGTTGTAATCTAATTATTTTTTTCATTTTTATTGATTTATTCTCATTAAATTTTTTAATAAGAATAGAAGTGGTGGTAATGTTAAAGCAATTATTGAAGCAAAGTTTTATTGATGCTTCTCTTTCAAAAATCTATATATGTTAAGATTGTTGATATGGTTGAGCCAACAAAATTATTGCACATTTGGCAATTGAAAGTTGTTGGATTTCCAAAAGTATATTAATTCAAAATTAGTGACCATGGGGTGGAAATAAAGTCTCAAAGAGACAACATATTTAAATACATTTACTATATTTAACTACATTTTTTTTCTTTAGTTCTTCAAGCTAACTACTTATGCATACTGTAACCATATATATAGGTTTCCAAAAAAAAAAAATACAAAGCATACAAAATAAGTAATTCAAGTACTACGTAATCACTACTAGCTACAGATGCATCTGGCTAACTTTTTTGAATGTTGCCATTAGCTAGATACTGAAGTTCCAACTTTTCATCTTTTAACCCCTTCCACAATTTGCTAGATACCAAAGTTTAACTTTTTTGAGTGTTGCAAGAACATCTTTCATGTTAATCCTCTCCTCGGGTGACTCTGCAGTGCAACTCAAAGCCAATTCCATGATGGATGATACACACTGCAATACAATTGTAGTGAGGTGTTCTTCCTCTAGCTTAAACAAGTTAGCATCTATAACATCAGAGATTGCATTTGGTAGTGACTCCCTTATCCAACGTTTCATTGTCATGTCTTCAAAAAACATTTCATCAGTGGGCTTCACTCTTGTGAATGTTTCCATAAGCAAGATTCCATAACTATAAACATCACAGCTTATGGATACTAATCCTTCCAATCCAAACTCTACATACAATTAAAAGAAATGTCATGTTGTCAAGAAAATTACAGAATTTTGGTTGTAGCAAGTGGCATGTGTCAGTGGTTGGATTCGTGGCATACTAAAGGATGGCAGTGTTGGAGGGGTATGTAATGGTCGTAAATGTTGGATGGGTGAGTTGTTTTGGGAAAGAAAGGTATGTAGTGGTGGTCATGTGGAAAAAAAGAGTAATTTTGTTATTTATTATTATTGTTAAATTTGACAAATAAAAAATATAATGTGTAAAGGCAAAAAAATAATTTACTTATTAAAGTTAACATTGTTAATTTTTCTATTATTGAAAGGGTGGTCAATATAATTATGTTAAAATTGCAAAATTTATTGTATTTTTATCATTATTCCATGGAGGTTGGTGTAATTTACTATTTAAAGACTTAGCCCATTGTCAACAAAATCATAAAAATTTCAATGAAAATTATATTTAAAATTTTGTGCTATAATATGAAAAGTGCATGTCTATATAAATTGGAAGCATATATAGAAAACACAAAAATGTGAATATATAAATTAAAATTTAGAAGTCACCTGGTGCAATATACCCAAATGTTGCTATGGTCTTTGTATGTGTGACGCTCTCCCCCAAATCTAATAACTTTGCAATACCAAAATCACTCACATGTGCAACCATATCATCATCTAGTAGGATGTTGTTGGGCTTCAAATCACAGTGAACCAAAGGCATTGAATAATCATGGTGAAGATACTCCAAAGCACATGCAATATCTATCATTATGTCTAATCTCTGCAACATATCTAAGAAATAGTTATAAGAATACAACCACTTTTCAAGACTCCCATTAGGCATATACTCAAGTACTAGAGCTTTGAAATCAAGATTCGAGCAACTACTAATGACCTTAGTAAGATTGCGATGACGAATGTGTCGCATTATCTCGCATTCTACATCAAAACTCTTGAATGCACCTTCTACTTGCAAGTTGAATACCTTTATAGCCAAAATTGTGGTATCTTCAAGGATAGCTTTGTAGACAGAACCAAAACTCCCCATACCAAGCAAGTTGCTCTCATTAAACCCATTAGTTGCTTGGAAAAGCTGTTGGTATGTGATTCTTGGAGGTGTTATTGTTGGTAAGAGATCAACATTGGATGGAGTTTTATTTCTTCTTCGACATTTTATGAACAAGAACACAAAGGTCATAGCAAGTAGTATGGATGCAATAGGTAACAAAATATATAAAGCTAGAGCCACTCTTTTTTTCCTCAGATGATGAAAGGAACTAGTATGGCATGGCGGGACTTGAAACTTTGGTGCACCGCATAATGCTTCATTCGACATGAAAGATTGAACAGTGAAGTTTGCAAAAGGTCCCCCATTTGGAATTTGTCCTCTTAACTTATTGAAAGAAACGTTGAGATATGAAAGATGAGACAATGTCTCTAAGGACTTGGGGATTACATTGGAGAGATCATTACAGGATAGATCTAAGAATTCCAAGCTCACCATGCTATCAAATGAGTCAGGTATAGATCCTTGTAACTTGTTGTGCGCCAATGAAAGAGTAACCAAGTTTTGCAAACCTATAATTGTACTTGGGATATTGCCTGTGAATTGGTTCATTGAAAAATCTATTAGTATTGCAACTTTGAAACTCCCAAGTTGTGGTGGTAGATTGCCATTTAAAGAATTCGAGGACAAGTTAATTTCCAAGATATCTTTAAGATTGCCCAACTTTGTAGGTATGACGAAAGTTAGTTTGTTGGAATTGAGGTAGAGATACCTTAGGGATGTAATATTCCCTAAGCATTCAGGAATCAATCCAAAAAGTTCATTTTGGTTCAATCGTAGATCACCCATGTTCTTAAGTTGGCATATATCATCTGGAATGGCCCCTTGTAGTTTGTTGTTGGAAAGATGCAATATTTGAAGCTTTCCTAACGCTTTGATTGTGGAGGGAATGAATCCGGTTAAACCATTTTGTTGCAGAGACAAGAATGCCAAATTGCTTACATTACCAATTTCACTAGGAATGTTGCCTCTGATTCCACAATAATCTGCCTGAATGTTCTCAAGGGAAGCAGAGAAATTTCCAATGGTTGTTGGAAGAACGCCATCTAAAGGATTTTGATTTATGAACAAATATTTTAAATGTTTGCAATTTGCCAAGGAAGTGAGGAAGCTCATTTCTGGAGAGGAAGCAGATGATCCACTTGTCAAATTGTTGTTTACGAAGTTGAGAATTTTGAGTAGTTGTAAATTGCCAAGCATTTTTGGAATTGAACCTGTAAATGCATTGCTATTGAGGTCTAAAAGAGTAAGTTTAGAAGCATTTGAGATTGACTCGGGAATAATTCCAGTGAGTTTATTTACTGCAAGTGAGAGGCCACGAAGATTGGGTAGCCAAAGCCCTATATTTGATGGAAGATTGCTTGAGAAGTTATTTCCCAAAAGCGACAATGTCACAAGTGATGAGATATTAAAAATTGATGTTGGAATGGCACCCATTAAGTTGGTAGCATCAAGTACTAGCTCTCTCAAATTTGGAAGCTCACCAATCTCCTCTGGTATCAGACCTGCCAAAATGTAAAAACAAAGAAACTTGAAGGGGGGAAAAAATCAATGGAAACCACTTTTTTAACCACACCCCCCCCCCTCCCCCCAAAAAAAAATCTTCAATAAGAAAAATTATTAATTAAGGCATTCACCTTGGTAACTAGCATCAAGACAAAATATTCAAACTCGTACAATTGACATCTTTTTTTTTTTTCTTTCTGTTGGTGAAGTTATAATGGTTGCTTCATATAACTCGTCATTTACCACATAACTCGTCATTTACCTTGTAGGAGTAACTATTAGTATTTTCCATGTACTATATGGCAAATTTAGAAGACCATATGTAGATGAGAAATTTAACCTTTTGATTCCTAATTGACAATTCAAGATGCCTAAATATTATGGGAGGAACATGTAATTCAATGTTCAATTTTGTAACATATAAGTATGACAAGAAATTATAAAGGGTGAAAGATGAAAATAAGGATAAACTACACCAATATTTCCTTATGTTTAAAGAAAATATAGCAAATTCATTGTTTTAGTATAATTATACCGAATTCTTTTTTAATAAAGTTAAAGAGGTCAAAACTAATGCAGATTGTGTGAAAATACAAGAATAATCAAGGTAAAATATATATTTATGTGTAAAAGAGATGACAACATCATTTTTCATTTATATGTCTAAATAATTACTAATGAAAAAGGGGTCAAGTGTTATATAATCCTACAGGGACCAGTTAATTATATCAAACTTATGGGGGTTTATTTTATTATTTTTTTCAAATCTTAGATGATGTTAGTGAAATTTATCCCAAAAAAATTACACATGTCCCAAAAAAAAGAAAGAAAAGAAAAAGAACAGTAAAAAAAAAAGAAGGAAAGCTCTACTCAAAATATACCCCATTTGGTTTAAATTTTACGGTTCATTTTTTTTTCTCGAAACAATAGGAATTAGTTTGACAAAAATAAACTGTAAAAAATATATTTTGAATATCTAAAAATTATTTTTTCCTTAAAAAAATGTAAACAATATGAACTGATGAGTGTTTTGTATTTATTATGATTTTTTCACTAAATTAGTTTTAGGCTTTTTGGAAAAAATTTAGAAAATCAAACCAAATAGAGTTGAATCTTCAATTCAATTGGAACAAGTGTAATACCTATGTTATGCGTGAAAATAAATAAATAATCAAAAAAATAGTTTTAAAAATTAAATAATAACATAAAATTTGTTTAAAACATATAGAAAAAATAATTTAAAATTAAATAAATTTTAACTATTTTCATTCGAGTTACACCTAAGAGTAGTTAAAAAAAAATTAAGAAATTTATATTAATGTATTAAAGCCCATAGAGTCTTTCAAAAAAAAGTGACTTTTACTAATAAATAAAATAGATTAGGGGAATTAGGATTTAGTCAGCCGTAGAATGAAAAAAGAGTCGATCACCATGATTATAATGCTATATATTTGTATGTTTAAAGAAAAATGATACATAAGTTTAGTTTTTAAACTTACTTTCATGGGATGATGGAATTACATTAATTTATTATTTTCTTTCCTCTATCATATTTTGGATTATATTTTGCTCTATTATGTTGGTTTGGAGATGGTATGAAAAATGAGACTTGTACTATGAATGGTTGACTTATGCTATGGATGGATGAGAAATACTATCTTACACATAGGTAAGTGTGGGGATATATTTTCTGAGTACCAACACGTGGCAAGGTGACACCGACGTGTCAGCCGAGGTGCCACGTGTCCTGGTCGTGACGCCGAGGTGATCTCGGCAAGGCCGAGGTTATCTCCGAAGATATCGGAATCCGAGATAAGTGGATAAGGGACAAGAGTCCTAGAATGAAAAGGGAACTCAACCTGGATGAGGGACAAGAGTCCTAGAATGAGAGAAGACTTCAGTTTGTATTAAGATAAGACTCTTAGAGAGTTTATCCTAATCTTACTGGGAGTCCAAGATTAGCAGTAATCCTGAGTCCATGGAAGTTAGGCTTCTATTGGGACTAGGTTTATGTTGGCTATAAAAGAGAGGCACCCCCATGGGTCTAAGGGATGCTTTTAGGCTCAAGCTTGTGAGTTGAATAATTGATTATCTTTAAGAGATATACTGACTTGATCGTCGGAGTGCCCCCGGGTGGACGAACCACTGCGAGATTCTTATATTTCTGTTGCAGGTCAGTCAGGTGCCATATATTCTGCCAGTGCTCTCAAGCTGAATTACTGAGTTGGCAGTGTGGTCAGAAAATTTCCCACACAATTTGGCGCCGTCTGTGGGAAAGAAAGAAGAATAGATGGCCAATGACGGATAGAAGGATCAGACTGGAGACAATGCTCCTGCTGGGAATGGGAGATCTATCAACCTCGACGTTGAAGGGGACAATAGCAACACAGAAACCCGTGACCAGAGTCACGGAGTGAAAGACGCCAGCCAGGAAGGTGACGCACCAAAGACAACAGATCGAAGCGGATACTACAACGAAGATGACCTCCAGGTATGGAAGGATAGATACCTGCGGAGGAACGAAGACCCTTCCAGAAGGGATGCAAAGACAGGGGGCATGAGCGCTCCCGAGATAACATTCAAGTATAGAAGAACTCATCCTGAGTGAGCAGATCTCGGATTCCAGATCCTGGATCTCGGATCCGAGACGACATGATCTCAGCCTAGACAAGTAGGCCCGAGAAGACGAGAGCTCAACCTAAGTGAGCAGATCCCGGATTCCAGATCCCGAATCCTAGAAGACATGATCTCGGCCTAGATAAGTAGGTCCGAGGAGAGAAGAGCTCAACCTGAGTGAGCAGATCCAAAATCCTAGCGGACAAGATCTCGGCACTTAAGTCCGAAAAGAGAAGAGCTCAGTAAGCAAATCTCAGATCCCAGAAGATAAAAAAGAAAACACACAAGGTTGGACTGCAGTTAGCCAAGTTGAAGACCTTTTATAAGGTTTGCAAAGGAGTATGCGGAAGCCATGTAGGGGGCAGAGAGAAGAAGAATATGTTTACCACTTGTTGAAATTTGTAGCAATTTACAAGTTGGTTAAACCGATATGATGTTTATCACTTGTTGAAATTTGTAGCAATTTACAAGTTGGTTAAACCGATATGATGTTTACCACTTGTTGAAATTTGTAGCAATTTACAGGTTGGTTAAACCGACATAATGTTTACCACTTGTTGAAATTTGTAGCAATTTACAAGTTGGTTAAACCGATATGATGTTTACCACTTCTTGAAATTTCTAACAATTTAAAAGTTAGTTAAATCGAGATGATATTTAACACTTGTTGAAATTCTATGTGAATTTACAATTTGAAGTTAAACCGATGTAAAATTTAACACTTGTTGAAATTCTGTGTGAATTTACAAGTTGAAGTTAAACCGATGTGATATTTAACACTTGTTGAAATTCTGTTGTGAATTTACAAGTTGAAGTTAAACCGATGTGATATTTAACACTTGTTGAAATTCTGTGTGAATTTACAAGTTGAAGTTAAACCGAGAGGCATTTCAGTCGAGATCTCCAGGGAGGCACAGAGCGGTACTAAGAGCGACACCGACATTAGCGTCATCGGCACTATCACCAGCTCTGACTGGCCTATCCTCTAGTGTAATTTTGGGGGCCTAGGGGGAGTCAGACTTCATGGAGCCTGAAGCTGTTGTAAAGGATGACCTCGGCCTCTTTGATCTGGTAGACTCAGATGGTTGGGCCTCGGCAGGCCTCTTCTCGGCAGTAGAATGGGACTTATCACTCTCAGCCAATTTTGAAATTGGCAAGGTGTCCTCAGTATCAATCTGAGTCACCGTTGCCTTTGGTTGAGCCTTTTTTATCCTTTTTGTTTTGGCTTTAGGGGCTGAATTGGTGCTAGTTGAGCGTCTATGGTGGATGGGATGTTAGCCAGGAGATCTTTAGCAACTGCTTTCTGGCGGCCCATCTCGGCAGCAAAAATAATTCGTCGCCGGCATTTGCGTTGGGATGGGGGGATCAGATATGGAGCCGAGGTTGATGGCTGCTCAGTTGGATCAGAGGTCAATCCCTGATCTGGCCGAGATGTGGAGGCAGCTTGAGGAGTTGTGGCAGAAGGGGGAGATTGACTTTTCTTTCTCTTTGGGACGTCGGGGAGAACTGATTTATAGGTTGGGATGAAATTAAGGACCAAAGGGGCTCTGCGTTTGTGGACTGGCAAATCTAGTAGCTTCTTCAAACCCTTGCTGGGGAAAAAGGACTTGCGGAAGCCTTTTTCTGGTTGGGGAAGAGCTGTAAGAAAAACAGACATTAGAAACAAATGAAGTATTGAAGACTTTGAAAACGAGTAAGTACAAACACTGGGCTCTTACCATTACCCTCTACAAAGACTGTTCGAGGAAGAGGGTAGAGGTGGAGGTCCTCGTCTGGAGCGAACTCCCAGTTCCCCGAGGTAATGAAGTAATCATCCCCAGCTCCCTTGTTGGAGTCTGGGAGGTCGGCAACAATTTTGTATTCTGTGGACCTCGATTTAAGGTAGTAAATATAGCCTGTATCTTTTTTGAGGCCACACATGGTGTAGCAGTACTGGATGTTGGCTAAGGTAACCCTAGCATTTTCCTGTTTGGCTAAAGCTATTATACCATTTATGACTCGGTAGGAGTTGATGGCAAAATGCATTGGGTTCAACTTATAGTAGTGGATTATCTCACGTAATAGGATGTCAAGTGGAAGCCTAAGTCCGCACTCGATAAAAGCTACAACAGGGAAGGGCATAGAATTAGTTGTGGGCATGATAGAGTCATCCTCCCCAGCCAACCTCAGGTGGACGTCGGCAGGGATGGAAAACTCTCGCCTAAAGTATTCTAACTTGGTCGGGGTGTCAACCCTATGCCTCCACATACCCATGACGTCGGCTTAGGGAGACAGTGTACAAATTGGAAATAAAGATTCAGAAGACCTCGGCAAAACCTAAGATTCACGCTGGGGTAAGAATTCGTGAGGATCAGAGGGGGGTTCGTTTCAGTTTTCCCTAAGATTCGTGTGTTCTAAGGCAAATCCCAAGCCTAAAAACTATAGAAACAAGGATTGAGGGCAAGAATCTGGAAACAACACAGAAAATAGAAAACAAGAATGTGTTTCAAAATTAAGAACAATGATGAACTATCAAGAACACTACGATGAAGTGTGTGCAAGGGTGTGAGGCCAAGAACAGTGGCAACAGTGAACAAATTTGTGAGCAATATGTGTATTCAAGACATAAATTGGGCAAAAGCAAAATCGTAATGTGCTCAAATACATGATTTATGAATCAAGAACTTGAGCAGAACAGCAATAACAATAGATAATAAGGAAAAGCTTTCTCAGAAACTGAAACTAGGAGGAACAGTGGCTTACCAGACAAAGTGAAATCGGTGTGAGGATCGCCGAAGTCAAACAGCGGTTGCAAATGCGATGAAGTGGTGAAAAACACGCGGGAAGAGATGAATACAGCAAGTTCCAGAGCTAGGAAAGCTTGAACAATGGTAGATCTTTGGAAAAAAAAACAGAGAGAGAAAAAGCTTCAGAAACAATGGTGAAAAGTGAAAAGACGGGGGGAGGAAGGAAGTTTTGTTAAAACGCAAAAACCGCAGCAAAGAGGCCATTAATGTGCCTAAAAGAGCGTATGCGTCAGACGGCGCACGCGAGAAAAATTCGACTTACAGGCGCGTAATAGGTACGATCTAGTAAGGGGTAGACGCGTGTCTTAAACGGTTGAGTTACTATGCATAACAGCTCATACGCGTGAAGGAGCTCATGGAATTCATGTTCTATAGAAGACATGTCGGCCTGGAGGTGATCTCAGCTGAGGAATTTGAACAACCCTAGTTGGTGGTTCTAAAGGATTGATAAAGAGTAGACTATAGGTCTTGGTCAAACTGAGTCAACGAGTTCTTACTTCGGCGATGACTAAAGAAGTGAGCTTAGCCGACATTCTAAAGGTAGAACTGGTATAGGTTCCATCACCTCAGGATGCCGAGGTAATAGAACCTAGGGGGCAGTCGTGGGGATATATTTTCTGAGTACCAACACGTGGCAAGGTGACACCGACGTGTCAGCCGAGGTGCCACGTGTCCGGGTCGTGACGCCGAGGTAATCTCGGCAAGGCCGAGGTTATCTCTGAAGATATCGGAATCCGAGATAAGTGGATAAGGGACAAGAGTCCTAGAATGAAAAGGGAACTCAACCTGGATGAGGGACAAGAGTCCTAGAATGAGAGAAGACTTCAGTTTGTATTAAGATAAGACTCTTAGAGAGTTTATCCTAATCTTACTGGGAGTCCAAGATTAGCAGTAATCCTGAGTCCATAGAAGTTAGGCTTCTATTGGGACTAGGTTTATGTTGGCTATAAAAGAGAGGCACCCCCATGGGTCTAAGGGATGCTTTTAGGCTCAAGCTTGTGAGTTGAATAATTGATTATCTTTGAGAGATATACTGACTTGATCGTCGGAGTGCCCCCGGGTGGACGAACCACCGCGGGATTCTTATATTTCTGTTGCAGGTCAGTCAGGTGCCATCTATTCTGCCAATGCTCTCCAGCTGAATTACTGAGCTGGCAGTGTGGTCGGAAAATTTCCCACACAGTAAGTTATGTCATTTGTAAGTTTGATTATTACAAATGGTATAATTCAATACTATGGGAGTTATAATTGGGGGAAAAAAAATTTGAGTTATAACTAAACATTATGAAGTTCAACCAAATAACTCTTGGATCATAACTAAAATTTTGTCAAAACCAATATCACAGTGTGTCATAACTAACAATACGGTAAGTCATAACCATTGACTCAAAAATCGTAACCTGAGAGGGTAATTTGTAAACAAATTGGGTCGAGCTAGGAAGAGTCTTCTTTAAGAGCTAGACTACGCAATGGGCCGAGATAAGAGCTGGAGTAGCTCGGTCTTAGGCCAAGAAGACATCTCATATTACGGATTTGGGCCGAACCATAGGCCGAGGTGTTTGGGCTTCGCAAGTTGGACCTCGTTCTTGTTAGTTCGGTCGAAGACTGCTGGAGTTAGCTCCGTCTAAACAGATGAAACTGAGGTAACAGTGGGGGGAGCACCGAGCTAAAGGATAGCTCTGCAGGACGTCATCTCAAAGTCAAAACTGGTAGTAGTGCTTAAAGGATCACAGAGCCGAAGTAACTTGACTGACCGCAATGTTAGCCGAAGTAAAGATGTCAGCCGAAATAAGTGGGCCTGGTGGTTAGCCGAGGTATTGGTGAGAAAGGATGTCGGGCTTGGTATAGCTCGGCCGGTCTTGATATAACTCGGCCGGGCGCCATCTACATTATTTCTTAAGCGTGTGACCGAGGAAACTTAGCTCAGTGTGGTTGCAGCAGCTTATTAAAAGGAGGTAGCATCAATGGCAAGGGGCCGAACTGTGTATAGCTCGGCAGGGTGGCATCCGTTAGATCGATTTTCGATCACACGGTCCGAAGGACAGGGGACCGAGATAAAGCAGTTTGGGCAAGAATGTATAAACCGAGGTAAAAGGTTCAGCCATCTCACTTGGCTTGCAGTGATGAGACTCCTAGTAGGACTCTGCTAAGGAGAGTAAGAGTCTTACCGGGATTGTGCAAACCATCTCACTTAGTTGGTAGTGAGTAGGAGTATGACTCCTAGAAGGACTCTACTAAGGAGAATAGAGTCGTACTAGGATTGTGCAAAACCATCTCACTTGGTTGGTAATGAGTAGGGTGTGTGATTCCTAGGAGGACTCTCATAGAGAGAGTTGGAATCCTACTAGGATTGTGCCAAAGTAAAGTCTATAAAAACTCATGACCAGATCTTTGTAGAGGTATCCCAATTCTTACTCTAGAATACATAGAGCTTATTGTCTATTGTCTAGTTGCTGACTTAGGCATCAGAGGGGTTTCCGGCACACACCCGCCGGTTAGCTCACGTTTGTATTTTCAGGTGGCAAAGCAACATTGTTTGGAGGAGCACAAACTTGATCAACAGGATCATACGAGAAGGTTTATTTCTTTCCCATACATAACCAATGGTACATAAAGTATACACCATGGAATTTCCTGGATGAAGAAGAGGTTTCCTTATTGGACTTGGGTTAGATAATCGGCGGTGCTACATGCATCAATTAGTGTACTAACTAGTATACTAACACTAATTATGACATTATTAATGACCCCACTCATTATACAAATTATAAATGCCAAAACCTCTTAAATTATACCATATCATCAATTAATATACTAATTAGTACATATAGCATTATTCTTAGATAATTATATGCGTTACCCAAATGAGTAGTTAATCAATGCATATAAGTTTACAAGGCATAGATGTATCTTGGAAATCATATGATACATTGCTATAACAACCTGACATGTTAGTATGGATTGAGAGGTTATTCAAATCCAAATCCAAATCCAAATCTAAATTGTGTTGAGAGTTGTCTAAGTTTCGATTGTAACCCGAGAGTGTCATCCCAAGTTCAATTCAAATTTTCCAAATTGCACATAAATTTTAGTTGTCTTTTTTTTAGTGCACGTAAGTTATTTAATTTGTTAAAGTTAGACTCTAATTACATTTCTTTTATAAAATCATTAATAAAATCAAAAGAAAGAATTTATGTAATGTAAGAAAGATGCTGCTATAGTGGTCTTTACACTTTATGAGTGAAAAAATATATTTTTTTTGTGTTGTGTTAGTTGTGTGTATAATATATATTCAATATGATATAACGATCTAAATTATTTTAACATCGTCCAGCGACTAATAATTTATATTACATAATTATATATATATATATATATATGTAATTCGGGTTTCGAATTGCTTGAGTTGTTTGATGTCTTTGTCCATACCCGTCCAAATTTAATTTGGATTTTTGAATTTTTTGCCTCAGCCTATACCAAATTTAAAAATATTTCGCCCAAGTCCTAAAAAAAATTGAGCTGGGCTCGGGTTGTTCGGATTGAGCCAGCTCAAGTTGCACCCCTAAACTTAATTCTTATAATTTGAAGAAATTAGAAAAGTTTTTGAGGACATTAGGATTGTGCTTGAATCAAGAATTGAGATAAGGATTTGAAAATGAAAAATGAAAAGATGAGGATAACATGAATGAAATATAAGTTAAATATTTTCTCTAATTTTTTCAAATTCCTATATAAATATATGATTCCAAATACAACATAAATAAATAAAAAATAAAAAAGGCTTGTGTTTAGTGTGATAAAGATTAGTGGCCATTCCCTTTCCAAGGTCAGCAACTAAAGTTTGAGAGATGGATAGGTTACCTATCAAGTTATTTTCATCCATAGCAAATATTGAAAGCAAGGTACAGTTGCCGATTGCTCTTGGAATGTTTCCCATCAATTTATTGTTCCCAAGATAAATAATTTGGAGCGAGGAATGATGCGAGCACAAATTCCTTGGCAGACTACCAAATAAATTATTGGTGTGTAGATTAAGCCCTTTCAATGAAGAGATGTTAAAGATAAAAGATGGTATGAAACCGGTGATGTTGGCAGATTCGATACCTAACATCTCCAAATTATGTAGACTACTGAGTTCATGTGGAATTTCACCTGCAAAATAATAAATAATTTCCGAATTGAATCTACAGAGTGTTGTGTAATAGCAACATACATATATTAAAATAAAGTTTCTTTTCAAATGGGCTGGCAGACATGTTGGTAGGGCCGCAAACAAATTGAGCCGAGCCGGCCCGGGCCGAGTCTAGCTTTGCTGAGCTCAAGCTCGAACTCGGACTCGTTTACTTATCGTGCTCATTTATTGAGTTTGAGCTCAGCTCAATAAAAAACTGGGATTGAGCTCGTTTACATAATATTTTTTTTAATATTATTGATATTATTTAATATATAAATAATATATTTATTATATAATTTTAAATAAAGATAAACAAACTGAACTTGACGAGCCGCGAGCTTATACGATTCCGAGCTCGGCTCGTTTACTAAATGAGCCTAATATTCAAGTTCGAGCTTGGCTTGTTTACTAAACGAACCGAGCCAAGCCGAGCCCTTAACAAGCCAAGCCGAGTTTGTTCATGAACAGCTCAATTCATTTGCAGCTCTACATGTTGGTTGCACTTTTGAATAGACAAATTATGTACTGGTGCTCAAATTTTGGTAATCCTTTTTTAATACTATTTTAGAATCTTGAATTTGTTAAAATAAAGAAAAATAATTACTTATACTTCTCCAATTTTTATGGATAACCAAACCCACAAAAAATAAAATAAAAATCCATTTTCTTCTTATTTTTCTAAGGCAACCAAAAGATAGAAAGAAATTTAATTGTATTGAATTGATGCCACACAAAAATTTAGAGTCCACTGTTTTAATCAATAAAAAATTGTAATATGAAATTGGGAAAGGGATTTGTTAAAAAAAAAAATTAGCATTTGTTTCATCCATTTTCTCTTCCCTTTCTTTTTCTCACAAATTTAAGATTCAAACATATTCCTAAAATTTTTAAGATCAATAATTCTATGATAATCCTATTTATCTATCGTGTTTTGTTTATCATCTAGTATCATTATTGTACTAGTAATAGATATGAGTAGTACAAATCATTACACCAACAAAATATGATAAATATCATCGCCGCGGGGGGGAGGGTATATGCATAATAAAATTGAGTTAATTTTAATAAATTACTAATGTAAGACAATTTTTTATATAAGCGTTGTGAAAGAAATATTTATTGATAGCAACACTTAGATACTTGCAATGAAAAAGAGGTTGGGAATTCAACATATACGTTGGCAATTTTCAGTTTTAGTTAAAAAATTATTATAAATTGTCACATTACTCTCTCCACTTTTTTATATATCTTTTCGTAAAAAGATTAAAAAATTACTAAAATAGTCTGTTTCCAAACGAGGTAATAATAAGCATTTAGGGAGAAGAATTTCATTAAATAATAAAATAAAATCTAACTATCCCTTCTTTTTTTTTTAAATTTAAAGTTTTGAACTATTAAGCTGATCTCATAATCGATTAGACCATTATTTTAAGCATTTTATTGGTCAATAAAATCTACTAATTACAAGGCCGACAAATCATTTGATTTTTAAAATTAACAAACGAAGTAATATTTACTAGTTAAATTAATAGAATGGGTAAATTGTGACAGTAGTCCCTTTATTTTAGTTTTTTGTGTTATTTTGGTCTTTATAATTTCAATTGTTTCGATTTTCATCTTGAATTATGATTTTGATCCAATTAATTACAACTCTTAGTATTTTTTTAATAAAAAATATGTATACAAGTGGCATATGTCATATTTTTGGGAGTAAAATTATAAATTTACTAAACTCAGTAGGATAAACTCAGCCAATTCGGCGATTATTTTTCGTTAAAAACGCTAACAAAATTATTAGTTGGATCAAAATAACACAAAATTTAAAATTAAGGGTAAAAATTGAGCCAATTGAAAGTGGGTGAACCACAATGATACAAGAGGTAAAATGTAAGGATTACCAGTGTAATTTGCCCTAATAGAATTAACTTGATAAAATTGAAAGTATTAA
Organism: Camellia sinensis; assembly: GCF_004153795.1. Classification (NCBI taxonomy): domain Eukaryota; kingdom Viridiplantae; phylum Streptophyta; class Magnoliopsida; order Ericales; family Theaceae; genus Camellia; species Camellia sinensis. The sequence continues at coordinate 347,131 of NW_021025693.1, forward strand.
CCAACAAAAGGGGTAATAAATATTCAAAAATTTATTATAAATATAAATATTCATGTTATAAATATTGATAAAATTGAAAGTATTAACTAACAAAAGGGGTAATAAATATTTAAAATTTTATTATAAATATAAATATTCATGTTATAAATATTGATAAAATGTAAGGGGTAATAAATTATTTTCAAAACTTTGGGAGGGCTGCCCTGCGCCCTTTATAGTTTCGCGCTAGTTATCCAACTATTATTATTATAGATGTACGAGCGCGAAATATTCTTCTTGTATAATCCTGTTGATCAAATCTGCGCTCCTCCGTATGTCGTCGCTTTTCTTCCTGAAAACACAAACGTGAGCTAACCGGCGGGTGTGTGCCGGATACCTCTCCAATGCCTAGGTCAGCAAAATAGACAAATAGACAAAAGCTCTGTGTATTCAGGAATCAAAGTTGTGTTACCTCTCCATAGGTGATGTTGTGAGCTTTTATAGGTTCCGTGGACACAATACTAGTAGAACTCTTACTCCTCCATATAGAGTCCTCCTAGGAATCATATTCCTGAAAGATAATGCTCACCTTTCAACACCCCATCACTGCTTAAACTAAGCGAGATGGTTTTACCATGGTTGGATGTCAATACGACCGAGCTAACATGACCATGCTAAAGCCGCAGACTAGACCGAGATCCAACTAGCTTGGTTCTTCCTTTCACTGGGTGTACCTCGGTTTGACATGCTCCAACTAGGCTGTTTACTTAATACCGAGCTAACCAAGTATGAGGTAGGAGTTAGCTCGGTGCTCCAATGCACAATGCCAAGCTAGCTCGGCTCTCCCAAGCACAGTGCCTAGCCAGCTCGGCCCACAACCGCCTAGTATTTTGGACCGAAGTAAATCTGTTTTTACCTTGGTCCATCTTGCGGCCCAATTACCAAAGAAGTCTCTTACTTAGCTTGGCCTAATTTAGACATAAATTACCCTCTCAATTGCCCCTTAATTCCATCTGTGTAGCATGATAGGGATTACCTGTATATCTGCCGAGCTAAAACCTTTAGCCTTTCAACCGAGCTAAATTCACACCGTGCTACCAATCCGACCGGTTAAAGCGTCTCTTCAGTCGCTGTAACTGAATCGCTTCTTATTCCAAAGACACGTGGCAACCCCTATTGGTTGAGTACAACTGTCAACGCCGCCCTCGTACTCTGAAATTTTTGAACAGTCCCACCTTTTTTTTATGCCTTACACAAAACAAAACCCTACTTTTCGAATCAACACACCACTATTCATCTTCCCTCTCTCTCTCTAAGCTTCTATTTTTGCAACCTCAATACCTGCAAAGCTCGTGCTCCTGCTGATCTTGTTTCTAACTTCAATTTCTTCATCTTTGAACAGGTACGCACCTCAAATCTCTTTCATTTTTTCTGTTCGTTTCATGAATATATGTAGTATAGATATATATATTCCCCTATATAATGAAACATACTCCGTAGCTTAGTTGAAAAAATAGGAAGAACAGATAACACCCTAAAACCAGGTCTCCAATCCTCAGGTTTATGCTCAAGAACGCACCAACTGGATTCAAAAAGCACGACCTTTGAATCCAGAATCGTGGTGTAACTGAGCCAAAAATCTATTTGGGCAACTCTAAGCATAGGTACAACCGAACTAGGGTACTAGATAACTTTTCAAATGACCGAATTAAAACTCATGCCAAACCTGTAGTTCCAATAGGTCTAAGTACTTTCTATTTCATTTAGCCGAGCGAGCGAACCGTATCAAGCTTGCGTAATACTGTGCTAGAAAGCCTCAACCACTGACCGAGCTATAACTTGGGATCAAAACCAGTTCCCTGTCCTAATCAAAACCAAACTAAGAATGCTATAATTTTCAACCGGGCTACGAACTTCTTCTCATTTCCATTTAACCAGGCTAAAGTAGTCCGCTCCGACTAGGCTAAAAATGGATAGTATCTCACGTAGCCCGGCTAGGACTCCATTTAATTTGCTTTTGTTTTTAGCACGGTCTAACGATCAATGCTTAACGCTTTTCCTCTTCACTTTGCAGACTCTGACTAGGTTGGCCAGGCACTCCTTTGCACGTCCGACCGAGATATCCAATATCTTCTCAGCACCGAGCTAACACTTAGGCTAATTTATGCATAATTTAACTCCACATGGGTAAATATAAGTTTTTGGTAAACTCACCAGGGGCTATGGCCGAGTTCCGAAGGGACTACCATATCCCTGATGATGTCCATCTTACTCTAGCCGAACTAGACACCACACCCTGGGGAAACCCGGGCTTCGTTCCCTTCACCCTTCTTTCCATTGTAGAAACCAGACTTAGATTCCCTGTACAACCTCTTCTTTGCGAGTTCCTTAGACAAACCAACCTTTGCCCTACCCAGCTTTCGAAAAATTCATACCGCATAATAAATGACATCGTCAAGCTAAACCGCCGGGCTGGCCTTAATCTCAGTTTAGCTGAGCTCTTCCACCAATATTCCATAGGTTCAAATGAAGATGGCTGGGTTTACTATTTAAGAATAAGGTGTCGGCGTGAAAAAATAATAAAGAATACCCCAGACAAGGATGTAAACGACGATGATTTCTTCTGGGTTTCTGGTAACTTCGAAGACCAGGAAGCTCAGATCCCGAACGACCGAATAAACTGGGACAAAGGAGTCGCCGGTATAATTACCTCGGCTCAATTTCATGCTTTTCTTTTACTTCGATGCTTACTTTAAACCGTACTAAACATTTGTCTTTCTTCTTCATGCAGACTTGAACCATCTCAAATCCCTGTATAGCTATCCCAACTTAAACGCACTTCGCGCCGCACTGCGATATCCCAATAGAAGTTGGGCCGAGCTACTAAATTTTGAACCGACATACAGATACAGCAGCCGCAGGAAGACCAGGGTAACCGATTTCTTATTGGAGCCCTCGCCTGAGCCTGATCTAACACTTCCTCAGGTCAACTTGATTCCATTGACAACGGAGCAAGAGATGGCCAAGAAGAGAGCAGTAAGGGCCCTTCTTACCGAAACAAACCAGGTTGAGGTACCACCAGCTGGCCAAACTCAAGAGACTGTGGTAGCCCTGCCAACCCATCAGCCTTCATCATCTCGGGCAAGCAAACGTGCTCGGACTTCCACAACCGAGCCATGTCTTGTCGACGAGGATGAAACAAAGTTGGGCCGAGCTACTAAATTTTGAACCGACATACAGATACAGCAGCCGCAGGAAGACCAGGATAACCGATTTCTTATTGGAGCCCTCGCTTGAGCTTGATCCAACACTTCCTCAGGTCAACTTGATTCCATTGACAGCGGAGCAAGAGATGGCCAAGAAGAGAGCAGTAAGGGCCCTTCTTACTGAAACAAACCAGGTTGAGGTACCACCAGCTAGCCAAACTCAAGAGATCGTGGTAGCCCTGTCAACCCATCAGCCTTCATCATCTCGAGCAAGCAAGCGTGCTCAAACTTCCACAACCGAGCCACATCTTGTCGACGAGGATAAAACAGTGCTTCCCCAAACCACTCCACCGAGCCCACAACCTGAGCACTCCCAACGAGCTAGCTCTTCTAAGTGGGCACCAAAGATTACATTCCAGAACCGTGCTATCACTGGCTCCGATTCAGTGGTCGCCGAAAAAGACCATCTGATGGCATTCAACCTTGTCAAAAGCATTTGCCTTCCAGCCGATATGGAGCACCACGACCATCTTACCGAGCTTAAGGCTATTCGCTCGGCCACAAAATCAATGGTGCTGGTAAGTTGCCCCTTTGCTTGTCTTTCCAATTTGTTCATCTTTCTGCTCGGTTTTACTAAAAAGTTTCTTACCACCCTTTTACAGGCTGTGCAGAAAAAGTACATCGCTCACAAGCGTGTGTTGGAACTGCGCAAGACAACAAGGCAGGCCATGGCAGAGGCCAGTGCCAAAACTGCCGAGCTAGAAGAGGCAAAGAAGCAAATAGCTGAGCTACAAACCGAGAGGGTTCATCTGACCGGTCTTGTCAGCTCGACTGAAGCAGACAAGCAAAAGGCGGCGGCCGTGATAAAAGATAAATATCTGCGCGAGCTGGCCAAGCTCGAGGGAAAAAAGAACGCCGAGATAACCGAGCTTGAGAAGAAGGTTGAGGACGCGAAAGACCGCGATTACAATGAGAGGGAGCCACTTACATCAAGCAATGTGAAGCTGCAAAAGATCTATTCTTCAAATGCGGATGGACGGCGGCTGCGGTGCAGCTCAGTCATGGCCTAAAAATCGAGGTCTTCCTCAACCCTCCTCCATATTTCATACCGAGCTTTATGGCGGAGTACGCTGCTGCCATTCAGCAAACATTTCTGCAAGAGGAGGACAAAGATTCTGCACCAGAGGACAACACCCAGCTCGGTCGCCAATCTATCTCCCCAACTCCAGTGGTCTCCATCCCACCTTTGTCTGCTGTGTCTGATGCGGTGCCTTCAGCCGAGCTTAACCAAGATGTGATTTCCACTATCGAGCTACCTCTAGGGGAAGACCGGATTGTTTTGGATGCCGACCTGGACGACCTTTTCTCCTGATTTTTCTTTTCTTTGTTTAGCAAAAGAGTTTGTAACCGGGCTAAGGCTCCACCTTTTGTACTTCTGATATGCACTAATCAATGAAATCTTCTTTTGTTTCAACTGTTGTTTCGATTTACTTCCATGCTTGTATTTACTTTCCAGTTGTTATCTGAATGCAGCGTAACATTTTCTAGTCGAGATACTTATCTCGATCTTAACCTTTGGGTCTATCCTAGGTTTTTACCTCGGCTGAAGATCATAAAAAGTTGTATTCCAGCCAACCATTCTTCAGCCTAGATCCGTATCTCGACTGAAGAGCAATAAATGTTAGCTTTTTCAGCCAACCATTCTTCAGCCTAGATCCTTATCTTGGCTGAAGAGCAATAAATGTTGGTTTTTCCAGCCAATCACTCTTCAGCCTGGATCCTTATCTCGGCTGAAGAGCAATAAATGTTGGTTTTTTCAGCCAACCACTCTTTAGCCTGGATCCTTATCTCGGCTGAAGAGCAATAAATGTTGGTTTTTCCAGCCAACCACTCTTCAGCCTGGATCCTTATCTCGGCAGAAGAGCAATAAATGTTGATTTTTTTAGCCAACCATTCTTCAACGTAGACCTTTATCTCGGCTGAAGAGCAATAAATGTTGATTTTTCCAGCCAACCTCTTCAACCTAGATCCTAATCTTAGCTGAAGAGAGCTCAAAGTTGGTTTTTCCTACCAACCTTGAGTGAAGTGTTTGGTTATCCCTGTCAAACGTCCTGCAGCCTAGATCCTTATCTTCGACTTAGGAGAAGTGTGTGTTGGTTTTTCCAGCCAACCTCTTCAGCCCAGATCCTAATCCTAGCTGAAGAGAGCTCAAAGTTGGTTATTCCGGCCAACTCTGAGCGAAGTGTTTGGTTATTCAGGCCAAACGTCCTGCAGCCTGGATCCTTATCTTCGGCTTAGGAAAAGTAAGTGTTGGTTTTTCCAGCCAACCTCTTCAGCCTAGATCCTGATCCTAGCTGAAGAGAGCGCAAAGTTGGTTATTCCGGCCAACTCTGCTTTTGTTGCCCCTAGCTCACTACAACAACTTTTACAAAATAAAACAATTATGCCAAAAAGAAAACTACTTGTTTTATTAAGGAAAAGAAAAATTACAAGTACTTTAAAGAAAAGCTAAAAATAAAATAGTTTGAGATTGGCAGTGTTCCATGGCCTGGGAATGGCTTTGCTATCTTCGTCTTCCAAGTGGTATGCCCATTTTCCTGCTAATCCAACCACTTTGTAAGGTCTTTCCCAGTTGGGCCTAACTTTCCATCTCCTGGTACTAGGGTGTTTCCCATTACTTTGCGCAGCACCCAATCTCCAATCTTGAATTGCCATGGATGTACTGTCTTGTTATACTTTCTGGATAACTCTTGCTGGTATGAGGCAATGTGAACCAGTGCTCTTTCTCTTCTTTCTTCTGCAAAGTCGAGCTCCAATGCTATGGCTTCTCTATTTAAGTCTGGATCAAAATTTTCGCTTCTAATTGTGGGGAGGCCAACTTCCAGTGGGATTACTGCTTCCATGCCATAGGCCAGGAAAAAAGGTGTTTCTCCAGTAGACCACCGAGGTGTGGTACGGTAAGCCCATAAAACATAAGGGAGCTCTTGCGCCCACTTGCCTTTTGGTTTCTCTAACATTTTCTTCAATCCATCCAAAACGACTTTGTTTGATGCTTCCGCTTGGCCATTTGCTTGGGGATATGCCGATGTAGAATTCTATCTTGTACTCTTCACAAAAGCCTCTAAAAATTTTGCCATCGAACTAAGTGTCGTTGTCGGATATTAGAGCTTTTGGTATGCCGAATCGAGTGATGATATTCTGCCAGACGAACTTCTTCGTATCTTTCTCCTTTATTGATGCTAGTGCTTCTGTTTCCACCCACTTTGTGAAGTAGTCTATTGCTACAAGGAAGAACTTTCTCTTGCCGGGTGCCGTTGGAAGTGGTCCTACTATGTCCAAGCCCACATTGCGAAGGGCCATGGGCTAGTTAATGGTAGAAGCTCTCTGGCTGGTTGATGTATTTGGTGTGCGAACTTCTGACATTTCTCGCACTTCTTGACATAGTTCTCTAAATCTTCTTGCATGTAAGGCCACCAATATCCTTGCGAGATTGCCCTGTAAGCCAATGATCTTCCCTCTTGGTGGCTTCCGCATACACATTCGTGTATCTCGATCAAGAATGCTTCAACTTTGCTGGGATGAACACACTTTAGGTAAGGTCCTGTGAAGGATTTCTTGTATAAGGCCATTGATGGGGAGAGCCAAAATCGTTGCGACTTTGTTCTAATCTTGTTGGATTCTTTCTTTTCCTCAGGTAAGACGCCGTTTTTTAAAAATACTATGATAGGATCCATCCATGAAGGGCCTAGTTCGGCACAACATACTTCAGCTACTTCGGGCTCTTCAATGCTTGGTCTTGGCAAGAAGTCGATCAATAACGGATGTGAGATGGATGTATCTGCCATCGAGGCAAAGCCTGCTAGTTCGTCCGCTCTACTGTTTTCTTCCCTGCCTATCTGCTCTATCTGCACTGCTTTAAATTTCTTGATCTCTTTTCTGACTAACTCTTAGTACTTACCCATCCTGTCATCCTTTGCCTCGTAGTCGCCTGAAATTTGGTTTACCATCAGCTATGAGTCACTGTAAACCATTAGCTCGGTGGCCTTCATGTAGAGTGCTGATTTTAGGCCTGCCAGAAGCGCTTCGTACTCTGCTTCGTTGTTTGATGCTGAGAAGCCAAGGTTGACTACTTGTTCCACTATTAGGCCGTCTGGTGAGACGAGGACTATGCCAAGTTTTGCACCGTGCCTGTTGGACGCTCCATCTATGAAGAGCTTCCATATCTCTCCAACGAACAGCTTCCAGCAAGTGGAGGGATCGGATGATGCCTTGGGGTCATTAGTGTTACTGGTATTTTTTTCAAAGTCCACACTTACTGTGCGCCCCTCATTACCTGATTGTACCAAGTCTTTACTTGTTGATGAGTCTTTGCTTGGTGTAGCATGGTTTGCTTCTTCCTCCCTTCGTTCACTCTGGTCTGTCTTGGGATGTGGCTGGGTATCCTATATCAGGGGTTGTGCTATTCCGGCGACACTTTCCATCCCCATTTCGGTTGTACCAGTTAAGTCAACTGGGTAGATGTGATGACTTCCTAGTGTGAATTCTGCGACAAAGGGGGTGTTTGGCAAGAAAAAAAATAGCCTAGTTTAGGCTAAAATTCACAAAAAGACAAAATAGACTAAAATAGCTAATAAGACAAAATATCACATCAAACCCATAATCATTTCACTTTTTCTCTTACAAACATCACATCCAACCACAAAAAAATCCAATCATCTTCCCAAACACAAAAATTTTAGCCTACTAAAATAGCCAAAAACTAAAATAGCCTACTAAAATAGCAACTTCCCAAACGAAGCCAAAGTTTGCCAAAGCTTGGGCTTTTATCGCGGTTCTGGGTTGAAACTTGATGTCAAACTGTCTCAACTCTACTGCCCACTTCAAGATTCACCCAGAAAAGTTCGCCCTCTCAAACAAAGCTTTTAGTGGAAAAGCTGTAAGGACGATTATGGTGTGGGCGTGAAAGTAATGCGACAACTTCCTTGAGGCCATCATCAAGGCTAAGGCCAGTTTTTCCAATGGTAGGTACCTGGTTTCTGCGCCCAGCAATGTCTCGCTGACATAAAAGATGGGCAGATGTTGGATTCCTACCGCTCGGACCAATATTGCGCTAACCGCGTGCTGTGAAACTGCCAGGTACAAAAATAGTTCTTCTCCAGGTATTGGGGTCACTAGCAATGGTGGAGAAGACATGTATTCTTTCAAACTTTCTAGGGCGCGGTTGCATTCTTCATCCCACTCAAACTTGGCCTTTAATGCTTGAAAAAATGGTCGACATCTGTCTGACAACCGACTTATGAACCGGTTGAGCGCGGCTGCCATACCGGTGAGATGCTGTACTTCTTTTACTGAGTTGGGCCTCTCTAGATCCTAAATTGCTTTGATCTGAGAGGGGTCTGCTTCTATACCTCGGTTGGTCACCAGGAAGCCTAGGAATTTGCCTGATCTTACGTCGAACGCACACTTAGATGCATTAAGGCGCAACTTGTGCTTCTTCAGGATTTGAAACATCTCACCTAGGTCCCTGAGATGGTCATTCTCATCCTTGCTTTTGACTACCATATCATCGATGTAAGCCTCCATTGTTCTGCCTAACAATGGTTCAAACATCTTGGTGACCATTCGCTGGAATGTCGCCCCTGCATTTTTTAGGCCAAAGGGCATGATCTTGTAACAATACAGTCCTCTTGGCGTCGTAAAGGATGTGACCTCCTAGTCTGGTTCGTACATAGCGATCTGATGGTAACCTCTGTATGCATCAAGAAAGCTAAGTCGATTGTGTCCCGCCGTTAGGTCTACTAGTTGGTTTATCCGTGGTAGAGAAAAGCTGCCTTTTGGGCACGCCTTGTTGACTGTTTTGTAGTCTACGCAGACACGCCATTTTCCATTCTTCTTTGGCACCACTACTGTATTGGATATCCACTTGGGATAGTGCACTTCTCTGATAGCTCCTACCTCTAGAAGATTTTCCACTTCTTCCGCCACTATCTCGGCGTGGTGGTGTGTTGATCTGCGAGTGCATTGTATAATTGGTCTAGCAGTTGGGTGGACGTTCAATTGGTGGCAGATGAAGTTTGAGTCAATGCCAGGCATGTCATATGGCGTCCAGGAAAACACTTCGATGTTAGAGGTCAAGAATTCCATGACCTCTATTTCCTCAGTGCTGGACATAGATGAGCTAAGCAAAAAGAACTTTTCCGGGTTCTTTTCATCTATTCTTACCTGTACCAAGTCTTCCACTGCCTTCTGTTCTGCGGCTTTGCCAACATCCGCAAACAATTCATTGCTCTCAGGTTCTTCCACCATCTGAACAAACCCTTTGGCAGCTCGGCTGCCATTTACTGTGACGAAGCACTGCTTGAACATAATTTGATCTCCAAAGACCTCTTTAATTACTCCAGCTTCGTTGGGGAACCGCAATACTTGATGGTAGGTTGACGCTACTGATCGCATGGCATGCAGCCATGTTCTTCCCAAGATAATGTTGTAAGTGGAAGGGACTTTCAATACCCAGAATTCCACTTGTTTCGTCATACTTCCTGCTCTGACTGGGAGGATTATCTTGCCCACTGGCCACTCTGGCATTGAGTTAAATTCGATCATGGGAGATGTTGCAGGCGCCAAGTCTTTGTCCTCCAATTTCAATTGTTTGAAGGTTTCATAATACAATATCTCACACGAGCTCCCTTGGTCGATCAAAATCCGTTTGATGTCATAATCCTTCACGCGGAGTGTGATGACCAGTGCGTCATTGTGAGGGCAATATATCCTTGCCAAGTCTCTTTTTGAAAAAGATATGACATTCGTGGCTTTTGTTTTCCCCTTTTTTGTGGCTAGTTGTGCACTTAATACCTCCCTTAAGTGCTCAGCCTTCTTGATCATTCCCCTGAGTTCACATACTCGCTCAGGCTCGAATACCCCATGTAACGTTTATCACGCCTTAAGATGGGGCGTTGATCGGCGTTCCGTTTGGGTGATCGTGGTTTTGGGGGGCTGGCTGTGTCCCTCCTTCTATGTACTGGTCTAGATGCCCAGCTGCCACTAACTCCTCCAGGTGCTGTCTCAACGGCGTGTAATTTTCAGTGCGGTGCCCTTTTCCTTATGGAAGGTGCACCGAGATCTTTCGTCATAGTCCTTTTGCGCTTCTCCCAACTTAGCTGGCTGTCGGACGAAAGGTTCATCCCGTATCTCACTGAGAATTCAATAGATCGGTTTTTTGAACACTGTGGTAATGGCAGTGCGGACTCTCAACCACCTTTTATCTTAGTCCTCTCCATTGTCCTGCCTGCCTCGCCCGTTCCTACTTGGACGTTCTACCGCGTTGACTTTTGTCGCAGTCTTTTTATCTGGTACTGCTGATACACCAGATTTGGCTTTAGCTCAGGCACCATCCTCCTCCACCCGAATATGTTGGTGCACTCTCTCCATTAAGGCCTCCATCGTGAGGGGTGGCGACATGGTGATTGAGTCTCTCAACCTATTTTCGATTGGAAGACCTCTTTTGTACTGCACGATGGCGAGATTTGTTGGGCAATCTCCTATCTGGTTGAAGGTCTCCCAATAACGACTGTTGTAGGATCTCAACGTCTCCTTGTCGCCCATGTCAATGGAGAGTAGCTGATCGATCTCTACTAGCGTCTTGGTGTTCGTTTTGAACCTTGTCACGAACGCCTCTGCCAATTGTGCCCAGGAGGCTATGCTGCCTTCCGGTAGCCTTTCGAACCAGGTTAAACCTAGGTCGCCAAGGCTGGATGGGAATAGGATGCACATCAAACCCTCGTTTTGCCGATATACTGCCATAACCTGGCGAAAGTGGCTAAGGTGCATGTAGGGATCTGTCTTCCCCTCATACATGGTGAATTTGGGCTGAAGGAAGCCTGAAGTTAAGGGCGCATTCTCAATCACCGGAATGAGCGACGAGGTCTGCAGCCTTGCTAATGCTTTGTCTGTCGGTTCGTAAGCAAGGTGCGGTATTGGCATTCCTACCTCGATGCTTCCATGCGTCCGAGGAGCCAACCGCTCAAGGGCTGAAACTCTACAAGGGTCGCGTGCCCTAGTATCCTCCTTCCATCGTGCCCTTTCTTCAAGCACAGTCTGTAAGTCGGATGATCTAGGCAACTCCGTTTGCCTGGATGATTTTTGGTGCGTGTGTGAAGGCCGATAGGTGCTTCCCTCAGTGTAAGACCTCAATGTTCTCGTTCTCTCAGACCTGGAGTAACGAGCCCTAGAAGTCCTTGATTGAGTGTTGCCTGTTCTGAGGCTCCTATTCTCTGCTTGCGATGGTGTGGTTTGTCTACCACGATCTTCTGAGTGGCGAGGGGGTGTGTTGCTTTTGAGCCCCTCTCCTGTCGCCACCCTTTTTCCTTTGATCTGGCGTTTCATAGACTCTATGTCCGCCGCCATCTTCCTTATTAACTCGTCTTGTTCCTTTACGCGATCCTCTGGAACTTGAGGATCGATCCTCCGCCTCTATCTTCTGGACTTTGAGAGCGACGGGGGCTATTAGTCCGCCTCCCCCTTGCATCCCTCCGGGGGTTCTGTCGTTGGGGCTCTAAATCCGCCATGGGAGGGATAGAAGGCAAACCTTCGCGCCACCCATCCCCTTCTGGGGTTTGTCCGTCAATGGCGGACTGCAGCAAATCTTCATTGTGCGCCATTATTTCCAATTTAGATAGGAGAAACCTGATCAAGAGGTTTTGTTCTTTCTAGTTTTCCCACAGACGGCGCCAATTGTACGAGCGCGAAATATTCTTCTCGTATAATCCTGTTGATCAAGTCTGCGCTCCTCCGTACGTCGTCGCTTTTCTTACTGAAAATACAAACGTGAGCTAGCCGGCGGGTGTGTGCCAGATACCTCTCCGATGCCTAGGTCAGCAAAACAAACAAATAGACAAAAGCTCTGTGTATTCGGGAATCAAAGTTGTATTACCTCTCCATAGGTTATGTTGTGAGCTTTTATAGGTTCCGTGTGACACAATCCTAGTAGAACTCTTACTCCTCCATGTAGAGTCCTCCTAGGAATCATATTCCTAAAAGATAATGCTCACCTTTCAACACCCTCTCACTGCTTAAACCAAGTGAGATGGTTTTACCATGGTTGGATGTCAATACGATCGAGCCAACATGACCGTGCTAAAGCCGCAGACTAGACCGAGCTTCAACTAGCTCGATTCTTCTTTTCACTGCGTGTACCTCGGTTTGACATGCTCCAACTAGGTTGTTTACTGAATACCGAGCTAACCAAGTACGAGATAGGAGTTAGCTCGGTGCTCCAATGCACAATGCCAAGCTAGCTCTGCTCTCCCAAGCACAATGCCTAGCTAACTCGGCCCACAACCGCCTAGTCTTTTGAACTGAAGTAAATCTGCTTTTACCTTGGTCCATCTTGCGGCCCAATTACCAAAGAAGTCTCTTACTTAGCTCGGCTCAATTTAGACATAAATTACCCTCTCAATAGACAATTACGACGCTAGTCTTATATTTTAGTTTTTGTGTTATTTTTGTTCTTATGATTTTAATTGATTTGATTTTGATAATAAATTTATAAATTTGTTTTAATTTGATTTAATTGATTATAATTTTTTAAATTTTTATATGGTAAATATACACATAAGTGACGTGTCATATATATAAGGGTAAAATTATAATATACTCAACTCAATAAGTGGATCTTAATAAAAAAGTTAAAAAGTCAAAAAGTTACTTAAAAAGTTAAAAAGTTAACACTATTCACCAAAAGTCAACAATTACGCCTGCACAACTCCCAATTCAAATTTTTTCCTACAAATCAATTTTTACAATTTTTTATTACACATTTTTCAATAAAAAGTCAAAAAATTAACCCAAACATCCATATTTTCAACCTCAATTTTTTAGTCCAAAAAGACAAAAAATACACTTTTTTAGTCTTTCTAAACTTGACCTCAATATAAATATATATGAAAATTTTAAAACATCTTTTTTCATTTAGTTTAATAACTAAAATATTATGAGGTGAAATTAATAAACTCTCGTACAAAATTAAAATTTTAACATTATCAATTTAAGTTTAAATTTTTTTATTTTAATCAAAGTCTTATGGCCATGCATTTTATCATTACACCCACCATTTTAAGAAAATATTAATTTTAATTTTATGCTTAAGTCAAATCATCACCAGAAGTCTTTCTGTACCACTTCTCTCTTGGATTCTCTACCAGCAGCACACCTCCACGACACCCCTCCATCAAATCACTCAAATCCACTAAGGTCCATCAAATCACTCAAATTCACCCTTCTATCACCTTTGACGTTTTTCAAACAACTAATAATTAATGAAAAATGCTTGGGAGCACTAATTAGTGCTCCCACTAATTAGGTGGCAGTGGGTCCCGTCATTAATGATGTGATGTTTTGGTCTTGGAGTTGTATTTTTTTTTATTATTTTTTATTTTTTTAATGCATTAGTGCTATTAGTGGTGATGTTTTTAGTGGGATGAATCATTGTTGTTTTGAATATATGTCAAACCCCAATCAAACAGAATAACAATGCCTTGTTTTGAGGTTTACTATTTTAGTTTGGTTATTTAATTTTTTTTAAATTATTTTAACTTAACTAAAATAGTAATGTTTAAAAAAATAGATATGTTTTTTTTTATTTTTATAATTAATTTGATAATTATAAAAAATAAATAAAATAATTATAAATTAAATGTGACATTTTACTTTAAATTTTTTTTATTTATACCATTAATTTAACTTTTTACGCTCTCTAAATATAATTTTTTAATTATATACGTTTATAATTCTTATAATTCCTTTTCCCTTTTCCCTAACCTTCCTCTTCTTATACCCAAAACCTAAAAATCCTAACCGCATTCTCTCCCTCATCCTTCAAATATTGGGACGAAAGCGGCCCAATCGCATCGCGACACGAGTCTCTAACCCCCCCAATCAGAGTCTTTGAGCCTTTTCACAATTTGGGCAATGATTTTCGTCAAATGGGTCGCCGTGGAATCGCCATGGGAAGCGCAGAGGACGGTGAGGAGGCGGAGAGACTCCTTCTTTACGGCGGGTTTTGGGTCGGTGGATTCGTAGAGGCAATTGAGGAGCATCGAAACCCCATCTGGAGAGAGGTTTTGGATGATCATTTCGAGGTCTTCAATGGCAGTCTGTGGGTGTCTCTGTCGGAGAGCTTAGATAGAGAAGTGAGGATTCTTTGCTTCAGCGCAACCATGGCGAGGTGAGAGAAAAGAGAAGAGGACGGTGATCTTGAAGGTTGGTTCTGGATTTTTAAAGATCTTGAAAATTTAGGTGCTTGGGAACTCATTGTTGTTGATTTTGTTGAAGAATCAGAAACGGGGTTGTGAAGATGAAATTTGGGAATGTGAGTGAGATGGGTTTGAAAATAGGATTGGTTTCAAAAATAGTGGTGTTAGTGTTACAAATTTTGGTCACTTTTGTTTGGCAGATTAGATTGGATAAAATTGTTAGTAAGAAAATAGTTAATGTAAAGATTGTTGACGTAGGAATTGTTAGTGAAAGAGTTAAGTAAAAATGTGTTTATTTTGATGATGGTGTAAGAGGTTATTAGTGATAGAATTGTTAAATTATTTTTATATAAACTAAATAAATAAAATTAATATTAAAAGAATTTAAAATAAATATTAAAACAAACAGTTATACTTGCTAAAAAAAAATAATATATAAAATAGACTCAATTCACGTTTACTATTTTTTTAATTCCATTTAAAATTCAATTAAGTGAATTCTTCTATTGACGGAGATTATTAAACTTCTCAGCCTCCGTTTGGCAAGCAAAAAGTCAGGTTTTTTTGGCTAAAATAGCTACAAAAAATAAAATAGGCTATTTTAGCCACAAAAAACAAAACATCAAATCCAACCCATAATCATTACAATCCTCTCTCACAAAAAAAACCAAAAAAGTCAAAAAGCCAAAAAGTCCTTCCCAAACCAGGCTAAAATAGCCCAGACTAAAATAGCCAAAAAGTCAAAAAGCCAACCCACTTCCCAAACGGAGGCTCAAACTATCACTCCTTCTCAAATCATCACCAAACAAGTTGTGGGTCCCATCCACAACCATAGCATTACAATCCCACCTCCCATGCCCATAAACAAACATGACTTTTAGGTTTTGGGCGTAAGGAGAAGGAAGAAGATTATGAATGAGGATAATAAAAAAAATTATAGATTTTATACAAATATAAAATAAAAAAATTATATTATGAGAGTGTAAAGAGTTAAATTTGTGTTGTAAGTAATTTTTATTTTATTTTTATTAATCATTTTAGTCCAAAAAAAAAAACTAAAAAAAAAAACTTGCCAAATAGGTCTATAGAAATGAATCATACCTTTAAAGTTGTTAAGACCGAGATATAAAATCTGAAGGAAAGTTAAATTTCCAATTGCCTTTGGAATGAAACCACTGAATTTATTGGAAGACAATGATATGATTTGAAGCTGTCTGCATTCACCCAAAGTAGATGGAATTTGGCCATCAAACTCATTCACAGAAAGAGCAAGAATTTTAAGTTTCGGAAGAAAAACACACAAATCATCCGGAAGACTACCAGACAACATATTATGTGTGAAATCAATCATTTCAAGTGATGAGATGTTGAAGATGGTTGGCGGTATAGACCCCGAAAATTGATTAAATTCCATCTCTAACCTCTTCAGTTTAGGAAGATAACCGATTTCTTCAGGAACTCTTCCCTCCAGAAAATTGTACGTTAAATCGAGAGACTCTAATGTTGATATGTTGCCAATGGAAGCTGGAACCGAACCCGTGAAACTGTTGTTTGAGAGAAGTAAGTATTGAAGTTTGGGTAAGTTTCCAAACCATGCCGGAACACCTCCACCGAAATTGTTGATTCTGAAGTCGACAACTTTTAGGCGATGCAATCGAGCCATCTCACCTGGAAGATGACCATGGAAAGTGTTGTTGATAATGTTGAAGTACGATAGAAATGAGAGGTTTCCTATGTGGGCTGGAATGGTGCCTCCAATACCCATGTCAGGGAGATTCAAGGCTGTCACTCTGCGGTGGCGCTTGCCGCAAGAGACACCAATCCAATCGCAGACTGAGGTGGCTGAGGACCAGTTATCAGCCAATATATGGTGAGGATTGTCGAAAGTGATATGGGCTTTGAAGGCTAAAAGAGCAAATTGATCAGTGGTGGAGTTGGGAACATTCATAGCCAAACAAGGTAAGAAACAGTAATGTGCCAAGGACACTACTACTGCTGCTGCTGTTAAATAGAGGAACCAAGTTTTCTCCATGAAGATGACTTAGATATTGAAACAAGAGTGGAAGTGAGCACACAGTCTGAGGAAGAGCAATAACAAACCAACATAATTTATATAGATAGACATCATGAGAATAATGTTTGGCTTTTGTCATCCTTATTTTCAAATCAAAATTTGACTAAAAATTTAAGAAAAGGTGCTTATTCTTAATGAGTTTTTCCCTAAAAAATTAGGAGTTTTGTGTCATTTTGATTTTTTTAATATTTAAATTGTGTTAATTTAGTCCTTAATATATAAAAGTGTTTCAATATATTTCCCAATATTTAAACTATGTCAATGTGATTCCAATTATATTTTATAAAAGGTGTTTCAATTTAATTCTTCGATTTAACTTTGTTATATATTTAAACATTGGGGTTTGAATTGAAACTACTTTTATGTGTATAAATGTATAACAGAATTAGATTGAGGGATTAAATTGAAACATTTTTTATACAATTAGAAAAAAATTAAAATAATTTTATATATTGGGGATTAAATTGATACAATTCAAATATTAGTGACACAAACTCATATTTTTTAATTAAAAATATAATTAATCCAAAAATATTTATATCTTATTTCCTTTGAGTAATACTATAGTGATTACATTTGGAACCAACTATTGTGCAATTCTAATATTGGTGGCACAAACTCATATTTTTGAATTAAAAATATAATTAATCCAAAAATATTTGTATCTTATTTTCCTTTGAATAATACTATAGATGGTGATTACATTTGGAAAATAAATATTGTGCAACGGTGATTTAACATTATTTGTATGATGTCAGTAATCAATAACGAGGCACAAACAAAATTAAGACTTCCACTAACCCAACTGTGTAACCATTCGAGGTTTTCTAATTGATTAGTGATTTTTTATTTATTTATTTATTTATTTATTATTATTATTTTGTGTGTGTGTGTTCACTTCATATTCGAACACCATCTGCCATGCTACCTCACTTTATTGTACCAATGGCTTTCACTAATTCTTTCCTTACTATAAATTTTAAGGGTTTGGCGAGTGGTAAAAATTTAAAAATAAGATTCATTACAAGAAAACGAGGCAAATAACATGGAGCTTTTTGCGACAGTGTTGGTGATGTCGCCAAAAATTATTTTTTGCGACGATGTGTAGGCACCGTCGCCAAAAAAAGTCTTTTCCGACAGCTTGTATCTGCCGTCGCCAAATTGACCTTTTGCGACGATAGTGACCCTTTCGCTAATGAATGCACAAGAAAAATACAGGAACAATTGCGACGCCTGGTTTACCGTCAAAAAAAAAAAATTAGACGGAAAAAGTTACTGTCGCAAATCGTGGACAATTTTGCAAACTAAGTCTTGTTAAAACAGCATCGTTTTATTTGTTAATGTTTATCATTTGTGACGGTTTAATATATGCCGTCGCAATAAACTAAAAATTTTCTATCATGCTCATTTGTTTCCCATTCGCAGTCAAGTTCTCCCAAAATCCCTAAAAACCTTTCTGAAACCAAAATCCAAAATCCCTAAAAGCTTCTGAAACCAAAATCCCCAAAAGTTTGCTGAAACCAAAATCTCCAAAATCCCTAAAAGCTTTCTAGGGTTCTAGCATTCAGCAATGCCATACATTGAAGAGGGTGAACGACGACGAGGGTGAACGACGACAATGATGAGCAGCAACAAGTGACAGCTAGCAACGAACAACAGCCTTCGCAAACCCTTCCACTCTCAACTCCCTCCTCCTTCCATCTCCTCCTCCAGATCTCACTCTCGCTGGAGTTTCCTTCTCAGAGCTGTAAGTGCTCTATGTTTGTTTATTTACAAAATCTCATTTTTGATTAATTGGCTAGTGTTTACTTTTAGTAGTTTTTTTTAATTTATTTACAAAATCTCATTTTTTATTAATTTTGACTTCATCTCTTATCATGCACATCCATTTAAATTATAGTACATCATAATACACCAACAAAAAATAAAAATTAATTACGAGATAAAAAAAAAAAAAATAAAAATTAATTACGAGATTAAAAAAAAAAAAGCAAAAGCTCTAAGAGCAATAAACAAACACTAATAAGTTGATCAGAATTTGAAGATGGGTATAATGATGGAGATGGAGATGGTGGCAATGGAAAAAATAGAATTGTGATGCCATTTGATGGAGGAGAAGAAAAAGGTGACACAGAGGCATGACTATTATTGCCTGCATGAATCAACTTAATCATTACCATGAGGAGTACCAGATGCAGCTGTCCTGGACCCAAGACCCCCACAGTAACCCCCTCCTCTCTCTTATCAATATCTCAACTGGGTTCTCTTTGTTTTGATCAATTATTTCCTTATTGAAGTTGGGTTTGTTCTACAGAGCAGACTTTTATAGTCTTGGATAAAGAATTGGTTGTTGGAGACTTCATCCATGGAGATGCCCATGTTGAAGGTCAGTTGGACTTGCACACCCCCTCTTTTATTTACTGAATGGTTTTTATTTTTTTATTTTATTACTGTTCTTTGATACTCTTGTTGTTTGCAATTGCAATTGAATTTTGGTTGTCATGTATATTCAGCGTGGAGTACTGTTGATAACTTGACATTAATGAAATTTCTTTATTGTATTGATAATTTCATGCACATATGTGCTTATAATTGTGCTTGTATGAATTTTGTGAAGGTTAACCACTGTTGAAAAAGGTCTCTCTAGAGATTTTTTTTTATGGCTTTCCACAGCCATGGAAAGGGGGCTGTTATACAACCCCATCTTCTCCCCTTAGTACCCTGATGCCTCCCCCTGGGCTACACTATTTTATTTTTATTTATTTATTTATTTATTTTGCGGGGAGATTTGTGTTTTTGAGATATCTCCTCTATGCTATAGAGTCTAATCTCTTGGGTTATCCATTCTCTTGCTTCAAGAGTTTGCTTCTACATGGTGGATGGGGTGTTTTCTAGTGTTCTCCATTTTTTGTGTGCTAGCTTTCATGGTGAGAACTAAGAACCCACTTTGGTTATCCAGATTTGCTATGAAATTTTCCCTTTCCTTTCAAGATTCTTGTTTGTGTACGCAAGATCTTGTGGTGATTCTTGTTGATGGGTAAATTTCTGTGTGCTTTTCTGGAAATCTTTGATTGGCCATTTAGAGTGATATCAAAAAGGCTTGAGTTTGTGGGCTCCCATGAGATTTTTATATTTGTTGGAGATGGTATTTTGTTCCAGCATAGCTGGAGTTTTGGCCGAATGATCTCCATGTGTGCCTGCTGTTGCTGCTGCTAAGTTGCTAAGGAGCTGCTGCAGTGTTTGCTGCTGGTTTGTTCAAATCCATGCTGGGTTTGTTTCAAAACCATGGGCGGTTTTGTTTAAGACCATGGGATGGTTTGGAAGCCTTGGTGGGTTTTCTTGACCAAATAGTGTTGATTGGACTGAACTTTATTTAAAATTTATTTGTCCAATGTGTTGTATTGCTTTAGCCTCGCTTTGAGCTTATTTAAATCTATTTAGTAGATTATATTGTGTGTTAGTAGCTAGGAGTGTTTTTCCTTTTTGAAGGGCGTGTTGCCTTTTAGGCATGTAATGAACTTCATCGTAATATCTAATTTTTTGGAATAAAATATACGACTTACCTACCCTCTTCTTTTTTTGTTTTGTTTTTGTTTTGTTTTGTTTTGTTTTGTGAAGACTCGATTCTCGTGTATAATTGGGTCTGTGAACTTCCCTTGAATTTGTTGGATAAATTTGATTGTTCTTTTTTATGGAATTGAGTTTTGTGATTGGCACTTATAAGAAAGGTTAGAGTTTTGGATGTTGAGGATAGAGTTGTGCTAAAAATGACAATCTCTAATTTTTATCCTTTTTGCTAAAGCACCATTAATTTTTGCTAAATGCTCAAATATTTTTGATTAATTTTAAAAAGAATGACAAATATAGATGATTAAGTCACTTCGTACTAATGTAGATATAGATATTTGGTTGTTATTGATTATACTGTTAATTGGAACACCTTGGCTTAAGCATTGTAGATGTTTCCTTGTCTTGGGAACTGAAGTTGCTCCCTAAGGTTGTTTTGGATTTCTGAATTTAAGTAGAGATTTGTAGAGGGAAAGGAAATAGGGAGGGAAAAGTGTCAAAAATTTAGCTTATATTTTTTCACTTTCTCCCTTCTCTTTTCCTTTCTCTTCTGAAATCTTTGAATCAGACATAACCTAAAATGATTGTAATTTGTAGTTGCTTTTTAGTGGGGACATCTCTTGAATGGTTAAGATTATAATTGATCACATATGCATGGATTTTATGAATGCGTAAAATTGCTAAAGAGAATTTAATTCTTCACTTTCTATTCATGCAGTGTTTTTGAGGGGTAGTAAATTTTTAATTGGGTTTATTAACCTTTTCTAATATTAAATATATAATTCAGTGATGAAAACTTCCACTTGTGATGGCTAATGTATGCGTATAAACTTTAAATTTCTATTATTTCCATGTTCATCATTGGATTACTGCCTATCATTTACAAGTTTCCCAATGCTATTCTCAATATATGAAATACCTTGTCCACTAGTTGATTGCATTTAAAAGCACTAACCTTACTTTGAGAAGGAAGAAGTCAAAATTGAATCACTGAGGGAGATTAATTTTTATCTGTGTATGGATTTTTCATTAAGTTTTATATGCGTATGAAATACCCCACTTGACTTCTTTATGTTGCTTATCTGTATGTGCTAAATTCATGTCTATAAATGATATGCCCTTTTTTCCAGCCATGGTTGGTGATGTGAATATATACATGAATGACTTGGATGATTCCCAAATGGCAGAGATTGAAATAATGATAGCTGAGCCCAAAAGGTACATGCCTTTCAATTTCTTCTTATGATAGTGCCAATGATGACTGGGAGTCGCAGATTATTTCATTATCACTAATTGCTCATCTCTTCTTATTTTCATTTATAATTAAGTCCATAATATATGTGTCCTTGTACATCCATATTTTCCTTCTGACCATTATGTTTCTTTTGTTTTGGTTGCTATTTTACTTTGCTCTGAAGTTGTTAAAGATGTGGATGCTACAATAATGTTTTTTTTCCCTGGTTGATGATTTTTTTAAAAGCAACAAATGAAGCATTAAACTCTCTGTCTATATATATGTTTTGTATGTATATTAACATTGATACTAATTATATTACATGATTTTACTTCGACAAGTGAAGCATAGTTTATGACGGACATAGTTTAAGCATATTTGACTTGTATGTCTTATTCAATACAAGATGAGTTTAATCGTCAACTCTTCATGCTACTTGAGGATTGTCGGACTTTAGAGTCTAGGAATGCCATTTTCCATGAGTTGATAGGCCATGACGGACATGGATATTGTTGCACTTACGGGAGAACTGCGCCTCAGAACGCGGTGTATAAAGATGGTGCTGGGCCATCACGGTCAACACCCCAGCCATCGACTATTGTTGAAATCACCAAGCAGGTTCGTGCGGAGCTAAAGGATAAGTTGAGGGAGGAGCTGAAGGAGGAGATGCAAGCAGAGTTCTCTATACATTTACAGTAGATAAGAGCTAAGATGATAGCCTTTGTGTCACAGGGGGCAAGTGTGGATCCAAACAGACAGGTTCGATATAAAATAAAGATGGTGCTGGGCCATCACGGTCAACACCCCAGCCATCGACTATTGTTCAGATCACCCAGCAAGTTCGTGCAGAGCTAAGGGATGAGTTGAGGGGTGAGCTAAGAGAGGAGATACGAGCAGAGTTCTCTATACATTTACAGTAGATAAGAGCTGAGATGATAGCCTTTGTGTCACAGGGGGCAAGTGTGGATCCCAACAGACAGGTTCGATATAAATTAAATTGTTTGATAGTTAAATTTTCACACAACATATATATATATATATAATAAAATTTGAATATGATTAACACATTATGTATGCACTATGATAGGTTCCTAATGCATCGAGTGGCCATCGGATATTTAGGGAATCTGCAGGAGATGAGACTCCATATACACCACCACCAGAAGATCAGGTATAAAATGTATCTTTGTGTTCTAAGCTAATAATAACCATACATTAACTGTACACAGCCCAAAATGATAGAGGCTAATTCCATAACTAGAAAGAAAGACAAAGGATTTTCTATTTTTAGCACGAAACTTGGTACACACAACCGCCTAGGCACGAGAGACTTGTGAGAGAAGACGAGACTCAAATAGGGTTCCCAATTTGGGAGTTAGAGCCGGATTTCGGTCTAGGCAAACTAGTTTTTTAAAAAACTTAGAATTTGAGGTGTTAACGCCCCAAAATCACCAAACGGCGTCGGATTAGCACGAAACTTGGCACACACGACCACCTAGGCACGAGAGACTTGTGGGAGAAGACAAGACTCGAATTGGATTCCCGGTTTGGAAGTTGGAGCCGGATTTTGGTCTAGGTAAACTAGTTGTTTAAAAAACATAGAATTCGAGGTGTTAACACCCCAAAATACCAAACGGCGTCGGATTAGCACGAAACTTGGCACACATGACTGCCTTGGCACGAGAGACTTGTGGGAGAAGACGGAATTCAAATCAGGTTCCCGGTTTGGGAGTTAGAGTCGGATTTCGATCTAGGCAAACTAGTTGTTTAACAAACTTAGAATTTGAGGTGTTAATGCCTCAAAATCACCAAACAGCGACAGATTAGCACAAAACTTGGTACACACAACCGCCTAGGCACGAGAGACTTGTGGGAGAAGATGAGACTCGAATCGGGTTCCCAGTTTGGGAGTTAGAGCCGGATTTTGGTCTAGGCAAACTAGTTTTTTAAAAAATATAGAATTCGAGGTGTTAACCCCCTAAAATCACCAAACGGCGTCGGATTAGTACGAAACTTGGCACACACGACCGCCTTGGCACAAGAAACTTGTAGGAGAAGACAGGACTCGAATCGGGTTCCCGGTTTGGGAGTTAGAGCCGGATTTCGGTTTAGGCAAACTAGTTGTTTAAGAAAGTTAGAATTCGAGGTGTTAACGCACCAAAATCACCAAACAGCTTCAGATTAGCACGAATCTTGGCACACACGACCACTTTGGCACGAAAGACTTGTGGGAGAAGACAGGACTCGAATCAGGTTCCCGATTTGGGAGTTAGAACCGAATTTCACTCTAGGCAAACTAGTTTTTTAAGAAACTTAAAATTCAAGATGTTAACACCCCCAAAATCGCCAAACGGCGTCAGATTAACACGAAACTTGGCATACACGACTGCCTAGGCACGGGGGACTTGTGGGAAAAGACGGGACTCGAATCGTGTTCTCGGTTTGGGAGTTAGAGCCAGATTTCGGTCTAGGCAAAATTATTTACTTAATTATCTTTGTAATTATATAGTAGTTAAATTTTTATGTTATTTTTGTAATTAACATATTAAAACATAATTATATTATCATTAATTATTATTTTTTTTTTCCAGATATTTCCGGAGTTGAAGTTTGCTTTTTGTGGATTTCATGCCTGTGAAGAATTCCACTAATTTTTGTTTTTGTACCACAGAGAATGATGAGGAAAACTTTTAATTTTGGTTTATGTTATTTTGAATTATGAACAACATTATGTATTTAAACATCATATTTGTATTATGGAACATTATGTAATGGGGTAATTTTGTTGATGTGTAGTAATGAATGCAAGAATATTTTTATTATGAAAAAATTGTTATTTCTATACAAGAATTTTTATATTATTATGCAGTTATTGGTTTCTTTTTCAATTATTTTTCATTTAATACAGGTAATTTTAATATTTTTAATAATTTTACTACAGGGATTTTTATTTTTTATTTTTTTTGCAACGGCACCACTCCGTCGCAAAAAACATGATAATTTTTTTTTTTTTTGCGACGGCACCAAACCGTCGCAAAAAAAGGTAACTTTTTTTTATTTTCAATAATTATTGCATGTTTTTTTTGCGGCGGGCACCATACCGTCGCAAAAAACCAAAACTTTCTTTGGCGACATATTCAATGCCGTCGCAAAAAAAAAAAAAAACAATGTGTGCGACATAAATTTTTGCCGTCTCAAATAAAACTTTTTGTGACGGTAAAACAGTGTCGTCGCAAAAGGTCTCTATTTTTTACACACTATAGGCGACCGTA
This sequence comes from Camellia sinensis, assembly GCF_004153795.1. NCBI lineage: Eukaryota > Viridiplantae > Streptophyta > Magnoliopsida > Ericales > Theaceae > Camellia > Camellia sinensis. Next base: position 371,712 of record NW_021025693.1, read on the forward strand.
AAATACCGTCGCAAAAAGCAACATTTGCCGTCACAAAAAAAGGCAATGGCATGATGCCGTCGCTAAAACATTTTTGTAATATCCTCTGTTGTGACTCCCCGTTTGCCGTCGCTAAAACTTTTTTGAGACGGTATAATGAGTATTTGCGACGGCATTTTTCCGTCGCAAAAAAACCGAAATTTTTGTAGTGATTAGAGGTTTTGAGTTCGAGTCAAGTTAGGGAATCATGAGAGGTTTGTCTAATTCTAAACTTCAAAATCTTGAGGTTGGTCAAGTTGCGTGCAAGTTAGGCCGAGCATCCAGTTAAATAAAAAAATAAAAAATCCTTCATATAAAAATCTTAATGCTAGAGAAAAATGGAATTTGCATTGCTGCACAAATCAAATCATGGGTTTTATCTTAAAAAAAAAAATTATATTCAAAGACGGAACTAAAATTTATGCTAAAGGATGCTAAGGTGTATGCATAAAAAACTATTTAATTTTGGTATATTACAAATAGAAGTTATTTTTTATGTAAGAGTTGTGGAAAAGTAAGAATTTATGAGGACAAAAATAAATCTAACAAATTTATTTTCTAAAGTTTTGAATTATTATTAATACTATTTTGTTGGTTGACAATATCTACTAAATAAAAAGTATACATCTTCTTTGATTTTTTTAAACAAAAAACCAAAAAATTGGTGGCATACACCACTTCTATGAATAAAATGACTAGATTATATTGATACCATAAAATAGTGTGAGAAATCGTTGAAAATTATATCATCATACATTGTAAAAATTTAATAAAATCGATAGTTAATAAATTGATTTTCAAAAAATTAGAAAGTAATCTTAATATATATTTTATAAATATCATAAATATAGAGGTATTAGTGTAATTTTTAAGAACTTGGGGGGCCATGGCATCCCTCATCACCCTAGTGGTTCCGCCACTGAATATATATATATATATATATATTAAAATAATGCATTAGAAAAAAAACAACTAACTAGGCATAGCAGTGAAACTGAAGGTATTTTTGTTTTGTTTTATTTATTTTTTTATTTTTTTACTCCCAAAGAATGTCAGTGCCCCCATCAAATGCCGTTATCAAGAAAGCTATTGGTTGCATTTGGTAGAGTTGCAGAATTATTATGATGGAAAATGACTCGTAATTCGATTTTTAGAGGCTCGAAACGGCACGAAATGGAGAAAGATGGAGAGAAGAGAGGAAACAGAGGAGAAAGAGGGAGAGAAGAGAGGAGGAAGGGAAGAAGCAGAGGAGAAGCAGAGCCTCGCCACAGCCACCGCCGATCGTCGCAGCAGACCGTCACCTTGCCCAACCCCGGTCGTCTGCCCAGCCCCACCGACGTTGCAGCACCACCGTCGTCTACCAGCCCCAGTCGTCTGCCCAGCCTCCCCTCCTCCTCCAACCGATTTTTATAATACCATGATAACTATATTATTTTATTATATTTTGTTCATCATTTCTTATATTAATATCCGTTGGTAACACATTCCATTAAACCAATATAAATCATAACATCATTATAAAAATAAAAAAACAAAAAAACAAAACAAAAGACACAAAATCAGAGACAAGCTATAGGCATCATTAATCTCTCAAGAACTTCAAACTAAGAAATCAGAATGGACTTTTACATATTTCTATTACATTCCCACATGCTCGCTTCCTACTTGCTTTCATTGCTTTTGTTGGTATGAGAACTGACCAAAACTTGTTTCCAACAAACCTTTCTATAAACATATGTATACATCTGTGTGTTGCAAATCTATTATTACTATAAAACATTTTTTAGATTAAATGTTATTATCTAATTACATATATAATATAGGGAAAATCGGTCTAAGGTCCCTATCAAACTTTTAGTAATGGATTAAGTCCATAATCTGTTCTTTTGTAGTCTAAGGTCCCTCACCCCATCCCCTCTCCATCCACGTTGTCCTGAGTCCGAGCAACAAGCTGGTCTGCCGTATGCATGTCTCCATTATAGAGAGAGAAGCTGGTCGTTCTTTGTGTTGCCCTCTCCATCCCGTCCCTCATGCATGGTCTAGGTGTGTGGGTCTCTCCTTGCTGTGTACTCTCTCCTTTCTCTCTCTAAGCCGAGAGAGAGAGCCCGTGTACAGCTCTCTGTAATCATGTTCGTGTATCCTCCTCTCTTGATGCCATGGAGCTGATTTGCAGAGAAACAAGCTATGGACTCTTTCGATTGAGATTTGGTTTGACAAAACTCTTTTTAGAACTGTAAAACATATAGCTATGAGCTTTGAAGCTAACTTGTTTGATAAAATGTTTCTTAGAAAAATAATCATAGAGAAAAACAATTACAATTTTCTCTAATTTGTTCAAAACACAGAGAAAATTATGATTGTTTTTTTGTTTCTAGGTAGCCCAAATTTCTCTGGTTTGGTTTGATTTTGAATGACCAATAATAAAGAAGTTTAGATAACCAAGAAATATTTCCTGGTAGGTAACTAGAGAAATTCTTTGATTTTGAATGACCAATAATGGCTATGAGAAATTTGGAGAATCAGAAGCTTCTTCTACAACCATATATCCAAAGAAAAAATATTAGAGAGTGAGAGAGAGTTTAGGGTAAGATGAGACTTGAACTTACTTTGTCCAAAGAAATTACAGTGGGAAATCCAGAGAAATTTGGCGAGAATTTCTCTGGACAGTGGGAAGTCCAGATAAATTTGAAAAGAAGTCCAGAGAAATTTGGAATTAGGTAAGGATAGATATACCCTGGAAAATTTGTAGATAAGTACAACAAAAATTTATTGAATTCATTCAAAGAAAATGATAGGAATTTCCCAAACAATTGTAGAATTTCTGAATCAATATCAACAATATAGCATATTCAAACAAGATGAAGCACATTACAATTTCTCTGGAGAGAATGGAAATTTCTCTGGAGAGAATGGAAGGCCAGAGAAATTTACAGTGGAAATCTAGGGAATGTTAGAGAAATTGGAAAGTCCAGAGAAATTCTTCCCAGAATTTCTCTGGACTAATTTTCTCTTTGAAGTTGAATTTTCTCTAGAAGTCTAGGGAATGACTTCTTTTCTTTCTTGTCTATGCTAGGGTATTGCAAGATCTTACTGTCAACCACCTCATCTTGTTGGACTTGATCTACAAAGAGCACTAGGATTAGCAAACAGAATTTTGATAGCAACTCTTCATGAAAAGATATTTGTAAGAGAACATATAAAATGCATGATGATGCAGAGTTTCTTGGATTTTGTGAATTTTCTCTGAACTATCTGAATTTTCTCTGGATGTCTAAATTTTTTCTGGACTATCTGAATTTTCTCTGGATAAAGAGAATTTCTCTGGATGTCTGGAGAGAATTTCTCTGGATTTTCCAGAGAAATTCTCTGGACCGAATTTTCTCTGGATCGAATTTTCTCTGAATTGATGTTGAAGGACCTTAGACATTATGAAAATTTTGAGTGTCCTTTATGTTATAAATTCTTAATATCAGGGACCTTAAAAAAAATTCCCCTTTATTTAATTTATAGGTTTGGAGAAAAATTTGAAAAGAAAAAAAAAAGTAAAGATATATTAATTTACTTGAAAAGAAAAGGTATAATTTGGGTGAAAAAAGAAAAGAAAGATTTAATTTATTTAAGTAAAATATATTTCACACACATTTTCTTTTTATTTTTTAAATCTCTCTCTAAATTTATAAATCAAACAAAGCCTAAAATATTGTTTAATTTTAGTTTGAATTGTTTTGAGAATTGTCCAAGTTTATTGAAACTCAACTTATAAAATGACGTTAATTGTCTACTTAAGTCTAATCCTAGCTAAGTTTGAATTGTTCGAGTTGCTTGAATTGTATATATATATATATATATTGTAACCAAATTAATTAATTTGTTAAAATTTGTCTCAGCTAACAATACTTTTTTGTTGATAAAATCATTAATAATAACACAACAAATAATTTATATAATGTGAGAGAGATGAAGAAGAAAAAGGTAATAATAAAAGAATTGATGCGTTGTGGTAGTCTTTACAATTTTTAAATAAGAAAAAAAAAAGATAAAATTTTATATTATATTATTTTTGAAGTTAATAGATATTGAATATAATATAACAATCTAAATTATTTTAACGTTATCTATTAACTAATATTTTTTATAAATATTATTTAGTTATCTATTAACTAATATTTTTTATAAATATTATTTATATATATAATTTGAATGTTAATTTGTTGATGTTTCTGTTAAGATTCTATTCAAATTTAATTTAAATTTTTAAATTTTTGTTTAAATTCATTCTAAATTTAAAAATATATTACTTAAATCTTAAAAAATTTTAAACTATCCGAGTTTGCTCGATTGAACCAACCAATTTACACCCGTACTTCCACGTTCCGGGTTTTTCATGCTTTTTACACTTTCTAAAGTCATGATTATGCTATAATTTAAATTTAAATTTTATGTAGCCAGAAATTTAAACGTAAAAATACTTTATCTATGAGAATAAAAGTTTAAACAAATTAATCAAAACATTAAAAGTAAATTATCTCTTGTCCCGTCTCTCACTCAGGGATAATCTAGGAAGCTAATTGAAAGTAAGTTTTTAATTTTTAACTCATTTTAAATTATATTATTATTCATATTTTTTATACAAAAAAAATTTTAAAAATATTAATTTTTAACTAATTTTCCAAATCACCCATCTCTCTCCTCCACCAACACAAACAAACCATTCTCTCTCTATCCTCTGATTTTGAAACCTTCCTTCTCTCTCTCTCCATCTTCTCTCTCTACGCTGCCGCCGCCACCGCCACCTCCACCTCAAACTCTTTGCCGCCACTGCAGAGGGCAGCGGAGGAGCCACCGGCTTCACTTGGCCGCCGACCTCCGCGATCTCCTCCAAAACCTCCTCTCCACTGCCTCCAAACCCTCTCCGACCAATGCTCCGCTTCCAAACCTCTGGTCGGAGATCTGGTCGAGCGTCGCCGCCTCCGTCGTCAATGAATCACCGAGTCGGCGCCGAAAATCAGATCGTCGCCGCAGTCCGACTGAAATCGTGATCATCATCAAACACAACGGTGATCATTATCAGCATCGCCTGCTCTCTCCTCACTCCGATTTCTGTGATCGCCTACGCCGCGGTCTTCGCCCTCTAGCTCGTCCTCGTCTTCTCCAGCGAAGATCCGATGGTCGCATGGGGCTACCATGTGAGCGATCGGATCGTGATCGGGGGGCTAGTTTTGGTCTCGGCGACGGTGATTTGGTTCGCCGGAATGGTTAACTATTTGTTGATTGGTGTTGCTGTTAGACTTTTGATCTCGGCCGTTAATGGCGCTTTGAGAAATCCGGACGGACTGTTTCTTGACGAAGACGGCGCTATTTCTGACGGTTTGATCGGTGCGAACTTGAACTCGAATTTGATTCCTCGAAGAAAGGGTTTCTGGAATTAGTTTTCTTTTGGTATTGATTTTGACATGTGATTATAATCTGATCATTGAATTTAGGATGAGATTTTCAAAATTCTAATTTCGTTGGGAAGAGTTGCATTTGTGACTCATGTTTGTTGTGTGTGTGTTCTTCGTAATTTCTATTCAATGTCGTTGTGTTGTTTATCAACAAGATTGTTCATGGTGATTGAATAAATAATAAAAAAAGGTTGTTCTTATTGATAAATGTGTGTCAATGGAGAAGTATTGAATTTGTTTTCCGTGTTTGAACAGATCACAAGAATCTCTCACTCTGTCTCTTTCATCTCCCTCTCTATCTATTGTTGTCTATCTATATCTCTCTTTCTATCTGTTGTTGATGATGATAGTAAGATGTTGGACTTAAACAGATAAAAAGAAAATTTGTTGTTTTGTTGAACAGATAGAAAATTGCACAGATAAAATTTCAACACATAGGATTTGGTTTACTTGTGATGTGTTTGGCAACGTTTACGTTTTCAGTTTATATTTACAAAAATTTTATAAATTGATTTTTGTTTATTTTTTGTTTATTTTTAGAAAAGGTAAGGCTGCCTACCTACTACCTCTCCTAGAAACTGTTGTAAGCTGGAGACATGTGCACTGGGTACGACCATATGACCTTTAAATGAAAAGTACGATATATCATATATGGCCTCAAGACAGTTGTGCTTATTAATATGCACTTCCGCCACATAAGCTCCTATTATTTTTCCCAAAAAAATGGTAGCTAGTAGAGGTCGTGACCTGGCATGATGACAAGTGCTATCTGCTTGTAGCATTGCACACGGGTTTGAGTCATAGGAATCAGCCTCTCCACAAAAAAAGTGGAGGTAAGGCTGCCTACCTACTACCTCTCCTATCATTTGGCCGAGAGTATGACTGCCAAAAATATGGGAGTACATGGCTGATGCAATCTTCAACACCTTAAGTTCTTGTTCTAACTAAGGATGGGTTTGGATCTTGGATTTGTGAAGGGAATATAAGCTCAATTTTTTTTGTCACTTTTCCTTTACCTCCACAAAAAGTAGTTACCAATATGGAAAAAGAAGTAATTAGGCTTACCTTGATTAAAGCTTCCTTGTCAAACTTGCTTTTATATTATATCATTCTGAAATAATATTTTGTTGATTGAACAGAGCACCTTTAAAGATTTGTTACAAAGCAACCTCAGACTGCATGTAGGTTCCACCTAATCTATTACTTTTTGGTCCTATGTATGGTTTGAAAATTCATCTTCGAGTTAGTGTTTTCCAAGTCTGATTTTGCTATCTACTCAAAAACAGGAAACAGTGGCAGAGTTGTTTGAAAATTAAATGAGAATTACACTCTCTATTGGACAGTGTTGTTTTAAGCAGTAATAAGGCTGACTCTTTACAATGGAGGGCTGAAAATGATGGTAAGTTAACAGTTTTAAGTCTTTTTGCACAAATTGCATAAACCATTATTCCACCAAGAATTCAAGTTTTCTTTTGGTTGCCAGTAGGCATTACTTGAAAGAATTGCATATTGCCTCCTAATACAAGCTTAGTTTACTGCTAATCATTTAGTGCTGCTATGTAACATAACTTGGAGAATTTGCTGTGAAATTTCTGGATGATTTTTGGTAGTTGGTGGCGGGTGGTGGCTAATTTTGGGTGGTAAAACAAAAAAAAAAACAGAAAACTCAAAATGGAAACACATTTTTTGTATTTTCATTTTTTAGCCAAATTTATAAACTGAGACCACTGATTTATATATCAAAAATTTTACCAAACAAATTTTTGTTTGAGTTTTTAAAATTTTTGTAAATATAAACAGAAAACTGAAAACATAAGTGTTATCAAACGGCACCTTGGTATTTCAACCGATAGAAAAAAAAAATTTAAAATTCGAATAGATGATAAAATTAGGACATATATTTGAACAGATAAGGGAAAAAATTAAACAGATAGTTAAAAATTTAAATAAATAGTTAACGAAAAGTCAACAGATAAATTAAAAAGTAAACTTAGAAACAAAATATTCTTTAGGATTTTTTACCAAATTATTTCACAAAAAGTAAATCTCTCACAAATAAAAGTTAACCACTGCACCTAATGCTTTATTATCTCTATAATTATTTTATTTAAAAAACACTAAAAGGTGTATACTGTATGTATCTTATAATTAAAAAAATGATATAATTTTATATTTTCTGGATCATAATTAAAAGAAAAATATTATAATATGAGCATAATTAAAAGGCCCGTGAATTATAATTATAATTAAAAATAGGGAAAATTACAAGCACCCCCCTCGAGGTTTGGTGAAAATATAGATTCTCTCCTAAGGTTTGAGAAATTACATCCCGCCCCCTGAGGTTTGTATTTTTATAACAAATTGCCCCTTGAGATTTTTATTTTCATACAGATTCTCTCCTAATTTGTTATGCAAATTTGACCTTCAGGGGGTAATTTGTAATTTTTCAAACCTCAGGAGAAATTTATATTTTCACCAAATTTAGAGGGGGTGTTTTTAATTTGCCCTTAAAAATATATATAATATAATTTTAAAAAATTTCTCATTTTCTTTTTGTTGTGGCTTTCAAGGAAGAATAATTGCGGGGTTAGACGTACACGCGGAGAAAAAAATTAAGGGAAATATCATATCAGTATAGTTTTACAAAAATATTTATAAATTAGTAAGAAATTAAAATTATAAATTTTTTTTTATGATTGTGTATTTTTTTTGATCTGACACCCACTGGGTGTGATTACCCCAAGAAATTATTGGTTTTTTTAAAAGCAATGGTCTGCAACAATAATTAAAGAAAATAGTCCATTACATCAAGATTTTTCAATTATTATTAGTAAATATTATTTTATTTTTTTATTTATAAATTTATACATATTGACTCATTTAATTATAAAATTTTAAAAAAATATATTTCTTTTAAAGGTAATAAAAGTGATCTATTTTTATAGTTGATGTTAAAGATAAAAAAATAAAAATAAATTGAACTTCTAATTTAGAGCCCGCGTGGCAAATTTAAAAAAAAAATGATTTTACAATATGAAATTTTATGAAAGTTTTATGTAAGGTTCAAAAATGAATAAATTATGCTTGGTAAAATCTTGAAGTCAAAACTCGTTCGGACTAATTTTCTAGAATTCTTGAACCGAGTAGTGCTCGGATTGGTGGTTGTGCAAAATTCTGTGCGAAACAATTTCAATTTTGTATTTTTTTTAAATACTTCTTGATGTCAGAAAATTCTAGAATTTTTATATGTTATTACCATATGAGCCTAGTGTATTAGATAAAAATTTCAAAGTTAAATGATGAATATTTAATTTTATACACTTCACAGATTCATTGTTGTTCAGTTTAATACTAAAGCAGAATTTGAAATTTAATTTGAATGCTGACTATTAGACTTGTGGCATAAATTAACCCTCAGTGGGGGTGACCCCCAGCACCCCCACTCCACGTGGGCTCTGTGATTGGCAGAGAGAAGGAAAGATAGGAAAAAAAAAAAAAAAAAAAAAATTTCAGCCAATAAGAAAACATTGGGGTCACTGGGGGTCTGAAAAACTGGGGGTACAAAGCATTTTTGATAAATTAATTGCTTGGTCGAGATTTAATCATATGAATAGTAAAGACTATCTGGAGTTAAAGTGTTTGTCGACTTCATTTGCTCATACCATACTGAATTGTTTGCTTTAGACTAATTTATATAAATATTAAGATCTCAGGAGTTAAAGTGTTTGTCGACTTCATTTGCTCATACCATACTGAATTGTTTGCTTTAGACTAATTTATATAAATATTAAGATCTCATTTGGTAATTATATATCTTAATTAAAAAGTGATTATAAGTTGTCAAATTTGTTTCTTTATTTTTATGCATATCCTTTTGTAAAAAATTAAAATGTTACTAAAATAGTCTGTTTCTAAAAGAGACCTAAATATTATATAGAATTATAATGTTTGTGGTGTGTTATATTCATTTAAAAAAATGATATACAAATTTACTTTTTAGATATATTTTCTTAGACTTAATGATATGTTAAGAAGATAATGTATCAAGAAGATATAATGTATCAACCAATCATTTTTTTGACATAACTAGATCTAAAAAGTGAGTCCAATTTTTAGGTATGAATAGTAATGTTCATTAATTAATGGTGTATACCATGTAAATGAAGGTTATGTTTTGTGGCGAGAAAAAGTATATCATTTGACCCGTGTGATATATAAAAATTTATTTTTAAAATAAAAAATTAATTTTAAGCCTTAACATTTTATGTAAAAATGTTTGAAACTCTCATTTTTTGTGACCCCACAACCTCCAATTGATTTGTGAGCACTCATTTTGTTTTTTTTCTTCTCTCTCACAAATGTTGTGGGGTCTGGAGGTTGTGAGGGTCTGGATCATTTTTGTATTTTTATGTGTAGAAAATTTTAATAATTGAAAGCTAAATACAAACAAATTTACTAATGGCTAATGAAAAATTTTGTCACTACGTGTGATCCTATATGAAATAGGGCTTATAAAAAAAATTCAAAATTTTTTTATATAGAAAAAAGGTGTATTCTTAACCTGAAATCAAATCCTTATTTGTGTTAAATTTACCAGAAATCATGAATTCCACTTGTATCAAAATATTTTTTCTGAAGAAAATAAAAATAACAGAAAATTTTATAATATATAAATTATAACTTTATTATAACTCATGGTCTATTATTTTGGTTATTAATCGAAAAGGTCTTTGTTATTTTCTTATGTTTTTTGTTATATCTAAAGTGGTGTATCGAGTCTTTAATTATGCTTCAAGTGGTGTTTGATTATGGTCTATTATACTATTTTTATATGACAATATTTAACTATTTTATTACACGAAAAAGTAATTAAGGTGGTTGATACAAAGGTAGGATTTATATTTATATTAGTAAGATTGTAAGAGTTATTCATATTGATTTATAAAAAATTATAAATTCAAATCCTAAATAGTGTCCTCAAAGTATCATCTAGCCCAAAATCTCTATAACCTTAATAAATTTCAATTCTCAAAGGAATTCTGATTAATTATGTGACACATCATAATAACCGTAAAATTTTTATTCCAGCCAAATTATTTTTGCATATCTTTTATTGCAAAGCTCGTGAAGGTGCATTATCAATAATACTAAAAATTCAAAATTTTTATTTAAAAATTATTTAAGAAATATCAATAAGTGCCTTAAATATGCACAATCATTTTTTATGAATAATTATTCTTTAATAATACTCCACACTATTTATCATTTAACATTTGTCAATTTATCTTTTAAATACTTAACTAAAAAAAAAAATATCGAGTTCTATTATTTTAATCAATCAATATCAACACGCTACACATGTATGTAATCACTTCTAGAAATATGATGTCTAACATAAAATCAAAATCAAGTTAAATTAATTTCATGTTAAATAAAAAATTAATTTATAAATTAATATTAAGACATCAATAAAATAGACAAAAATATAAAATATAAAAGAGAATTAATTTGATCTGTGTGATGCATATAATTAAGCACATTCTGTCTTTTTTAAATTTATTTGTATATTGAAATATATTTTTTTCAAATATCATAATAATTAAATTGAAATATTAACTATATAAAAAAAATTGACAGTGATAAAACTAAATACATGATAAAAAAATATATGAAAAATAAATACTTCTCAAATAAAATTCATATAAAATTGATTATTATAATTGAAATTGAATTTATATAAAATTATATATATGAATAAAAAATGTATACTGAGATAAATTTTTTTTAAAATTTTTTTTTTTAAAATGTGCCATCCACAAAACGAAAAAATAATAT
>NW_021025693.1:383058-502060 GCF_004153795.1 Camellia sinensis
AGAGTGAGAGTACTATTAGTGCTATCACATTTAATCGATCGGTCCAATTTTCACATAAGCAACATTATGCCCTCTCATTTTCAATAAGGAAAAATGAGTGTAAAGACAACTTATTAGTGCTCATTAAGAATTTGTGACAGTAGAACCTCACTATGAGATCGTTGATAATTTAACTCCGACGGAGATATTATATTTTTTTAAATATTTTATTGAAGTGCTTTATTATTATAATTACGCTTTTAAAATATTTAAATTTAATGATTACAAAGATTTTGCTTTTTTCCTTAAACCATATTAATACTTCACTTCGACATAGCACTCACCAACAACATAAAGCAAAAGTTTAAAAACAAAAATACAAAAAATTCCTCTTTCTATTCTGTCTTCCTGAACCCTTACCGACCAAAATGCGATTCATCTCTACCTGCGTGTCAGTCCTCCCTCGCTATTCCTCTCGTAGCCATATATATCTTGGTTTGATCTGAGATATAACTCAACACCGTACCAATATTACTACACCACCTCTCTGTCTAGAAAGAAATTATGAAAACCCTCCTTCTCTCTCTCTTCTCATACTATAAGATTCTTATTCTCATTCTTTATCTTCAAATACTTTCGGATAGTTTAAACTTAGTAGTATCAGGATGAGAACAATCTATTTGATCGCAGAGTTGAGGCCTTATGTGAGAAAGCAAAAAGGTGTGAAGCCATGAGAAGGTCAACACATGCCTAAATCAAGAGATGAACACTGTATGAGAGGAAAATGAGAGGGCGGTTGCTTTGGGAAATTGGGACCATGATGTGATGGATTCTCTCTTCCCCCTCATCTGTCTTTCTCTTGCAGAGAGTAAAAAATAAAAATAATTCAGGTGGATGGCACTGTGGTTAAAGTTTAGGATTTAAGTTCTAAGGTTGCAGGTTTAATTTTCTCTTTTTTAGGCTAATTTCTTGAGTGAAGCACAGTTGGTTAGAAAGTTAGATTTTAAGTTGTCTAATCAGCACTTAGTGTGAATTCAATGCTCCCTATTGTGCGAGTCCTGACTTAAGCGGAGCTTGTCTTTGGGAGGTCGGGGCAAATTCCCAAGTTATAGTCTTCTCGCTCGAAACAGCTAACAGGACATCATGATAATCTCTGCAAAAGGCGCTGTCTTGGACCTGCGGAAGGATATGGAGGATTTTCCTGTATAAAAAAAAAAAAAAAGAAGAAGAAGAAAAAAGAAATAAAGGTATTTTGGATAATTTATTAATTTTTTCATTGTTTTGTAAATTTTTTTACAAGTTTTTTCATCAGTACCTAATGTTTGATTGTTATAATCATAGAATTAAATAAGAAAAAAATAAAGGCTCATTATGTAGGGTTATTTTGGAAAGTATGTTAAAAGTTATTTTTATTTTTTTGACTTTTTTTTAAAAAAAAATGTGTAATAAAAATAAAAAAAGTAATATGACTCAAAAAAAGGTTAAAAGCTAAAAAAAAACTAACTTTTAATATTTTTTCAAAAGAAGCTGTAGTAATAAAACCCGAACCTAAATATTAGGTCTAATAAGAGAGTATTTAAATGCCCCATAAATGATGATTAATGTTGAGATATACATGTAAAAATTATTTAAAAATAAAAATATATTAAATATTAAAATGCATAAAATTTATTTAAAATTTAATGAGAAAATATCAAATCAATGGAACAGTAAAAAGTTATTTACATTATCATGATTTGCAACTCTACTATATGCATGGTGCAAATCCTCTATGTACATAGTGCAAGTTCTCATTGTGTATCAAAGTTGCATTATAAAAAATTTCGGTTGCGTTTGAAATGATTTTCAAACTATAATTCTACCCACACATTTTAATTTTATGTTTGGATATGACTTTTAAACTGTATTTCTAAAACTCTGTCTCAAGCGCGATTTTCAAAAAAAAAAAAAATCAAATTTGGCCTAATTGGTCATCCCACTGAACGTCCTACTGGTCGTCCGCCCGGTTGACCGAAACAATGCAAATTTATTTATTTATATATATATATTTTTTTTTGCAATTGACATATGTTAATTTTTATATATTCGAAAAAAATATATTTCGAATTTTTTAAAATTAATAGAATTTTGAGTTGTATGTTTGGTTATGAGTTGTAAGTTTTTGTATCAAATATCATATGTCACATCAAAAATTTCCCTTTCAAGTTAAAACTCTTTTCAAAACTCTCTTACCCTACAAAGTTTTCACACTCAAATGGACCGTAGAGTTTCCTATACTACAAGAACACACTATTTACACACAATGGACTTAACGCAAAACTTTGTGTAACGAGGCTTGCTGGAAAAAAATACAAGACGACCCTGAAAATTGCGACCTGATATGGCCCCAAGAATCTCAAGAACACATTACTTCTTCCAAAAGTTCATCAAAAATCATATCCTCCAGCGCAAGAGCCACACATTCGGATTCCAGCTGGAGGTTCATCCACCCATCATCTGTCCCCAAATCATGAGAGACAACATGGTCCACTGACTGATCAACCCTTGGCCTCAAGCTCAGGGTTTTGCTAATTCTTGCCCAGACCTCATCTAGAACGTGGTACCTCACTGGCATTGGACATATGCGACAATTGGAGGACAATGCTTTTGGGTAGTATGGGAAAGAACTATCATATATCTGGAGTAAAACCTCATTGATTATATCAAACAGAAGCTGGTGATGAAAACAGGCATAGATTTTCTCTTCATAATGTTGGGATTCATGAGGCCAGCAATCTTCCACTTCGTCAAACACCAAAGGGTTCAATGGCTGGTCCTGTGAATACCATGGTCCATGGAAGCCATTTTCATTGAAGCCCGAGCACTCAAGAATATCACTCACATAATTGAAGTCAGCATTATCATTTGTACATAATTCAACACGACTGTGATTCTTAACACTCTTGGACCTATATTGTGAGTCAACTGATCAGTTTGAGATGAAGGACCTTGGTACTCTTAACTACTTCTTAGGCCTTGAAGTCTCTCATGATTCTACTGGTTCCTATTTGTCCCAGGCCAAATATGCATCCGATCTTCTGGCTCGAGCTGGTCTTACTGATTGCAAAACTGCCTCTACTCCGGTTGATCCTCAGATTCGTCTCACTCCTCTCGATGGGACTCTTCTCTCTGATGCTACTCTTTATCGCCAGCTCGTCGGCAGTCTTGTCTATCTCACAGTCACTCGTCCTGACATTGCCTATGCTGTTCACATTGTCAGTCAGTACATGTCGGCTTCTCGCACTCCCCACTATACTGCTCTACTCCGTATCCTTCGCTACCTCAAAGGCACTTTGTTCCATGGTCTTCACTTCTCGGCTTCTTCCTCTCTTGACCTACGTGCCTTTTCGGATGTTGATTGGGCTGGGGATCCTACGGATCGACGCTCCACCACGGGATTCTGTTTCTTCTTAGGGGATTCTCTTCTTGCTTGGCGTAGCAAAAAACAATCCCTCACTGCCCGCTCTAGCACCGAAGCTGAATACCGAGCTCTTGCTGATACTACTCAGGAACTTCTCTGGCTTCGCTGGCTCCTTGCTGATATGGGTGTTTCTTCATCTGCTCCTACCCCTCTCTATTGTGACAATCATAGTGCCATTCAGATTGCTCACAATGATGTTTTTCATGATCGCACCAAACATATTGAGATTGATTGTCATTTTATTCGCCAGCATGTCACCTGTGGAACTGTTCATCTTCTTCCTATTGCTTCAGTCGATCAACCCGCTGATATCTTCACTAAGGCTCATCCTCCTGGCCGCTTCAATGATCTTGTTTCCAAACTCAACTTGGTTGATGCTTTCCCTCCTTGAGTTTGCGGGGGCTGTTAGAATAGCTTTAGCTTTATCATTATTAATTGTATAGCTTTATGATAGACTAGCTTTAGCTTTATATTATTAATTGTATAGTTTTACTTTTTGCTTTCGGTGGTAATGGTGGTATCCAATGCCCATATTTCTCTCTATAAAGAGAGACTTCATTCTCTTTGTAAATCAATCAATATACAAACATTTCAGAGTCTCCCTCTCCCTCTATAGCTTCTCTCACTCTCTCAAACTAATATTTCATTGAGGATAGACACATCGGGTCTGCCGGCCACGCCGGCCATGTCTTGTTTGGCTGATTGATTTGCCATGTACTTTTTGTTTTCTTTTTTAAACTAATTTTGCCACGTACTTGGCTTTGCTTTTGGTTTATTTATTTTTTATTTTTATCTCCTTGTTTGTTACTTGCTTGGCTTTTGTTTATTTTTTACTTTTTATTTTGGTTAATTTCTCTGCCGGCCCAAGCCAGAGAAATGGGAAGACTTTTGGTAGACTTTTTATCGCGAGAACATCGATACAAATATAACTTGTTTAATAAACGTGTTATATAGGTAAATATTAATACGATTTATTAATAATAATATCAATTCGTAAATAATATAAATGACATGATTAATTTATAAACCTTCTTCTTCACTATAACATGACATACACTGCGATTGCCTCAACAAAAAATCTATTTAAGAAAGAGAAATAAATACGAAAAATATTATTTGGATAAAAAGAAAAGAAAAAATATTGTTTGGAAAAAAAGAAAAAGAAAAAAAAATCAAGAGAATAAAAAGTATCATGTTATATCAATTAACTAATATAAATATCTATCTATATAGATAGATACACTTCTATGTATATATATTTATATAAAGTTGCACAAATCATAAATTGGGTCACGGTTTGTGTTCATGTTTTAACGTGCCATTTTTGAATTTTGCGGGTTTAACTCGTATACGACTTGTTTATTATACGGGTCCATGGGTTGTGTCATATACGTATTCATGTTGAAAAAGCTCAACCCTAACTCGTTAATTTTGTGTACAATACGAGTCATGTTATTATGTCATGTTACAAATTCCCACCCTTAATTTTCACCCTAGTTCTTGGGACATTTTGTTGAGCAAATCAAGAGCTTCAAAAACTATTGCAAAAAAATTGAGATTTGGGTAAGGTTAATCATCTATAGTTTGTGTTTCTTGTGATTTGAGGTAGGAATTTCTTTAATTTTTCTTAATGCAATTTTTATATATATGAATATTTGGTATTTCTATTATATAAATTTTGAAGATTTGGTAGCATATGTTCTAAAAGCTAGGATTGGTGTTGTGTATGGTCACTACAAGAAAAAGCATCTTTGGCGACTAAAAAAGCACCTTTGGTCGCTAGAAGTATAGGTTTTGGCGACTAAAAAAGCATTAGTAGCCAAAAGTAAAGATTTTTGGCGACTAAAAAAATTTAGTAGCCAAAAGTATAGGTTTTGGCGACAAAATCTGTTTGGTCGCCGATATATGGCTTTTACCAACTAAAAAAATTTTAGTAGCCTAAAGTAAGGTTTTTTGGCGACTAAAAAAAATTTAGTAGCCAAAAGTGAGGCATTGGGCGACTAAAAAGATGCTTGGTCGCCAAAAGTAAGGCTTTTACTGACTAAAAAAATTTTAGTAGCCAAAAGTGAGGCTTTTTGGTGACTAAAAATAATTTAGCAGCCAAAAGTGAGGTATTGGGCGACTAAAAAAATGTTTAGTAGCCAAAAGTGAGGCTTTTTGGCGACTAGAAAGAAGTTTAGTCGCCAAAAGTGGTAATTTTAGCACGAAAATTAAATTTTTTAACGACTAAAAAATAATTAGTAGCCAAAAGTATAGAATTGGCAACTAAAAAGAAGATTAGTCGCCAAAAGTGGTCTCTTTTTTTCTAGTAAATAATTTATTTTTACATATAAAAAATAATTTTCTTTATATATATACTTTTATATTAATACGGGTCTATGTACTGTATAAATAATATATGTTGCAAATATAATCATATGGTGTTATAGAGGCGTAGTGGAAAGAGTGTATAAAGTTTATGGTGTGGGAGGTTGATGGTTTGAATCTCTACAAGAGCAGATGAGAAGCCAGTGAGTGTAATTTTTTTTTTCACAAATGAGCTTTTGGCGACTAAAAGGTTTGGTCGCCGATTCCTTGAATATAGGTGACTAAAACATTGGTCGGTAAATGTATAATTTAAAAAATATAATTAACTATTGGCGACCAAAGTTTTGGTCGCTAAAGACTTGTTTTTTGGCGACTAAAAATTTTTAAGTCGTCAATACCTTTCCCAACCGTTTTCCGGCGACCAAACCGGCGACTAAAAAATTTAGTCGAGGAAACTAAAAGACCGACTTTTGGCGACTAAAACTTTAGTCGCTAAATGTGTTTTTTCTTGTAGTGGGTATTTCTTGAGTAGTTCATCATATAGAGTAATTTTGGCAAGACTAAGAGCATATAGAAACCTAAGATGAGCAAAGCCTTAATTATTCGTATAAGAACCCTAATGTCCTTCAAATTTTGTAATTGGGAAAAAAGAAAATTGCTAATCAATTTTGAGAAATTTAAATAAGAGCTTGTTGATTGAAATAAGGTAAAGACAGAGAGTTTGTATTATATGTAATTTGATTAAAATTGATGATAAATTAAGGAATGCTTCATTATATATATTATTAAGTTTGAGAGCGATTATCTAGGTTGTTATTGGTTATAGTATGTTCCTAAATGAGGCCTTAGAAAGGTTTAATAGAAATGACTATTGTTGACATAATTAAATGAAACTAGATTTGACACTATTACTGAAAATGAAATTGAGAATGTAACAGTTGAATTGTGAAACGCAACTAGGTTGAAAGTAATGAAGTGTGAACCAAGTGTTGTTAAATGAATTACCTGTTATACATTGCTTATGTTGGGGTGTATACTGTTTAGAAATATATGTTTTGACAATCGGTGGAAAATTTCATTGCTTGTTATAGAATTAATATGAAATTGGTTGAATTGAAACCTTACATGCTATATAGTTTTATCAATTAATCTGGTAAATGGAGTTGATGTGATTCATGTTGTGTTATGTGATGAAAGTGTTATATAGAGGTTCTAAGTTCCTTCCGATTAGCACTTGGTAAAGTGGATTGCGCTTTTAATGATAGGTCTTAATTTTCCTCCAACTAGCCCCTGGTAAAGTGGCTTGTATTTCAAATGATAGGTCCTAAGTTGCCTCCAACTAGTGCCTAGTAAAGTGGTTTGCACTTGTAATGATGGGTTCCAAGTTCCCCGCTAGCGCCTGATAAAAAGGATGACAATGACTTGACAAAGTCGAATTATGTTATGAGAATGTAATGTCATGTTTAGATTTTTATATATGTGTTTATGGTGAAAGATGCTCAATTGCCCCCCTCTGTACTACAAAATGTGGGGATGTCTTTGAGTGTATTATGAATTGAAAATAGTTATTGTGATTCTAGTGGAGTTATATGAAGTGATAGACTATTGGGAGTTACTTATAATCTATGTGGCATCATAGTTTTTGAATTGTAGGTGTTGAATTGCTTTAGTTGATCTACCTTAGTGGATTTTGAGAATATTTATTGAGATGATTTTTAAATATTCGAAATTTATGGAACTTTTTAAGTTATTAAAGATGAAATTAAAAGTTAAAGATTAGAACCCTTATCAAATGTAATTTAATGGTTTTTGAGGAAAAGTATACTTATGTATATATATGTATTTTGGATAGCTAAAAAGAGAACATTATCGATATATTTATTATGTGGAGCATTCATGATCATATGTATATGTAGAACTATATTAATTAGAATTATTGAAATCTCTACTGAATTATATGTTCATCCCATGTTATTTACCTTTCTTCAGGTAAAGATTTAGAATATTATGTTCAAACTTGAGAAGTTCTCTTTTCTCTTTTCGGCCATAGGGCCTTTCATTTGTCAAATGAATGGTATATTTTTGTAATGAGGGTTACACTCCTTTTATTCATGTTTGTGTAAGCCTAAGGGCATTTGTAAATGTATAGTAATTGATAAACTTTCACATGTTTTCGAGAGAGGACTATTATTATTTATTCAAGTTAATGTTGTAGCTTATGCACCTTGATTTATGACAATAGATAATAATGGATATAATAATGTAAATCGGGTTTTAAAATATGAAGCGTTAGGTTAAAACACACGACTTCATAAATGAGAATAGTAAAATAATATTCGCTAATAATTAATGAGGTCCTGGTGCTCACTAAAGGTTAGGCTAGCACGTCTGTCAACGACTTACAGGTATAAACGGTCAACATGCAATCCCTGCTATACGACCTAACCCTACGCGACTTGGGTGATGTCCCACTAACCTTAACAATTAATTAACCTTACATTAGCACAAACCCAGGAATAATCATGCACATAATATGTAGATAAACGAAATAAATTACAACATATATGATCCCATTAATTTACTGTTAAGGAGGTGGAGGCCTTCTGGCCGCCCACGCAACTATCTGTTCGTTAATCAGAGTCTGTAATTCTGCTATACGCTGGTTACACTCTGATATACGCTCAGATATATATGGTTGGGTATAAAAATCTACAGGTGTATTAAGATAATAATTTTTCTGTTGTTGCCAAAATTGCAGGTACGATAATAACTGTTCTAAAGCATTAACAGAGGGCATTCATACTTACAAACATGGAGAGTGCTCCCAAAGCTTACTTATGATTAGTAGAAGAAGTACCAATATTTTACAAGAGGGGGTTTGACGGATTACAAACAGAAAGAAAATGGAAAATAAAACTTAGTTCTAGTCTGTCTCAACAAGGGTGAGACCATCCCTATTTATAATACAAAGAAGATAAGAGAGGATCGGAAATGAGGACAGGTGTCATGTCCTGAGTGATTAACAGGATTACACCTTATCTTATCTTCAATTTTGTCGGAAAGTAGAGCTGTCTTCTCCATTTGACTGATAATGTGAATCTGCTTTTTAAAAGTATTCTGTCTGTTTGTGCCGACGCTTTAATGCTCAGGTTCTTTACCTTTCCTGTCCTTGACTTTAGTTATTTTTTCGGCAATTACAGTTGTGAGTGAGTCCCAAAAGTCACCTAGATTGGGCTCATCTTCTTCTGGATCTTGTGACTCTCCTGCCAACACGTGTTCGGCTGGATCACTTTCTGGTTCTGATGGAGTCTGACTGGTGCCTGACTTCATGGAGACGTCATCATCTGGGCTGACTGTTTGGAGAAACTGTTCTTTCAGAAAATCCATGCTTTTAATTATTAATTCATGTTCTGAAAGATGAGGATATTGCTGTTTTAACTCCTTTTGAATTTGCACAAAGGGATTGCTGGATAGTACGGGTGATGGAGCTGGAAGAGCTGGTTGTTTAACTGTTTCCCAACATGCTTTGGTATGCTGTTGAATTTTCTGGACAGTCTCTATTAGATTAGGGTTCATACTCTTATCCCACCATTTGACAAAAAAGATTCTTTTAAGGCGGGGGACCTTATTCTGGTAATCACAAGTAAAGTCCCATTTCCATATCCATGGAATACCAAAACGGATAGTAAAATGGACAAGAGATCTACCACCAACCAGAAACTATTATGCAAGACCAACTCTTCCTGATGTACTCTATGAAGAGACATACATCAATGATTAGGGATCCTACCATGGTAAAACCATCTATGAATGGAATATAGATGGTAAATCAGAATATGGTATTTACAAGAAATTACATCAGATGATGATGTATGCCACCGTTTGCCGCCAATACAGTAATAGCGACCATGCAATTGTTAAATTCATTATAAATGGATTTACCGGCCAGCTCAAAGGATGGTGGGATAATATTCTCACTCCTCTCCAGCACAATGAAATCCTCACTTCTGTTAAAGTTGAGCTAGATCCAACCACTCAACAACCTGTTCAACAAGAGGATGCCGTTTACACTCTTATCCAGACCATTATTCTTCATTTTGTTGGTACCAGTACTAGCTCCTCCGACCGTAGTCGTGAGCTCTTACAGAATTTACGGTGCCCTTCTTTGACCCATTTCAAATGGTACAAAGATGTTTTCCTCATCAAGGTCACTCAACGACCTGATGCTAACAGTAGCCATTGGAAGGCTAAATTTATTGACGGCCTTCCTACCTTTTTTGCCGAACGCGTTAGGAAAAAACTTCGGGACCGCCATGACCAGATGTCTATTCCTTATGAACAGTATACATATGGATAGCTTTGTTCCATTGTTACCGACGAAGGTCTATCTTTGTGTAATGACCTTAAACTTCACTATTAGATGAAGCAACAGAATTTAACAGGACGAAAAGAATTAGGAGAATTCTGCGAACAGTTTGCTTATGAACTAGGTCTTAAGTATCCTGCTAAAACTAGGAAGGTTTCCCATAAGAAACAGTCTAAATCCATCCGAAGAAAGTCACATAAGACGTATCCACAAAAACCTAAGAAGAAGTTTTATTCCAACAAAGCTTCAACTACAGGAAAAAGTAAAGGAAAATCCAAATCAGAAATTAAATGTTATAAGTGTGGCCAAATTGGTCATTATGCAAACCGATGCAAATCTAAAGTCAAGACCAAGATTAATGAGTTAAATCTTGATCCAGATATTAAAAGACAACTTCTCCAAACAATAGAGGAAGAATCAACCGAAGATAAGTCTCCTTCTGACGATGAAATTAATGAATTATTTTCACCCTCCAGTAGTGACGATGAACAAGATGAATCTGCTTGCCCTTGTTCAACTAACCAGGATCAACTGTCAGAAATTAATTATTGGAAATCAATAGTTGAAATGAATGGTTTACATCTAGGTGAGCCTAGCAGTATTAATGTGTTAACTGATGCACAAAAAGATATGCTAGCAGTAGCAGATCAAATCCAGGATCCAGAAATAAAAATTAAATATCTAAAAATGTGTTATGAACGCCAGCAAACAGTTCAAGAACAACCTTTAATACCAGTACATTCTTACAATCTTCAAGATGTGTTTAAAAGAATTCAGACTCTAAATTCTACCTCTGTAGAACAACCGACAACAATTCATGACTTAAAAATGGAAATAAATATTTTAAAAACAGAAGTTAAACATTTACAAACAGCCAGTGCAGCTACTATTAAAGATATCAAATATCTTCATAGTCAGCTCAAGATAAAAGAACCAGAAGCAACTAAACCAGTTGAATCAGAGAGGCAGCCAGAATCCTCAAACCAATATTTATTACTTGTAAATCAAGTCACTTTCCAGAAATGGTATATAAAAATTTCATTTATGATCCAACCCGACTTTTGGATTAAAGATGCTATCGCCTTAGTTGATAGTGGTGCAGATATGAACTGTATTCAGGAAGGTCTAGTTCCCACCAGATATTTTCAAAAGACTACTCAAAGTCTAACCAGTGCTAGTGGAAACTCACTCCAGATCAGGTATAAAATTCCCGAAGCATATATTTGTAATCAAGATTCTTGTCTACCTACATCGTTTGTATTAGTCAAAAATCTTGCACAAAACATCATTTTAGGTACCCCTTTTTTGTGCCTTCTTATGCCCATACAGAAAATTGACCAAACAGGTATTTATTCTCAAATACAGGGACGATCAGTTATTTTTAAATTTATAACAGAACCATATACAAAAGAATTAGATCAAATTCGTGGTCTAGTAACCTTTAAAGAAAAATAGATAAATTTTTTACAAAAAGAAGTTCAATTTTTGACAACAGAACAAAGGTTACAGCAACCTTCTTTACAACAGAAAATTAAAATAATTGAAAATGAATTTAAAACAGAAGTCTGTAATGATGTTCCAAATGCTTTTTGGGAACGTAAAAAACATACAGTAACATTACCCTATGAACCGACTTTTAATGAAAAATATATTCCTACTAGAGCCCGCCCTAGTCAAATGAAGAAGGAATATATGGAATTACGTAAAACAGAAATCTAAGCTCTTCTTTCTAAGCAGCTTATCAGACCTAGCCAATCTCCTTGGAGTTGCACTGCTTTTTATGTTAATAAAAATGCAGAAATTGAACGAGGTGTTCCACGCCTTGTTATCAATTATAAACCGTTAAATGAAGTCTTACAATGGATCAGATATCCAATTCCGAATAAGAAAGATCTGTTAGATCGATTACATGATGCAGTTATATTTTCTAAATTTGATTTAAAATCAGGCTATTGGCAAGTGCAAATTGCAGAACAGGATCGCTATAAAAACAGCTTTTACAGTACCCTTTGGGCATTATGAATGGAATGTCATGCCATTTGGCCTTAAAAATGCTCCATCCGAATTTCAGCATATCATGAATGATATTTTCACTCCTTTTACAGAATTTGCTTTATCTTATATTGATGATGTTTTAATATTTTCCTCATCAATAGATCAGCATATTAAACATCTTAATATTTTTAAGAATGTTATTATCAGAAATGGATTAGTTATTTCTGCACCTAAGATGCAGTTATTTCAAACAACAGTTAGATATTTAGGACATAATATTTCCAATGGAAGTATTATTCCTATTAACAGGAGTATGGAATTTGCTTCTAAATTTCCAGATGAAATTAAAGATAAAACCCAGTTACAGAGATTTCTTGGTAGTCTCAATTATGTTAGAGATTATTACCATCCGTTATCTGCAGATGCTAACATTTTATACACCAGACTTCGAAAGAATCCACCACCATGGTCAGAAGAACATACTTTAGCAGTGAAAAGAATTAAGGCTAAAGTTCAACAGTTACCTTGTTTACAGTTACCAAACCCTAATTGGAAGAAAATTGTTGAAACAGATGCATCCAATGAAGGATTTGGTGGGATCTTAAAACAGCTTAATCCCAATACCCAGAAAGAAGAATTGTTAAGATTTCACTCTGGACATTGGAATAAAGCCGCTTTAAATTATCCAACCATCAAACAGGAATGTTTAGCTATTGTTAAATGTGTTATTAAATTTCAAGATGATCTTTTAAACCAGCATTTTCTCATCAGAGTTGATTGCTCTGCTGCTAAACAGATTTTTAAAAAAGATGTGAAAAATCTTGCATCCAAACAGATATTTCTGACTTGGTAAAGTTTTTTTTATCTAATTTTGATTTTGATATTGAATATATCAAAGGCGAAACTAACTATTTGCGTGATTTCTTAACCCGTGAATATTTGCAGAAATCCCATCCTGAAGAGGAATGACCAGTAGAGGCCACCGAGGTCGTGGTCGTGGCTGGGGTCACAACCCTCGCTATGATCCAACAGAATTTCCACCTTTAAGAGGTCAAACCAGTAATTCATCAGCTAAGGATATTCTCCTTAAGACTGAAGAACCATATACTCCTAACAGTATTACAGAGGAAACTATCCTCTATATTGAAATAGCAGATGAACAGTGGATGACTGATCCATGGGAGATCAAGCATAGGTATCTGATAACGCAGCAATCTCCACCTCACTTTGACCAGTATAGATATATCTATGAACAGATATTAACAGAAACAGGGGCAGCTAAAATTAAACACACTTTACATGATGTTAATAAAACTGCTAGCCCAATTCAATTCAGTAAAATTGTCATCCGCCAGCTTATGCCCATTTCTACTTGGGGCATTCATCCGCATACTACCCGTGATATTGATTTGCGTAACAAGCAAACCAAATACAGTTACTGGGATTATATTGATGCTTTTACCCAAGTTTTTTATTACCAAAATCCCATTAAAAACCATTCTTAGTTTATCTGAATCTGCCCTGATGTCCTTAAAATCGATGTCCCCAATTGGTTCCTCGTTTAGTGGGATAAATTTGGGCTTTCTCTTGATATTTTACCAGACACCATTCGAACAGCATTTAATGAGTGGCATGTAGCTTATTCTCGAGCTTATGCTTACTTAAACAAAAACAGAGACCTTTCCATCAGTAAATCTCTTGTCCATTTTACTATTCGTTTTGGTATTCCATGGATATGGAAATAGGACTTTGCTTGTGATTACCAGAATAAGGTTCCCCGCCTTAAAAGAATCCTTTTTTGTAAAATGGTGGGATAAGGGTATGAACCCTAATTTAACAGAGACTGTCCAGAAAATTCAACAGCATACCAAAGCATGTTGGGAAACAGTTAAACAAACAGCCCTTCCAGCTCCATCACCCGTATTATCCAGCAATCCCTTTGTGTAAATTCAAAAGGAATTAAAACAGCAATTTCCTCATCTTTCAGAGCATGAATTAATAATTAAAAGCATGAATTTTCTGAAAGAACAGTTCCTCCAAACAGTTAGTCCCGAGGATGACGTCTCCATGAAATCAGGCACCAGTCAGACTGCATCAGAACCCGAGAGTGATCCAGCCGAACACGTGTTGGCAAGAGAATCACAGCTTCCAGAAGAAGATGAGCCCAACCTTGGTGACTTTTGGGACTCATTAACAACTGTCATTGCAGAGAAAATCACTAAAGGCAAAGGCAAGGGTCCAGAGCATTAATTGTGTCGAGTGTCGGTACTACCAGACAAACAACTTTGGGAAAAGCAGATGCCCACTATCAGTTAAAAGGAGATTCTTGCTCCACTCTCCGACAAAGTTGAAGAACAGGCTTTCAGGATAAGATGTAATCAGTCGGTCCATTCCTCAGCCTACACCTGTCCACTTGTTTGATCCCCTCTTATCTTCTTTGTATTATAAATAGGGATGGTCTCACCCTTGTGGAGACAGACTAGAAAAAAGTTTTATTTTCCATTCTCTTTCCGTTTGTAATCCTTCCAACCCCCCTTGTAAAATAGTGGTACTTCCTTCATTAATAATATCAAGCTTTTGTGTGCACGCTCCATGTTTGTAAGTATGCTTGCCCTCTGTTAATGTTTTAGAACAGTTATTATCGTACCTGCAATTTTGGCAACAACAGAAAAATTATTATCTTAATACACCTGTAAATTTTTATACCCAACCGTATATATCTGAGTGTATATCAGAGTGTAATCAGCGTATAGCAGAATTACAGACTCTGATTAACGAACAGATAGTTGCGTGGGCAGCCAGAAGGCCTCCACCTCCTTAACAGTAAATTAATGGGATCATATATGTTGTAATTTATTTCGTTTATATACATATTATGTATATATGACTATTCCTGGGTTTGTGCTAATGTAAGGTTAATTAATTGTTCAGGTTAGTGGGACATCACCCAAGTCGCGTAGGGTTAGGTCGTATAGCAGGGATTGCATGTTGACCGTTTATACCTATAAGTCGTTGACAGACGTGCTAACCTAAACCTTTAGTGAGCACCTTAGTTGGTATCAGAGCCAAGTTTAATAATAGACATAATATGGTTATAAACTACTAAGTTTAAGCTGATTATGTAGATATTTAATATCTTTAATAGTAGCTGCACTGGCTGTCTGTAAATGTTTGACTTCTGTTTTTAAAATATTTATTTCCATTTTTAGATCCTGGATTGTTGTGGGTTGTTCTACAGATGTAGAAGTTAAATTCTGGATTCTTTTAAATACATCTTGTAAATTGTAAGAATGTACTGGTATTAAAGGTTGTTCTTGAGTTGCCTGTTGTTGTTTATAACACATTTTTAAATATTTGATTTTTATTTCTGGATCCTGGATGTGATCTGCTACAACTAGCATATCCTTTTGAGTGTCTGTTAACACATTAATACTGCTAGGTTCTCCTAAGTGTAAACCATTCATTTCAACTATTGATTTCCAATAATTGATTTCTAATAGTTGGTCCTGGTTGGTCGAACAAGGGCAAGCAGATTCATCTTGTTCATCGCTACTACTGGAGGGTGAAAATAATTCATTAATTTCATCTTCGGAAGGAGACTCTTCTTCTGTTGATTCTTCTTCTATTGTTTGAAGAAGTTGTCGTTTAATATCTGGATCAAGATTTAGCTCATTAATCTTGGACTTGACTTTAGATTTGCATCAGTTCGCATAATGACCAATTTGGCCACACTTATAGCATTTAATTTCTGATTTGGATTTTCCTTTACTTTTTCCTGTATTTGAAGCTTTGTTGGAATAAAACTTCTTCTTAGGTTTCTGTGGATACGTCTTATGTGACTTTCTTCGGATGGGTTTAGACTATTTCTTATGGGAAACCTTTCTAGGTTTAGCTGGATATTTAATACCTGGTTCATAAGCAAACTGTTCACAGAATTCTCCTAATTCTTTCCTGTATTTGAGAGTAAATACCTGTTTGGTCAATTTTTTGTATGGGCATAAGAAGGCACAAAAAAGGGGTACCTAAAATGATGTTTTGTGTAAGATTTTTGACTAATACAAACGATGTAGGTAGGCAAGAATCTTGATTACAAATATATGCTTCGGGAATTTTATACCTGATTTGGAGTGAGTTTCCACTTGCACTGGTTAGACTTTGAGTAGTCTTTTGAAAATATCTGGTGGGAACTATACCTTCCTGGATACAGTTCATATCTGCACCACTATCAACTAAAGCAATAGCATCCTTTATCCAAAAGTCTGGTTGTATCACTGGTATACGCTCAGATATATACGGTTGAGTATAAAAATCTACTGGTGTATTAAGATAATAATCTTTCTGATGTTGCTAAAACTCCAAATAAGATAATAACTGTTCTAAAGCATTAACAGAAGGCATTCATACTTACAAACATGGAGAGTGCTTCCAAAGCTTACTATTATTAATGGAAGAAGTACGATTATTTTACAAAAGGGGGTTGGAGAGAGAGATATTGGAGAGAGATATTACATAAGAGAGAGAGCTTATAACTGAATCTGCCTCAACAAGGATGAGACCATTCCTATTTATAATACAAAGAAGATAAGAGAGAAGCCAAAAGGAAGACAGGTGTCGATCCCTTATAAGCTAATAGGATTACACTTTATCTTTATTGAAATCTTATCTTCAACTTTGTCTGAAAGTGGAGCTATCCTCTCTATTTGACTGGTAGTGGGAATCTGCTTTTCCAAAAGTAGTTTGTCTGTTTGTGCCGACGTCTTAATGTTCGGGCCCTTTTCCTTTCCTGTCTTTGTCTCTAGTCATCTTTTCTGCAATGACAGCTGTTAGGGAGTCCCAAAAGTCACCAAGGTTGGGCTCATCTGTTTCTAGATCTTGTGATTCTCCTGCCAACACGTGTTCGGCTGGATCACTCTCTGGTTCTGATGGAGTCTGACTGGTGCCTGATCTCATAGAGGCGTCATCATCTTGGCTAACTGTTTGGAGGAACTGTTCTTTCAGAAAATCCATGCTTTTAATTATTAATTCATGTTCTGAAAGATGAGGATATTGCTGCTTTAATTCCTTTTGGATTTGCACAAAAGGATTACTGGATAATGTTGGTGATTGAGCTGGAAGAGCTGGAGGTTGTTTAACGGTTTCCCAACATGCTTTGGTATGTTGTTGAATTTTCTGGACAGTGTCTGTTAAATTAAGGTTCATTCCCTTATCCCACCATTTTACAAAAAAGATTCTTTTAAGGTGGGAAACCTTATTCTGGTAATCACAGGCAAAGTCCCATTTCCAAATCCATGGAATACCAAAACGGATAGTAAAATGGACAAGAGATTTACTGATGGAAAGGTCTCTGTTTTTGTTTAAGTAAGCATAAGCTCGAGAATAAGCTACATGCCACTCATTAAATGCTGTTCGAATGGTGTCTAGTAAAATATCAAGAGAAAGCCGAAATTCTGTTGGATCATAGCGAGGGTTGTGACCCCGGCCACGACTACGACCTCGGTGGCCTCTACTGGTCATTCCTCGTGAATAATTGAAAGGCAACTTGTTGCAAATAGAAACATTCTTCCACGGAGACCTAAAAGAACTTTCTATCTTGGTTCTATGAGAAATGATATTGTTGTTAAATCGAGAATTGCATCGTAAATATAAATTTAAATTTTGTGAATTGTAAATGAATGAAATTGAAAAACATAAGATTCAATATTAACAAATAAAATATATTAAAAAAATTTGTAACGCATTTTATTATAAACTGAGTTGTATTGGATGGTCTATTCTAAAAATTATTTTAATTGTTCATTATGTTAAAGATAAATATTATATGATCACGTGGTTATGCTTTCTCGATCAAAACAACTTTTTGTATAGATGATATTATCGAATGACCTCATAAATGAACGATTCGAATCATCGATGCGGATCTTGTGATATGTCCAAAGTGGCCCAACAATATCGTTCAATTGAAACTATGAAGATGAGACAAGCCTGGTTCATAAATCAATACTACATATAAGAGTTTTAGGGATTAAGTTTTTTTATCACTAAAAAAGTAAAAAAAAATTGTTGCAAAAAATACTTGAGGAGAAATTCCTGCCTTCTCAATGATCGACGTTAAAAGATTGTATTGAAAAGTCAAAAATAAGACTTTTAGTTATAAAATTTGAAAATGTCACTAATAAATGTACTTTTAGGGACAAAATCATTTGATCCCAAAAGAGTTTATTTTTTGAGACAAAAATTTTGGTCCAAAAGGATAATAATTCATCACTAATATCCAAATTTTATTGCTAAAAATATAATGACGACACTTTTAATAACGAAAATATTTAATCCCTAACAAATGATTTTCTTTTTAAATTTTATCACTAAAACATTAATTTGTTGTGCTTACTCCTTTTATCACCACAACATTACTCAATTTTTTTTATTAGGTTCTTGTCAAGTCCCACTCCCAAAAAAATAAAAAATAAAAAATAATAGAGTAGAACAAATTTAATAATACAATAAAGTTATGCTTAAGATGATTGAGCAAATATGAATGAGAGAGATCTTGTGGCAATAATTATGGGTGATGACGGGGGATTACAATTTTCACATTTTAGGTGTTTCAGGTTTTCATTATTAGTAATTTTCTTGTGTAGCAAAGGACAGAGTTTTATTTTACCTTTTGCTGATTAATTTTTTTTTTTTTTGAATTTTAGAATAGTGACAAAACTTCATATTTTAAAGATTACATATTTAAATATTATTAAAACTCACCACAATATAGAAGAGTTTTAGGAACCAATTTGTTTTTGTCCTTAAAAGTCAAAATTTTGTTGCAAAAAATATTTGGCAATCAATTCTTGTTGTTAAAAGGTCTTTTTGAAAAGTCAAAAAATAAAAATTATTAGCGACGAAACTTTGAAAATGTCACTAATAAATGCATTTTCAAGGGACAATGATTATTTTTTGAGACACAAGTTTTGGTCCAAAAGATAATAACTTATCGTTAAATGTTTAATTTCGTCGTTAAAAATATAATAATGATATTTTCGACAAACAAAATATGTTTTTTCCTAAAAAGTGATTTTGTTTGAAAATTTTGTTTTTAAAATTATAATTTCTTATAATGATCAATTTTTTTTTACCGTACAATCCAAACATAAGGCCCCGTTTGTTTTGGGGTTAAATAGATGGAAGGGGATTAGGATGGATATGGGGTTATTTAGTGTTGTGTTTGTTTGTAGAGTTGGGGAGGTTGGAAGGGGGATTGAGATGGAGGAGGTAGAGATGGTATTAGAAAAATAGTGAGGAGATTAGAAATTTTTTTTATTTTGTATTTTTTATATATTGAGATTTTTTTTTAAATATTAATGTTTAATTTTTTATATTTTTTTATTTGTTTTATTATTTTATATAAAAATAATTTAACAATTCCTACACTAACAACTATCATCAAAACAAACACAATTTTATTTAATCCCCTCACTATCAATCCCCTCACTATTAATTCTCTCACTATAAATCCATTCTATTCTATCTCTGAAAATAAATAGAGTCTTGAAATGGGTTATAAAAAGCTTAATGATAACATTTCTACTTGTCATGGCCCATTTCTAATGACTTTAGGAAATGGAGGAGTATATTATAAAAACCTTAACCATTAACATTACTACAGGTTATGGCCCATTTCCAATGACTTTTAACGCTTGAATGTTATTTCTTTATTTGTTTTGTAATAAATAAATTCAAACTTTAATCAAATGACTCTCTCCTCTTCCTCTAGTTCAATGACCAACTTCTATTTATTTTTTATTTTCAAAACATAAAAGTAATACTAAAAAGCATCACAATCACTAAATAATGTTAATTTGAGTTTTGATAATGACAAAGACCAAGAAGAAAGAGTCGGAGGAAGAATACCAAGAGGAAGGACAACCACAAGGTACTAATTTCAATTGTGTTTATTATATTTGTAACGGTTAAATATTAATTCTTTATTTGTTTAGGAATAAATAAATTTTAATCAAAAGACTCTCTTCCCTTCCTCCTGTCCAATGATCAACCTCTATTTATTTTTTATTTTCAAAACATAAAAGTAATATTAAAAAACATCACAATCACTAAATAATATTAATTTGAATTTTGATAATGACGACGACCAAGAAGAAAGAATAGGAGAACGAAGATAAAGAGGAGGCCAACTACAAGGTACCAATTTCAATTGTGTTTATTATATTTATATTAGTTATATAGTGGAGCATTTTAAATGGAAGACTTGGGGTGGACGGACGGTCATGTGTTGGTTGATAATTTATTTAAAAATTAATTAATTAAGATATTATTTTTTATCATCACTGTAAATAAACTTGAGAGTAATATCTTAAAAGATTTTTCTTAAGTGTGCAACTTACACCTTACACTTACGTCTTTCTGTTTGCTGTCTTGTTTCATGTTTATACTTTTCATTTACACATTTTGTGTTGGTTGCATATAGTGTGCAACCTTAAGGGGTTGCACACCATAACAGTACCCTATCTTAAAATTTTCTATTTTTCATGGCTTGAATCTTTAGAAATTAATTAGATAATAATTAATAAACTTAAACGTGTTCTATTAGCAGAAAAACTTCCTTTTATACCTAACCATTCTCACAACCATCATGTTTGGCCATTTCTTTTTTGTCAAAATTTCAGTTTATTTCGTAAAATGTGTTCAAATGCGATTATGTTATTGAACTCAAAAATATGTCTCATTTTCCTTTATTAACAGTATCATTTAGTTTTTCGCTAGAACTTTTTCCGAGGGAAGGAGATGGCAGTGGTTCATTCACTTCTCTGATCTCCTTCTTTCTGATCCTCTTCTAGATTTAATCTAATATTTGCCTCACCACCTTAGTTTATTCACCATTGAGCCCAAAACTTTAACAATTGGTTTCAGATCTTCTCACAGTCTGAAACCAGCGCTGGATAACGCGTTTGTTTCACGCTAGACGACCAACTCAACCTCAATATTATATCTTGACTAACGGATATGGGTTTTCAGATTCCAAGTTGAAGAATGCGGAGAAGTGGAGTTTTGAATGAATTCGGTGACAACTTAAATTTGATTTTTTTTAAAAAAAAATTTAGTTTGTTGATGTAATAATACTTTATGTGTGGAGGTTTGTTTCCCTCCTTTGTTGGGCAATTTTCTCCTACTCCATGGAGGCCTAAATCCTTCCTTATATGAAGGTTGTTTATCTCTTTTTGAAATCTTATAATATCGCCGTGCCAGATTGATCCGAACTTTTATCGGTTTTGCAATAAAAAATTCTTCTCGATCAAAAAATAAAAAATAAAAATGAAGCATTATCTTGCATTAATATGCCAAAGGAGTAAATTTCTAATAAAAGTTATTGAAAAACATTTCCAATTTCATTATTTTTAAAAATAATGATTTATGTCATAAAATAGTAGTCTTAATCTTGCAACAGCATATTTAAGTTATAAATCATAGGATAATTCCATGAAGTACCAAAAAAAAAAAAACCACACCGGCATTGGATGAAGTTAATTAGGCAAAAATTAATTAACTTAAGCATAAGTTATTAATTATTAAATTCATATAAAACCTGAAGGTGATTATTTCATTAAACTAAAACACGTGTCTCATTTTTCTTTATTAACCTTATCTTGCATTAAAATGTCAAAAATAATTTTGACTTTTTTATTGGTAAAAAAGTTAGTTGTTATATAATTTGTTAGATTAGCATAAAGAGAGAGTTGCACTCACTCCCTCCTTTTTCGGGGCTTAAAGTAAGGAATGAAATGTTCTCTTGCTTAGTGCATGAACAAGAAAGGAAAGAAAGTCCAATTCTATCAATTTTAAATTTTAAACTAAGTAACTTAGAAACAAGTAAAAACATACACAATCATACATATCTAAATTATTTGTTTATTTTGATGAAGTAAAACTGACTGAAAAAAGAGTGTTTAAATCATTAAACTCAAAAAAAAAAAAAAAATAGACATTTTATGTACACTTATATTGAGTTTAATGACTAAAATATAATTTTACTATCGATTTTCCTTTTTTTTTAAAAAATAAGCTAATGATTTAGATTGAAAACAAATAAAAAGATTACGGTTTAAATTAATAAAATAAAAAACTCAGAATTTATTATTTTTTTTACAAGGATAAAACTCTGAATTTTTTTTTATTTATTTTTTTTTTGTAATTTTCTCTTTTTTATTTTTATTTTTTATTAACTGGTGTGTTATATTTAATAAAAAAATTAATTTAATTTTGTAAAAATTATTTTTTTACAACTCTAGACCAAACTTAAGATTTTGTAGTCACTAACACTGGTGTGTTATATTTAAAAAAAAAATTAATTTAATTTTGTAAAAATTATTTTTTTACAACTCTAGATCAAACTTAAGATTTTGTAGTCACTAACAATTTTCTAATCCATCCAAGGTTCACAAATTTCAGCCCAACCCAATCCAATCAACAGTTTTTAAACAAGAAAATAGGGTCTTATCTTACACTCTTCTTCACTCTCTGCCCTTTTGTCTGGTAATCCTCTCCCTCTCTTTTGATTTTAGGGTTTGAAAAAGCATGTGTTTCTTTGCTTTTGATTTCGATTTAATGAATATACATTTGTTGTTGTTGGTATAAATATTTTTTGTTGATCTTCTGATATATTTTCTATTACTCTGACATCCTAATGCTTTTGTATTGTGGATTTGGATTATGTTAATTTCGTTTGAATTCTATAATAACTCTTCTAAGAATTACATTTGTTGTTGATAGACATTTATATTGGGTCTATTTTGTGCAACTTATCGTGAACTGAAAATACAAAAAAGTCATATTTTAACAATTAATCTAAAAATTAGAAACGGCCCCCAAAAAAAGTCATATATATATACTATTAAATTAAGGATTTTGTTAACGTGTGCCCTTAGGGCGTATGTTAAGATGCTTTGTCTGTTTGTACATTATGCATGAAAGTGAATATAATAAAGGATCCTTATCATGTTCCTTAAGGGCACATGTTGACAAGACCTTTTTTTTTTTGTTAACATTTCTGGATTTTTTTTTTCAAAATTTAATTATTTTTAAAACTTTTCCAGTATATCTATTCGAGTGGAACTCAAATGTTTTTTGAATTTTGTAAAAAAAAAAAATCACTAAAGGTGAAAAAAAGTCACCAAAAAATAAACCCTAAACACTTATCAATTTTCGCCTAACAAGCTATATGTATAAGTTACACCAAATAATCTGACACATACTCCTATAATAGCTCAGATAAACTGCACCAAACTATTCAATTAAATTGTACAATTTGATTGAATGTTATGATGATAGTTTTATTAGATTGTATTTTTTAAGCATGTTAATTTTATGAAATTAAATGAACTATTTTTCAAAATCTCTGCACTGTCATCCATGATGTGTGTATTTGTAATTATATGCACACTTTGTTTTCCTTTCAACTTCTATATATATATATATATATTCCATTGCTTAAATGGGCTATGCATGCTATTAGTGATAATCTAGTTTGAGTTCTGCTGTAGGAGATTAGCTACATATGTTTTATCTATTAAATGCATTTGAGTAAATATTTACAAAACTTTAGCAAGAGAAGTGCCTCATGTCTAAGGTCGCGTTGGTTTCTAGTCACTTGAGGTTTCTTGCATTCAACTACACTAGTTATTGTCTTGTCCATAATTTTTCACTTCACTAGAGAAAAAAAAAGAAAAGAAAAAAAAAGAAGAAGTTTTGGTTATGTGATGTCTCGTACACCATGGAGCTTCCTAGACACCTTTCAAAGTGCTTTAAACAATTTCATCTGGGAAGAAAGGTTACATGTTTGCTAAAGCTATAAAGAGATTCTAATATCTTTTTAGCCAGTAAAACTCGTGCTTGTTGCACCATTTTGTGCATTTTCTAAAAACAAATGGGTGAGATGTAACTTTGAATAGAAATAACTATTTAGATTTGGCAGTTGGAGTTGTTTCTTAATTGTAATCATTGCTTGAATTAAAGCGAAGGATTAAAACAAGCAAACCAATCATATTACGACCTGCAAAAAAAAAAAAAAAAAAAAAAATAGATTGCAAATTTAGGCTTAATGCAATTCTATGCTCAAATGAAAGTTGGATTTTGAATTCCTTAGTACTTAACCATATCTATGAAATGGGACCAAGAAAATCTTGGTTTTACAAGTGCAATAGGATATTTCAACTACATATGAAATGAGACTTAAATTATAAGATAGAGTTGGCATTAAAATGAACAAAAATTTCTATTTATTTGTGCTTGAGGCAGGGGGCATGTGAGTCTATCGTTTCTCGCGAAGGATTGTAGAAATCATATTGAAGAAGTCAACATTTATTACTTGTGGAAGGTGATGCAACTGTAATGTACAATTACATTTTGAAAATACAAGTTGATTATTATGTCTTTTTTTTTACGGCATAGATTTAATGAAAATGAGCCAATTATGCAATGTATTTTGGGTTGATGCAAGGTAGTATTTAGGGAGTTTGGTGATGTGGTTGCATTTGATGCTACATGTTTGGTGAATAATTATGACATGCCTTGTGTTCCTTTCGTAGGGTGAACCATCATGAACAATGTAAGTAGACTCATTTTGTATGAAAACAGACATTTACATAGCTATGCAAGTGTTGGCTTATGAATATGTTTAGTAAAGCACCAAACTATAAGTAACTTTTCAATAGCCACCACCACAGTGTCAGTACCTTTTCTCATTTTTTATTTCTATCCATCAACATTTGGGTTCATAAACCAGTGTGGGAGTCGAATAAATCTAATCAACTACGGACTGACTTGTCAACTGGGCCAAATGAGGCCAAAGCCTGTTGTGTTATGGATCGTTGCTGAGTAGGCATTGAGGATCACATGGAAAGCTGAGTGAGATATATTCATGTTGTATGCTGGAGCCGAGTAGTCCAAGGTAGTCGGAAAGGTCCTGCTAGACAACTATTTTGGCCCATCCCAAAATAGCATGATAAGAAAGAGGACTAGGGAAAAACCCTATAAAAGAGGTAAGAAGGCTGAGGAAAGAGGTATGTGAGAATAACTTATGCTCCAAGAAATATAAAATATTAGTGACCAAGATATAGAACTGACTAGACCGTCGGATTGCTAATTCCAACACCATAGTCTAGAGCTGTTTATTTATTTCAGGTGACATAGCAAGGAACTTGCTGGCCCGTCTAGACTAAATGAGTATTTCCAGAATCCACCTCCCCACAATCAGTAAGTAATGTTGTTTTGATATTATGGCTATAGTGTTTGCACACCCATTGTTGTTTTCTTAGATTTATATGCTTGTTGAACATTATACCACACAAATACAAGGCAATGAGGATATGAATAAATACCATCATAGAGTTCTTTTCTTCTTCTTTTTTCCTCAAAATTGTTAATGGTAGTAGTTAAATCCCAACATAATTCATATTGGTGATACCTTACTGAAGTTCTTGATGGAGCAGCTCAATTCTCATATTGAAATCATATCTCTTTCTCTCTCTCTCTCTCTCTCTCTCTCTCTCATATCTTATTTTAGATGAAATTGTTTCTTTTTAATATAAATTGCTTCATTTTTTAGTTTTTACTAACTATGGGGCTTTTTCTTAGTTTATTTTCTATATTTTTTTTAGTGTAAATTACAAATACAATCTTTGAGGTTTGCTTAAAATATGAATGAGTGATTCTACTTATACCATTAGTTTACCTCTTTACACCCTCCATCTCATTACACCACTAAAAAAATGTGATTCTCATTACACCCATTATACTACCAAAACTAGCCCTAAACTAAAAACTCTTCAAAACCCTTTCAGTTTTGTCTCTTTACACCGATAGCTTTTGGTAATACAATGCTAAAGAATTTCAATTACTCTAGTGTCGTGTTACCAGACAAACTAATTTTTTTTAACTATTTGTCATCATTCGATTAGATGATTTTATTTTACTTTAACAAGATAGTTGTAGCTCATTTGTGAAGTACATGTTCGATGATAAATTGCTATACAAATTAGATTACTCCAGTGTCATGTTGCTGAACTAAAATAAATTTTCCAGCCACCTATCACTTTTCGTGCGTTGTAAATTATCTTCATTGTTGTCGTATTAAAGGCATCCCTTCGGTTTAGTGTAATCAATATCTCTTTTGATCGCACCATACACTTTGACATGTCAACTAACAAGGATGTTTCCTCCTCAAATAATCTACCAGCAAATGAGTGTCCTTCAAGATGTTTAGTAGCTAGATGATTGTTGCAATACTTGGTACTTCTTGAACTAATGAGATTGATTGTGACACTATTATTAATGCACTTGGAGCCTTTTTGGTTCATTTTGAAATATTGATTGACGTGGTATCATAATGGTAAAATAAGATTTAACCAAAAACATTAGTTCGGATAATTGTCCTATGAGTAGTCTTCACTCTTTTCCCCTTTTCTCTTTCCACACTTTGAATTCGGATGTAAGGCCAGAACCATTGGAAAGCTTGTTTCCTGGGCTTCGATTTAGACATAAGAACAACCTAAAATGGAGTTCAGAAAAAGAGAGTTATGCCTGCTTAAAATTTGAGTATATGTGCTAGAAGCAAGTTTGCTCAAGCAAAGGAAGTTGCGCTCAAGCAGTCTGTGTGAATTTCAGAGATTCTGGGAGCTTTTTTTCTCCGCCCGAACCAAGATTTGTTCACTCGAGCGGTCAAGTCGATATCAGGCACTATAAAGTGAGTTTTTGGCCCAAAATCTTTATTCTTTCTTCCTCTCTTCTCTCCCCTCCTCAATACCGAAACCCTAGAGCCCCAAACACTTGATTTTTCCAATTTTCACCTTAGATCCACCCTAGATCCTTCAAGGAGGTTGAAAGGAAAGCTTGGATCAAGAGTTCTACAGATTATTTCATAATTTTGCCAAAGTTTCAAGTGGGTTCTCATCTTCAACTTCCAATCCTGAGGTAGGGGTGTCTTTAACCTGTTATATCTTTGATTTGAGACCCACATGTGGTAATTTCATTAGATATTCATCCTTATATATATGTATATATATGTATGTATATGTGCATGGATTGTGTTGGTTAATAAATGATTTGGCAGGATGTGGTCAATACTTCATGATTTTGGATGGAATGATGTCTATTATTGATGATTTTCGTTGTTAATGAGGAAAATTAGTCTTTAATTCATAAAAGAGAGGAAACCCCAAATTTTCCACAAACCCTAGTTTTGAGATTTCTTCACTAAAGAGGGGTTTTGCTCAATTGGTTTCAACAACATGAAATTGAATGTATTTACATAACTTTAAGGTTGAAATGTTAGATTTGAAGCTTTTCTTTATATACACCTTAAGTTGGTAAAGGTTATTAATGAGGTATCCACCATCATAGATGTGTAAATTAGTGAATTGTTGTGAATTGAAATCATTGTAGGGATAGGGAAACTTGAAGATTTATAAATTCATGCATCATATGCATTCCAAATTTCTCTTTTGACACTATGATGAAGTGATTATTGAAAAGCGGAAGGGGGTAAATAGTCTATGAGTCCAAGTAGTGAGTCGGGTTGGTTTTTGAGTTATGTAGTGTAATTGGTACCCACGCAGAGAGTCAAGGTACTCAATTGTCCTTTTTGCGCATATCGCCAGATGAATGTGGAAAAATATTTTTTGGCGTCCATGAGCCCGCCATTTCAAGAGTCAGCAAATGTGGAAAAATGGTTTTGGGGTGTCCATGATTCAGCCATTTCAAGAGTTGGCAAATATGGAAAAACGTGGTTTTTGAAAAATGGTTTTGGGTGTCCGCGTCCCCGCCGTTTTTGGAGCTGGAAAATGCAGAAGGGAAAAATGTTTTTAGGTGCTCGTCGCCCTGCCGTTTTTTGAGCCAGCAAATGTGGGACTATTTTCAGTATACAAAACTATATCTATATATGTATGCTTTGATTTTTGGCTCGTACTTGGGATGTCATAGTATATTTACCGCCCGTGGATAATGTGGAAAGATTGAGCAAATTTCATGCATTGCATGTTTTCACTCACATACACAGACACTTATATACATCTTCATTTCTATATTTCAAATGTTTGCGTTGCATGATCATGTGTCTTTCAATTAATTATATAACTTGTTAAATTCAATACCTACTGAGCTTTTGCTCACCCCAAAGCTAACCAGTCTCAGGAAATGAAGACTAAGCATCTCCTAAGTGATTTCTTGAGAAAAAGAAAATCCTTTTGGAAGGTGAAACCTTTTGTCGAAATCTTTTGTGTTCAAGACTAAGGTTGTAGTGTAATTGGATGTCAGGTTTATGCTAGTGTAGCAAGGAACACATTTTTGAAGAAAGTCGACTTGCACTTGTCTTATTGTACATTTTCTTACTTTTGAACTATTTTCTTTTGTTTATGGATTTAATGAGATGATATTGTAAATCTTAGGGGATAGTTTAAAAGGGAACGAAATGTAATGAATGTTATTTCAGTATTATTGTCTCTATCTGTATGGTGGGTGTTGTATGGCGGGAATGTTCAAGTGAACAGGTTTTGGGAGGTGTTTTTTCAGAGCATTACAAATTGGTATCAGAGCTGACCAGGTTTGAATACCTTGGGCTCGTGGGAAGTGACGTTTGTCACAATAGGTTTACTAGGCTAGGATGGGACGCTTATGTGCTTTGCATGCTTTGTGTGTTTATGTGACTATGTGGGTATGAGGTTAAGCTTCTAGGATATGACTAGCGTCCATTGCATTCATCAAAGTCCTTTTGGAAAAAGCACCTGATCAATGCTTTTTCTACTTGGAGGTCCTTGAGCATCATGAGACTAGTCAGTATTGTAGACACCCCATTTTTGACCGCCGTTAAAACTTGGGCGCCTCAGGTTGATCACTCGATGATGAAAGTTATGCTGTGCAAACGTTCGATTTCTTCAGCAAGAAGAGCTTCTAATCCCAACCTTACACCCAATTTTTGGACCAAAACTATTTTGACCAAAATTATTTTAGCCCTCAAAACCCTCTCTTTCAAAATATTTTTGAAAATGTGTCTACGATGTTCCGAGGCTCGCATTTTGTTAAAAATTGCACTTTTCGTTAAACCGATGAAGGACAAAGTGGAAATAAATGGAAGAGAATTGAACTCTTTGAAAAATCTTTAAAGCATCTTATTTAGAGGTTTGGAGTTGAAGAAAATGGGAGGGAAGAGAGGAAAACTAGTTAGGAGAAAAGTTAGGCATCAATTCGTTAGGATAAAACTAAGCAGCCTTCACTAAAATATTCATATCTCTTTGCACACTTAGAATTTAGATATGAGGCTTCCACCATTAGAAATTAGACTTTCGGGGCTTCAATTTAGACTCAAGAATGACCTAAAACTGAGTCCGGATGAAGGAGATATGCTCGTTTGAAATCGAGCCTGAAAACAGATTTTTGTGGCCGGCCACTTTAGTGGCCTGCCGACCCTTGCTAGTGGCCTGCCGGCCAGTAGTGAAAATTTTGCCCCTTTTGTGTCTTGCTGTCCACCATTAGTGGCCTACCGGCACAAGTGTCAAAAAATCAAATTTTTGCAGATATTTGTGCCAGCTGTTTCCACATTGCTCCACCTGTCTCTATATAGATATTTTCGACTGAGGCTCATATATTTCTATATATAGATGACCTCCCACTCATATTTTAAGATTAGAAAAATTTTGGGAGCAAAAATATCCTCTATCTCTACAATTCTCGCTCTCTCTCTCTTACAACTTGCATAGCCTTTGCCCAAACACTCTAAATCAAACCTAGAGAGATTCTTGCTGAGGTGATTCGAGCTTGAATTTGAGCTCTTGAAGCACTTTGGAGTGTGAAATTGTTGGTTTATGAATTAAGGGTTCATTCCTCTTCAAGAGGTATACCTTCTCTTGCATTTGTATTATCTTTACACCACTGGTTTTCCATCTTTTCTACTATTTTTTGGACTGTGGAGAGGTGGTTTGGAAATACTCTTGGATCCTGAAGGACATTCCTGATCCTCTGATTGCCACCTGAAAAAGAGATTAACACTCCGGTCAGGGGTGTTAGAATTAGCACTACGACGGACAAGTTAGTATATGTCTCTCGTTTGCTTGTGTCTTAAGTTTCTTTAGTCTGTTCTCACATACCTCTCTTTGGTTGATGCTCCTCTCTTTTATACTCGTCCCTAGTCTCGAGGGTCGGGCCCACTTTTAATCCAGCGCATAACTGCTCACTCAGCCGTTTTGTCGTGTGCCTATTCGCACTTGGCTTCTTGTACGTCTAATTCTATGGCTGATTTAACTATTCGGCTTATGGGTCCCCCAGGACAGAGCCGAATAGTATATATCCTGATTTTCTTCAGATTCATTTGGTTTTCCTACATATACCATTATTCAGCTCCCACAATTGCCCCCCGAACATCCTACTAAGGCCAGTTAATCGGCATGTTTGGTCTTGAACTTAGAGAGTGAAAAATACGACGGCTTCCCTCATTCCAACACAAGTGTCAA
The DNA here is from genome assembly GCF_004153795.1 of Camellia sinensis. Classification (NCBI taxonomy): domain Eukaryota; kingdom Viridiplantae; phylum Streptophyta; class Magnoliopsida; order Ericales; family Theaceae; genus Camellia; species Camellia sinensis. Next base: position 413,669 of record NW_021025693.1, read on the forward strand.
AAAGTTTACGCTTTTTAGGAATCATTATAATTTCCTGCCCCTTCGTATGCTTCATTCATTTATTGTGATTTGAAACCGTGTTGTCCATTCGAAAGTATTTTTGAATACGCAAAGCTTCTTGGTTGTCTGCTAGTTTGCCTCCTTCATTTCACGACCTCTGCAACTTCTTCTTGTTCCTTACTGTCTTCTCTACTTCTTGTAAGTTCTCCTCTTCTCCATTTCAACTCCCATTTCCTTGTTTGTTTTTTAGTCTAGCGTACTTCCTATACTGGCTAGGATGGCGAAACATCTGAAAACCCTTCTTTCTACGGATCGAGTTTTTGCTTTTCGACATCATTTTTCTATTCCTGACGATGTCCATCTGTCACCCGTGGCAGAGAGCGTAATTGACATGTAGAGGACCGATGAGAGTGCAATCATCTTTCCTCTTCTGTTAATCACTGAGGGCAGAGTCCGTTTCCCCTTTCACCCATTTTTGAGGGCCGTCCTTTATCACTGGGGTCTAATCCTTTCTCAGCCTAACATAAACTTTTATCGAATAATAATAGGAATTTTGGAATTAAACTGACGCTTTAGGCTCAATCTTGGAATCCCTGCTATTCGACATTGCTATGCCTTGGCCAAATCCTCTGGTCGGCAGGGGCATTACTTTCTCAGGGCCAAGGACACTGACCATCATTTGGTGACTATGCTTGCTAGCTTTGGCAAGCGTGTTAACGATGTCATGGTCGTTGTCCGAGGCAACTGGGAATTCGGCGAGGGCGAAGATCGCCTAGATCTTGTGCCTAGACAAAAAAGCGAACCAGGTGGCCGCATAGTCCTCCATGTGTATTTGTTATATATTTACTCGGCTTAGATTCTATGCACTTACCATTTTATTTACATAGGTAACGATTTGAAGAAAGTTCTGGTCTCAGCCGATGACGCTGTACTTGCGTAAATCAAAACCGCACTCCAGTTCTTTGGCCATCCAAACCTCCAAAAACAAGGGAGGGTGGCCCACATACTTCTGAGATACAAGCTAACTTACGCTATGTTTTCGGCCGTAGATAACATTCCGATTCCAAGAGGCGAACAACAGCTTACGGCGCTTATTTTCCCGAACTTCAAAAATCTTAAGGAGATTGGTCTTGAAGATTCAAATTTAGAGCCGGTGAACGAAAAAATAGCCGAAAAAGTTACTGAGCAACCGAATCAGTCCACCTTGGACAGATTCGATAGTCTTGGGGAGTAGGTTGACGCAGCTCTAAATTTTGCTTTTGAGGAAGCCGGCCTCATCCATCCAACCCTCCATCCACTTCAAGCCGAGTAGACGTCTCCTTTGAAGATATTTTTACCGACTTAGGGGACCTTCCCGGTGCATATCCTGAGAACATGGTTGGGGAGTCACTCACGCAGATGGCCAGGAGGAAAAACGTCGAGAGGATGGCCGCCCAGAGAAAATTCGAAGCCAAACGATCTGAACCTTCACTCGTTGCCAGGGCTGAGTCTTCTCCGCCTATTCCTATGGAAAAAATGACTCAGATTGATACGGCCAAAATGGAGCACATTGTCGATCAACAGGGCAATCAGGAGGCCGAGCATAGGGGGGAAAAACATCCTGCTGAGCACGAAGCTGACTCTGTAGAAAACCTAACTGATAAACAGTTGTGCATAGAGGAGTCAGACTTGGTTGTGTCATTTATCATACAACCGAGGATAAAGAATGTGCCGATTGCTTCTGATGCATTGGCTGTGAAAGACCCTGCTGTGGCCTTAAGCATGGCCTCTTCAATTTCCCTACCGATTGATAGAGCAACCTTTCGGGCGGAGCCGGATTTGCTGTCCATAGCATTAGCCGCTCAATCGACCATATTGGTACATGACTTGAGCCTTGTCTGCAGTCTTGCGCCTATATTTTTTTTTTTATTTAACTCTAATTCCTTGTTTTACAAACGGTGGGCAGGATAGCTAAGATTGGCCGCCGTCAACATGATGCTATAGAACAAATCAGCTTTCTCACAGCCGAAATTGAAAATAAAAAGAGCAAGGCCAAGAAGGCCTCTCTCAGAGCCGAGTCCGAGGCGATGAAAGCGGCAGAAGAACGCGCAAGGGTCGACGCCGAGACAGAAAAGGCCAAGAGTTCCGACCAACTCAGGTTGGCCACTGAAGAGAGGGCGAACGTGAGCGATGATGCGCTCAAGTTAGCCAAGAAGGTGATTGCCAAACTGGAGGCTGATTTGGAAGCATCGAAGAAGGCAAAGGAAATAGCCGACTCTGAGATTTCCAAAACATTCCAAGCTGGGAAGGACGCCGCCTTGGAAAATTACGTGGAGGAAGTACCCAAGTTCGAGAATTGGGGCTTCAAACACGGCTGGCTCAAAGCCCTCACTGCTGCTAATGTGACATTGGCACAACCGATTCCATACTGTAGACACCCCATTTTTGACCGTCCTCAAGACTTGGACGTCACCGTTTGAACACTCGGTGATCATCCTTGTTTGTGTTTGTCTTGAGTTCCCGAAGGTCTCGGCTACGCGCCTTGCCTCAGGATCTCTCGACTCGACTGTTTTGTGTTTGGTCTCGCACCAAACACTTGTGTTTTTGCTTTGGAGGGCAGGGAATGGCTTGTTGGCCATCCCCACACTCCACCGGCCATGGCTTGAGGCCACCGGTTGTGTTTTGTTGCCATCGGCCAAATGTTTGGCCGACCGGCACTCTAGATGGTCGACCGACCATGTATTTTGGTCAAATTGCATTTTTGGCTGGCCGACCACTGTTCATCTGCTTTTGTAGATATTTTTATGCCAGCTATGCTAGCTGGCATACACTTTGCTCCCCTCTATACACGTGTATGGAGGGATCTCCCTCTTGACTAGCTTACTTGAGAAGCTTTGCAAGAGTGAGCTCTATAAGAGGGAGCCTCTTCTCCCTCCATTAGGGTTAGAAAAAAATCCCAAGGGAGCTCTAGTTCTAGGGTTAGCATAGTTTATCTATTCTATCTCTATTTCTCTCTCTCTTTTGCCTTGTGTGTGTGTTTAGTCTTACTATTGCACACAAACACCTAGTCCTACACCTTCTCTTGGTTGCTGAGGGACCAGAAGGCTGTTCTTGGTGTTTTTGGGTGGTTTTGAGCTTGAAGAAGCTGCTGGAGCATCATTCTTGAAGAGGGTCAACAAGGGTAAGATTCTTGCCCTTTTTACCCCATATTTGCATAGTCTTTTAGCCTATCTTGCAACCTTTTTTAGACTCTGTGTATAACACATAAAAGTCTTGTTTTTTCCTAGTCTAAATAGTTGTTTAGAGTGTTTTGTTTTTTGAGGTCGTTTGACCCCTCTTAGGGCTTGTTTGGCCCCATTTTGTGCTACTTTGGGTGAGCTCTGGGACCACCTTGTTTGGGCCTTCTCGCCACTAAAATCTTGAGGATTTCAGTGGTGAGGATGGTGCCTTGAGGTCCTAAGAAGGAGAGGGCCACCCCCTCTCCTTGTTGTCCTTGAAAAGGGCCATTTTTACCTCATGTGTGAGCGTCATTTTTAAGTTCATGTTGGCCATGTCTTAACTGTCATTTGTGCTTATTTTTCCATGATATAGCACTGTTTTTACTTGGTTTAGACACACCATGCTTGCTTTGCATACTTGTCTTACAATGCCATGAAATTGCCTTAATATGTATCTAGCATTTAGACCACTATGCTTGCTTGTTTTGGCTTAGCTTTGTGAAGATTTTATGCATGTTTTAGTGTGCTGGAGGACTGTTTTTGGTTGTTTGGGTCATCCATGATTTGCTTTGTATAGCTACCATGTAATCCCTCTTGTAGGCCTTAAGTATCGGACCCTCTAGCATGCTATCCTTGCATCATTTCAGTGGCTTAGAACCACTTATAGCATCATTTCAATCCTCATGGCATGCTTGTATGCTTGCATTTGATGTCCCTTTAATGCTTTATAAGGTTGTCATCTTATGCTCCATGTTTGGCCTTGTAGACGTCCCTGAACGCCCCGGGAGGGTGAGTCCCGTTCCGTTCATATCGGGGTTCACTACAAGTTCGGACTCTAATTGTCACGGTTCTTAATCTGAACCAAAGAGTCCAAATCCGGCAAATTGTTTTGAGAAAACAGATTTTTTGAAAGAAGTGCCAAACATGGACTGTTTTGCCAGATACAGAGTCACCACCTAAATATTTTATTTTTGGGAAATTTAGGAAACCCTGACTCGTTGCCTAAGGCCACGTGTCCGTCATCACCAAAGTTGCCTCGGCTCGGGAACTTGGGTACGATTGGGGAAGGTCACTTTGTGAGCACCCCCGCTCACCCGATCAAAGATCGGCCTCTACTAACCATGATATCTAGTTTTGAAAACTTTATGCGTTCTTATTCCGGTTATTAGCCTAGATTTACTATGTGATGCGCACAGCATACAAGTATAGACTGGATCGCCTGAATTGGAACAAAACATTTCATGTTTGTTTATTTGAAAGTGGTTTGATGGTGCTACCCGCAAGTAGGCTAAGACGTGGATTTGCCACCCTTGGGTGGGCTTAGAAAAACATGATTTTGCCACTATCTAGTGGGCTTAAAACTCACGGTCAATGCATTTATTCCAATTCAAATAATGCAACATTCACCCACAGGCATTCAGGCAGTTATATCACATAAGCATATAGCCTCATGGTAAGCATGCTATCATGGCAGTCACTCACACACATGCAAGGATGCTAAAGCATAAACACTTACCGAGTACTCCAAGCCAAAACAAAGGCTATGTTAGAAATTCATGCATGATCCTAACTATACAGAAATGCCTAATGCAATACATGCAAAATGCAACTAATATAGGCTCGGCTATTCTAAGGATGGCATGTGAAATGCTACAACTAACAAGTATTCAATTTGGAATTGAAATACAAATGCAGTTAGTATGTACAAATGCAGTTAGAATGATGCGCCGAGCCCGGTGCATGCAAAACGAATGAATGGATGCAAACGTGCTATCATACTGTATGCTAATTGAAACATGCACTAATCTAACCATTATATGCTAGTAAATAAAAGGGAGAAAGACGTGGGGTTGGAAGACATACACACACTCACGCACACTTACTACACAATTGCCCTCGCTCGGAGGATCCGAATAAATAATGCAGATTTAACTAATTAACTAGCCGACTAACTAATTAATTAATTACAAAACTTCTAATTAATCAACAAATTAATTACAGAAATAGTCTAAATATGAAACTAAAGAGGCTGCCACAGCTCTGCCTCGGAATGCGTGGATGATGCATGCTTGACTCGCCTTGCTCGAAAACCTGTGCCATGCCACTGTTGCCTCTGTTTACACTGCTCTGCTCCTCTGAAAATTGTGCAACTCCCAAGGTGTACTCTCTGGACACTGGGGAGCATCACCGACCAAGTGGGATCACCACCGGCCATGTCTGGATGGTTATCGGCCATTTTTAAATCCATCGGCCAACAATGAATGGCCGGTCGGCAGTATAGGTGGCCGATCGGCCAAAGCTTCCTGCAGAACCTGTTTTTGACAGCAGCAGAGGGCAGACAGTGCATGGCAAGGAAATTCAAAGCAATGTATGCATGGCCACTCTCCCTATCATGCAATGGACTCAAAGGAGCATGGCCCTCGATCCTCGGGCCACCAATCACGCATTTCAATGCATGATGGCCCAAAAGTCAAGTATGCATTTCAATGTCAAATGCAATACACACAAAACATACAAGGGACCCAACCTCAATCATGGTTCATCAAGAGGTGAGGCAATGCACAACGATGCACATGCGACCTAAGCATGCAAGTGAACATACGAACATGCAATGCAACTACATGGCACACACAATGCTCTCAACTAAATACCTATACTTACCCATTTGTTGTATAATTTACGAATAAATTATTTCGGTGCAAAAATCGTGCTCAGTAGCTCGGTTGAGCGCACGCAGGAGTGCCTGGGTAACCTAAGTCTGCAAAGTAGAAAACAGGGGGGGTTAAAGCACTGATCAACGGACCGTGCTACAATTTAAAAGCAAGGTATAAAAGCCCTACTTCGGCCTCAAAAAACTGGTTCTATCTCGGTTCAACAAGAGGTTTGGTAGCTCGGTTTGAGCAGTTTGCGCGGTAGACCGGTTTAAATGTCTAGGGGCAGCTTTCTGATTTCGGTCTAAAAAGCTAAGAAGGCTGGTTTAGCCCCAAGGCCTATATCGGTTGCAGTTTGAATAGAGTTACTTCGGTTAAGCCTCTAGGGGCGGCTTTCTGAGTTCGGTTTAGGAACCAAGAAAGCCGGCTTGGCCCCAAAAGCTTAGTTCGGTTGACAACCAAGGTTCCTGGTTTACTATAATTCAAAACTTGGTGATCTTATTTCGGCTAAAGTGAGTCAGACTCTGATAACCCTTTGAAACTTTCAAGTTCTGGTTCGGTTATTGACTACAGAGATCTACCTATTTGGGGCAAACAGGATCCTAGTTCGGTTGCTATATGATTCTGGATCTAAGACTGATTTTTCTACATAATAGTTCTTACACACATGGAGTTCTTCTGGTTTTTTCATAAAAGTACGAAAGCAAAGCAACAAATGGAGAAAAATGTTTGCAAAAAGCATACAAAACAAAAACAGATGGTAAAACAAACAAAAAAGAGCAAGAAGGGTAGGCTTACTTACCAGATTGGAGAAGAAGAAGCTGAAGATGGAGCGGTAGCAGCGATGAAAAGCACGGATTTGGAAGCAAAGAAATGAAGGCAGAGAGAGAAGGTAGGGTATATGAATACAGGTGAATGATTCAGAAAGGAAGGGGTGTTTTGTGAAATATGAGAGAGGGAAGAGGAAAGAAAAAAGCGGGAACTGTTTCAAAATCACAAAGCACGAAGACGGCGTGACAGCCGTCCTTAGCCAACCAAAACATGCCACGTGTCATAAGAATGGGAAGCGTTACAGACACTATGATTGAAGAGACGTTTTTTGACCGGACAAAACAGGGCCCGGAGTAAAATTAGCTCGGCTTAAAAGTTCGAGGGTTTTTAGCTCGGCTGGAGAGGCTAAAGTATTTTTTAGCTCGGCTGGAAAAGCTTAAAACGCCAGCTCGGCTGGTGGACTGGTAATCCCAATCATGCTATGCAGATGGAATTAAGGGGCAATTGAGAGGGTAATTGTTGGGAAAAATTGGGCCGAGCTGCGAGTTGGGCATTGAGGCCCAAAACGCGAAGGACTAAGTAAAAGGCCGTAATGGATACTCCGACCCAGGAGAGCAATGTTACTCCGGCCTTGGGGAGACAAAGTTACTCCGGCCCAAGGTGGTGAAATTACTTCGGCTCACAAAATGATAAAGTCACTTCGGTTAGAGGATTGTAAAATGTACTTCGGTCTGGGAGCAACTTGAAGTTAGACCGGCGTTGAAGTTATATCAACCTTAGAGGTATACCGGTTTGGGAGTTATACCGGTCGAGAGTCGTTGGTTTGGTCCAAACGCACCATGGGTTGAACAGATGAGAAACCGATATAAGGAAGAGTAAAGGGAAGGGCTGAACTAAGGATAGTTCGGCCTACATTACTTCGGTCAAATGATAGTTCGGCCATGCAGAAAACCATCCCACTTGGTTTAAGCAGTGGGGGAGGGTGTAAAAGGATAAGCATTATCCTTTGGAGTATGAATCCTAGGAGGACTCTGCATGGAGAAATACAAGTCCTACCAGGATTGTGCCACGGGAAACTTATAAAAGCCCACAAGCATCACCTTGGAGGAGGTAATTGAACACAATCTTTCTGAGAACTTAGAGCTTTGTCTATTTGTCAAGTTTTCTGACTTAGGCATCGGAGAGGTTTCCGGCACACACCCGCCGGCTAGCTCACGTTTGTGTTTTCAGGTGACAAAGCGACGTCGTACGGAGGAGCGTGGACTTGGTCAACAGGATTATACGAGGAGAATTATTTCCTCCCCGTACATGATATATATGGATGTATCAGTGTTGGCCATCTATCAATTACTAATCTTTTAGTCATTGCTCATATTTGGTTTAGTATATCTCTGCTGGGCTGTGGCTCACTCTATATGGGAACATCATTTTCAGGTACAGGTAGCATGCCACCTCCAAGGACATAGCTTGGGAGGCTAGAGGCGGACACACTTTTGTTGTCTTATTTCTTTTTGATGTATTACATGTAAATTCAAGCCAAGGGCATAATATGTAATTGAGTTAGTACTCTCTTTTGTAACCAAGTGTTAACTTGGAAAGCTGTAAGCCCGTAGGGCATTTGCTTTTGTTGTTAACATGTAATACTTTGTAATGAAGTACTCTGATGAATTGAAGAATGTGGATCTTTTGTATATAAATGTATGTTTATATTGATGGGTTTAATGTTATTATTTTGAGAGCGTTACATGCAACCTAGACATGTAAGCAAACATGGCATGCAACAACATGCGATGATGGACTTAAACTAACATGGATAGCTCGCAAGCATGCCAAAATCAGTGGCCATGTGATGAAAATGAGGCAACCAAGATGCATGCAAACATGCACAATGAAATGGCCCCGAGTCTAAGGCACAAAACATAACTCCACAAAGGCATTGAAAGGATGAATTATGACATACAATGACATATGTTCCAGCACTGAAGTATGATGCTAAACAGCCCCGAAACATGGAAAAATGGCACCCGATGCATGAGATGAACCCCAAAACTCGAAACTAGGCACATGGAATGACTTATAGCTATACAAAGCATGCGTTATTTGATCATGAAGCATGAAGACAGAGCCAAGGAAGTCCCAAAACATGAACATTTCCAATTCAAAGCATGGCCAAAAGATGCTAGCATGGTGGACAAAATAGCATGCAATCTTGACTAGTAATCATGGTTTACATAGCAAGTATATGAAGAAAATGTAATCTCACCAAACCAGAAAAAATCAGTGAATAAATCATGTGAAAATAGGCCCAAATAACCACTGATATGCAACCATGGTATGCAAAAATAATGAGTTACTTTGGAGGGCCATGCAAGGAGTTATTAAGCACATGCAAGGTAGACATTTAGCATGGCATAAACAACTATGAAAATCAAATATGGTAGTCCTAAAACTCACCAAATTGACCCTGGAAAGTGACTTCGAAGCATGCAAGGTAGGGTCTCTTTGGGAGGCCAAAAGGCCACCAAACGAGAGAAGGAGAGAGGGGGTCACCCCCCTCTAATTTGAAAGCTCAAAATAGTGTTTTAGCCACTTAAAATCCACTGGATTTCAGTGGCTCGAAGGCCAAACAAAGCATGCAACAAGGGCTTAGGTGTAGGGCTCAAAATAGGAGACAATCAAGCATACAAGGAAGCATATGACCTCAAAAAAAAAATTGAACCTTAAACAAACTTGAAGATGAGATTAAAACAAGATATTTTTCAGTTTATGACAACTCTCAAAATCAAACACAAGTAGGGCTAATCTATCATGCAAAAATGGCCCTAAAAGAGAGAATAGAGACAAGGGACAGCAGTTGGCCTCAAACAGTGAAGATCCCTTCAACAAAGTTGAAGAGGGGCTCAAAAAAAGGCACTTTACAATTTATGTCAAGCTTCGAAAATAATCACAAGTAGGCCTAAAATATCATGCAAGAAAAAGGCCTAAAAGAGAGATAAAGAGACAAGTGATAGCTGCTGGCCTCAAATAGAGGAGAGCCCTTCAAAAAAGTTGAAGAGGGGATCAAAACAAGACATTTCACAGTTTATGACCAAGTCCAAAAAAGCTCACAAATAAGCCTAAAATATCATGCAAAAATAGGCCTAAAAGAGAGTTTAAACACAAAGGGTGAGGAGGAGACCTCAAACAGAGAAAGACCCTTAATCAAACATGGAGATGAGCACAAAATATGACTATTTACAGTTTGGGTCAGAGCCCAAAAATGCTTTCAAGCAAGGCTTATAAATGAAGCAAGAAAAGACTAGTTTAGGGGAAAAGTGTGCTTACCCTTGAAGAGCAATGAACCAGCAGCCTTTGGACCAAGAAGAGAAGCTCCTAGCCTCTGGAAATCAGCTTCAAAAGGCTGGAATGGAGTGTGGATGTGTGGAGCTATGGGTTGGTGTGTAAATGGTGCAAGGCTTTTAGGGTTTTGAGGCTTGGAAGAGAGGGAGAAGGAGAGGGAGAGATGTAAGCAAGGCTCTAAACAAGAATTTGTGACCCTTCAAAATGGAGCTGGGGTGATGGTTTTATAGAGGAGGAGAGTGGAGGAATGGGGGGGAAAATCAAATTCAAATTTCCCTCCAAAAGGCAGCCCCCCCGGACAGGGGTCTGGTGCAAAACAGCTGGCACAGCTGGCATCCACTCAATCTGTAGAATACTCCGGAAGGTCGTCGGCTAGCAAAATTGGTCGGTTGACTACTTTAACTGGTCGATCGGCCATCTATTTGGTTGGTCGGCCATCTGTTCTGGTCGGTCGGCCATCTATTTGGTCGGTCGGCAGGAAAAATTTGCTCTGTAGGTCCAACTTCAAACGGGCATAACTCCTTCATATGAACTCCTTTTCAGATCATTATTGTGTCCAAATTGAAGCCTCGGAAGTAAGCTTTCCAATGAAACCAGCCTTGCATCAAAATTCCAACTATGAAAAAAGTTATGCTTTTTTTGTGAAGGCTGCTCAGTTTCGGTCCAACCGGGATGATGCCCAACTTCAACCAATCATATCTCCCCCGTCCGGACTCGGCCTTAGGAGATTCTTGAGTGAAAAGCGAAGCCCCAGAAGTATTCTTTCCAACGGTGGTGGCCTCATAGCTTAACTTAGAGTACATAGACAGATAAACCTGATTTAGCGAGAACTGCTCGTCTCTCTCTTAGCGATTCTTGCCTATCTTCTTCTCCAACTTGGTTTCTTCTCTCTTCCCCTTATTTCTTCAAATTCAAACCCCTAAGCAAGGTGTTTTGAAAGATTTTTCAAGGATTTCATCTCTCTTTTATCCATTTCCACTTTGTCCTTACTCGATTTATCGAAAAGCGCATCATTTGACAAAATGTGAGCCTCGGAACATTGTAGAAACTTTATTTCAAAAATATTTTGAAAGAGAGGGTTCTAAGGTCTAAAAACCCTCCAAAATAACTTTGGTCCAAAATGGGGTGTGAAGTTGAGATTTGTCTCTCTCCTTGCCAAAGAAACTGAACCTTTGGCCTGCACATCTTTCTCCACCAAGTAAACCATCAGTAACGCCCAAGTCTTAAGGGCGGTAAAAAATGGGGTGTCTACAGACCTTTTTTGTTTGCTTGCATGTTTAGACCATTTAGATGCCATCTAGATGTGTTTTTGGCTTTGTTTTAACATACTAAGACTCTGATTTTGGTTGTTCAAATCATGTCATGTTTGATTTTGCTAAGTGTAGTTCAATACATCTTTGGCTTTCCTTGAGTTTTGGCTTTGCTTGCATGCTTTGCTTGCTTTAATTAGTTGGTTTGGAACCTTATTTCATGCAATTTCAGAGCCTAGCATGCTTGCTATATGCCCTTGTTTATCTCCTTTTAAGTGTGCTTAAAAGTTGCCTCTTTGTGCTTAAGTGTCGAACCATGTTTGCATGCATGATTGTATGTTTAGATACTTGGTTCATGACATGTTGTTACATGCTTGAATAGTGTTGCGTTTGGCAAGCATTTCTTGTTAAGTTGTCTAACATGTTATATGCCTTGCATGTGTGCATGTTAACATTACACTTTGCATGCTTATTAGTTGCATCCTTGCATGTTCATTTGCATGCTCATGTTGCATGTTTAGAGTGCATGCTTAGGTTGTGTTTGACATGCAGGCCTTGCCTCTTGAATTAAGTATGATAGAAGTTAGACCTCATTTGTTTGTTTGGTTTGCATTACATTTGAAATCAAAATGCACAACTTGATTCCTTGGGCCGTCACACATTGAAATGCGCAATTGGTGGTCCGAGAATCAAGTACCATGCTCCTTTGAGTCATGAATATGATAAGGAGTGCGGTTAGTGAAAACATTGCTTGAAATGCATTGCCATGCCATGTTTTGCCCTCTTCTATTGTCAAAACAGGTTTCTGCAAACAAAGATGGCCGGTCGACTACATAGAGTGCCGATCGACCAAAAGTTTGTGGCCGAGAGCTCAATCAATGGTCGATGACCATCCTGCCATGGTCGGTGACCATTTGTCTTAGCCGGTGGTGTTCCACAGTGTCCATAGAGTGCTCCCTGGGACTTTTGCAATTTTCAGAGGAGTAAAGCAGGGAAAACAGAGGCAACTTGTGCATGGCGACGAGTTTCCGAGCAAATCCGAGCACGCATGCATTGGACCCTCTTCCTGAGGCATTTTATCGCTTTCTTTACTTAATTGATTTGTTAATTAATTGGGTGGTCTGTAATATTTAATTAGCTTGTAGGTTAGTTAAATCTATATTATTCTTTTGGTCTCTCCGAGCGAGGGCGAATTTGTAATAAGTGTAGGTGCATGTGTGCATGTCTTCCAACCCCCACTTCTTTCTCCCTTTTACTTACCTGCTTTTGATGGTTAGTATTAGGGCACGTTTAATTTAGCATACCTTATGTTATGCATGCGTGCATCATTTATCAGTCTTGCATGCACCGGGCTCGGCGCAGCATGCTAACCGCATAGTATTTCAATTCCAAACTTGAATACGTGCATCGATTTCTCGTATTTCACATGTCATCCTTAGATTAGCCGAGCCCATTCTAATGACATTTTTGTATGTGATGCATTAGCCACCTTAACATGAATTAGGATCATGCATATGATTACTAACTAGTTCACTGTTTTGGCACGGAGTACGATGTAAGTATTTATGCTTTAGCATCTCGCATGAGTGTGAATGTTAACATGATAGCATGCTTACCATGTGGCTATATGCTTATGTGATATAACTGCATGAATGCCTATGTGTGAAGGTTGGATTGTTTGAATTGGGATAATTCATCGAAATCCATATTTTAGTCTACTCACGAGTAGCAAAATTCAAACCATTTTCCAAACAAACGGATATGCAATGCTCTATTCCAAATTAGGCGATCTAGTCTATACTTGTTTTGCTGCGCACATCACATAGTAATTCTAGGCTAATTAACCAGAATAAGAACGCATAATGTTTTCAAAACAAGATATCATGGTTAGTAGAGGCCGATCTTCGGATCGGGCGAGTAGCGGTGCTCATAGCTGACCTTCCCCAATCGTACCCAAGTTCTTGAGCCGAGGCAACTTTGGTGATGACGGACACGTGGCCTTAGGCAAACGAGTCAGGTTTCCTAAATTCCCCCATAAAAAATATTTAGGTGGCGACTCTGTATCTGGCAAAGCAGTCCATGTTTGACACTTCTTTACAAAAATCTATTTTCCAAAACGATTTGCCGAATTTGGACTCTTTGGTGATTTATCAATCTCACATTGAACATTGTGAGATCAGATTAAGAACCAACACAAATCGAGTCTGAACTGTAGCATGAGGCCCAAGGGCGCGTCTACACATACGAGCAGGTGGACATTGAGCCGCTGGAGTCTGACCCTGAAGATTGACTAGGGAGTTGTGGAGGAGTGGTTTGGAAATACTCTTGGATCCTGAAGGACGTTCCTGATCCTCTAATTGCCACCTGAAAAAGGGATTAACAGTCCAGTCGGGGGTGCCGGAATTAGCACTCCGACGGACAAGTCAGTATATGTCTCTCGTTTGCTTATGTCTTAAGTTTCTTGGGTTTTTTCTCACGTACCTTTCTTTGGTTGATGTTCCTCTATTTATATTTGCTTTTGGGCCCTAGGGTCGAGCCCACTCTTAATCCATCGTGTGATGGCTCATTCGGCCCCTTCTGTCGTGTGCCAATTCCCACTCAGCTTTCTGTTCAGCTAGCTCTATGGCCGATTAGTTCATTCGGCTTCGGGATCGTACATGACGAAGCCGAACATAATATATATCCTGATTACTATCAAACCCATTATTTGGCTTCCCTACAAGTACTAATATTCAGCTCCCACAATTGCCCCCCAAACATCCTACTAACTCCAGTTAGTTAGCATGTTTGGTTTTGAACTTGAAAAGTCAAAAAATTCGGCGGTTAACCTCATTCCAACATAAGTGTCAGAATGCGTACGCTTTTTAGGCATCATTACAATTTCTCGGCCCTTCGTACGCTTCCTTCATTTAATGCGATTTGAAACTATGTTGTCCTTTCGAATGTATGTTTTTTGAATACGCAAAGTTTCTGGTTTGCCTTTCAGTATACCTCCATTTCGCGACCTCTGCAACTTCCTCCCCGTTTCTCATTGTCTTCTCCGCTTCTTGTAAGTTCTCTTCTCTTCCATTTCGATTCCCCTTTCTTTGTTTGTTTTTAGTTTTGCATACTCCCTAAACTGGCTAGGATGGCCAAACATTTGAAAGCCCTTCTTTCTACGGATCGAGTTTCTGGCTTTCGACGTCATTTTTCCATTCCTGACGACATCCACCTGTCACTCACGGTGGAGAGCAGCATTGATATGGAGAGGACTGATGAGAGCACAATCATCTTTCCTCTCCTATCAATTACTGAGGGAGGAGTCTGTTTCCCCTTTCACCCATTTTTAAGGGCCGTCCTTCGCCACTGGGGTCTAATCCCTTCCCAACCTTATGTAATTTTTTACCGAATCATAATGGGAATTATAGAGTTGAACCAACGCCTTAGGATCAATCTTGGTATCCCTGCTATTCGGCATTGCTATGCCTTGGCCAAGTCTTCTGGCCGGCAGGGGTGCTACTTTCTCAGGGCTAAGGACACCGACCATCATTTGGTGACTATGCTTGCCAGCTCTGGTAAGCGAGTTGACGATGTCATGGTTGTTATCTGACGCAACTGGGAATTCGGTGAGGGCGAAGATCACCTAGAACCTGTGCCTAAACGAAAAGGCGAACCAGGTGGCCGTATAGTCTCTTACATGTATTTGCCATATATTTACACGACTTTTCTTCCATGCACTTAACGTTTTATTTATGCAGGCAACGATTTGAAGAAAGTTATGGTTTCGGCCAACGACGCCGTGCTTGCGGAAATCAAAATCGCACTCCAGTTCTTTGGCTGTCCAAACCTCCAAAAGCAAGGGAGGTCAGCTCATATACTTCTCAGATACGAGCCGACTTACGCAATCTTTTCGGCCGCAAACAACATTCCAATTTCGAGGGGCAAACAGCAGCTCATGACTTTTATCTTCCCCAACTTCAAAAACCTTAGGCAGATTGGTTTGAAGGCTTCTGATTTGCAGCAGGTGGAAGACCAAGTAGCCGAAGAAGTCGTCAAGCAGCCAAATCAGCCTATTTTGGAAGCTGAAGAAGTTGACGAGGCTCTGAATTTGGCTTTCGAAGAAGCCGACCTTAATCGATCCAACCCTCCATCTACTTCAGGCCGAGGGGACGTCTCTTTTGAAGACATTTTTACCGACTTAGGGGACCTTCCCGGCACGTACCCTGAGAACATGGCTGGGGAATTGCTCACGCAGCTGGCCAGGAGGAAAAATGCCGAACGGATGGCCACCCAGAGGAGGGTCGAGACCAACCGATCTGAACCTCCCCTTGCTGTCGTGGCTGAGTCTTCTCAGCCGAATATCAAAACGGAGCAGGTTGAAACGGTTCAGGTTGAAACGACTGAGTCAGAGCAAATTGTCGAACAGTTTGATCAAGAGGCCGAGCAGAGGGGGGAAAAGCATCCCGCTGAGCGCGAAGCCGACCCTGAGGAAATACTTACCGATAAACAGCCATGCTTGGAGGAGTCAAACTCGGTTGTGCCGTTCATCTTCCTACCAAGGATAAAGAACGTGCCGATTGCGTCTGATGCGTCGACTCTAAAAGATCCGGCTGTGGCCTTGAGTGGAGCCAGATTTATTGTCAATAACATTAGCCGCTCAATCGACCATATTGGTATGTGACTTAAACTTGTCTGCAGTTTTCGCCTATATATTTTTTATTTTTATTATTAGTTTTTTTTTAAACTCTAATTCCTTGTTTTGTAAACGACGGGCAGGATAGCTGAGATTGGCTGCCGTCAACATGATGCTATTGAACAGATTGGTTTTTTGAAAACTGAAATTGAAAATGAGAAGAGCAAGGCCGTGGAGGCCTCTCAAAGAGCCGAGTCTGAGGCGGCGAGAGCGGCGGAGGAGCGTGCAAGAGCCGACGCCAAGGCAGAAAAGGCGAAGAGTTCTGACCAACTCAGATTGGCCGTTGAGGAGAGGGCAAACGCGAGTGAAGATGCGCTCAAGTTAACCAAGGAGGTGATTGCCAAGCTAGAAGCCAATTTGGAAGAGTCGAAAAAGGCAAAGGAAATAGCCGACTCCGAGATTTCCAAAACGTTCCAAGCTAGGAAGGACGCCGCCTTGGAGAACTATGTGGAGGAAGTACCCAAGTTCGAGAATCGGGGCTTCAAACATGGCTGGCTCAAAGCCCTCACTGCCGCTAATGTGACATTGGCGCAGCCGATTCCATACGAGCAAGTGGACGTTGAGCCACTAGAGTCTGACCCTGAAGATTGACTAGGGTGACATTTTGATTTTTGTCAGGCATCTTCCATGCATAGTTTTTGTAGGTTTTTGTTAGTAGATTTTTGTTTGTTTACTTCAGTTAGAAGTTAAATGTAGGGTTGAAGTTAAATGTAGGGTAATTTTCATGTGTAAAATGACTACTATCTGTACTCAATTTATTAATGAAAATTTTCTTTGCTTTTCTGTCTGTTGCATGTGCTAGTTAACAATCTAGTAAGATGTAAGATCATGAGATGAGTAAATTAAACATCTAATTAAATATCTGCAGGTTAGATAGCTGCGTATCTTTGCAATTTAGCCGAATAAACTAACCATTCTGCCCTTGTCTCGGTTAATGAACTGGAACGCCGAATATCGATGGTTCATGGATTGGCTAAGGCATATGAATTAATCGGCAAATAAATTAATGAATATGCCCTTGACCCAGTTAGTGAATGAACTGGTTAGAATGCCGAATATTGGTGGTTCATGGATTAGCTGGGGCACATGAACTTATCGGCACAAGGCCTTGAAATTTAGCCTATTAGATTAACGAATCTGCCCTTGCCCCAGCTAATGAATGAACTATAACGCCGAATATCGGTGGTTCATGGATTGGTTGAGGCATATGAACTAATCGGCGAATAAATTAATGAATATGCCAGTGAACTGGATCACTGAAATTTGGCCGATTAGATCAATGAATCTGCCCTTGCCCCAGCTAATCAATGCATTGTAACGCCGAATATTGGTGGTTCATGGATTTGCTAAGGCACATGAACTAATCGGCGAGTAAATTAATGAATATGCCCTAGACCCAGTTAGTGAATGAATTGGAATACCGAATATCGGTGTTTCATGGATTGGCTGGGGCATATGAACTCATCTGAACTCATCAGCGCAAGGCCTTGAAATTTGGCCGATTAGATCAACGAATCTGCCCTTGTCCCAGCTAATCAATGAACTGTAATGCCGAATATCGGTGGTTCATGGATTGGCTGAGGCACATGAACTAATCGGTGAATAAATTAACGAATATGCCCTAGACCCAGTTAGTGAAGGAACTGGAACACCGAATATCGGTGTTTCATGGATTGGCTGGGGCATATGAACTCATCGGCGCAAGGCCTTGAAATTTGGCCGATTAGATCAACAAATCTGCCCTTGCCCCAGCTAATCAATGAACTGTAACGCCGAATATCAGTGGTTCATGGATTAGCTGGGGCACATGAACTTATTAGCGCAAGGCCTTGAAAGCAAGCATTGATGAGAGTGCCCCGGGAGTGCTGCACCCGTAATGAACAAAGGGGATGGGGACTGCGTGCGTGGAGGTGCCATTGTTGCGTTTAAATCCAACAAATTGGGAGAGGAAAAAGGCAGTGTGGATGACTGTGGATGGCAAGAAGACTATTCTTCAACAACAGAGGGGAAGGTAGAACACTGGCGGAACTGGACGTAGAGATTAATCGAGGTGGCGAGCCTACGCGCACGGGGAGTAGGACGGCGAGGAAGCGTGAGAAACGCCATTCCCCACGTCATCGAAGTAGGTCACCCAGAAAGGAAAAATAGCAATGAGGCAACTCCCCTCGCTCGAGAGGAGAAACTAGTGCGACACTACGCCCGTTGAGTTTTTCGATTTTCGTTGGGAACAAACCGATGACGGAAGCGGATTCCATTATCCGCGACCCAAAAGTAGCAGTCGAGTTTGGTCGACAGATTTTTTCGCCAGAAGTTCAGTAGTCCATGGTCGGTCGGGCTGAAACGCCATGAAACGCCATGAAGTTCAGTAGTCCATGAAACGCCATTCATGGAGTAGTAAAGGGTTTGTATACCGCCTATGAAATCGGCATGCGGCTTCGTGCCGCGAGAAAGGAGATAGAGCAAAGGGATGCTCGCATTCAGAGCTTGCAAGCCCGTGCGAAGAAGGCCGAAAATGAACTGAAGAAAGCTAACACATTTGAGACTCATTCGGCGAGTTAAGTGAATCCGATTGTCGCGAAATGAGTAAACCGCCGAATTTTGGATCACGCGACTGCCGATCGAGAAACAGGGAGCATGTTCGCGATAGAATCTGCGAAGGCCATGTCCTATGAAAAAGGCTTCCATGACGGCCGAAAAATTGGAATAGACAAGACGAAGGAAAAACTAGTCGAGGAAGTATGTCAATGCAAAAATCGTAGATTTAAGCATGGATGGATCAAGGCACTCCAGGCCGCAAATGTTGATCCGACGTCGCCCTTGTATCAGAGTTATACTTTTCCGTTCGAAGCTTTCAATGCAGAGAAGACTGATGACGAGGAGGGAGCCGAATAATTTTGATGTACATTGTTCCATTTTCATGTAAAGCATGTACTCATGATCTATTAAATACATAAAAAATATTATTCGAAATGTCCATATGTTTATTTCGATCAATGCCTGTAGATTAAGTTGTGTCTACTATTTTATGTCAATCGCGCTTGCGCTTGTCAATCACAAGTCTCGACAGGAGCTCTGAATTCGGAGGCTTATTCAGCCCGAACATGTCATTCACGAAGGGCGCTCAAAATTCAAAGGCTTTTTGTATTGGCCAATCGTGATTTCCACGAAGGACACTCCAAATTCGGAGGCTTATTCGGCTCAAACGTGTCATTCACGAAGGGCGCTTCGAATTTGGAGGCTTTTTGTATTGGCTAATTGTGATTTCCACAAAGGGTTCTCCGAATTCAGAGGCTTATTCGGTCCAAACGTGTCATTCATGAAGGGCGCTCCGAATTCAGAGGCTTTTTGTATTGGTCGATTGTGATTTCCACGAAGGGCGCTCCGAATTCGAAGGCTTATTCGGCCCAAACGTGTCATTCACGAAGGCCGCTCAGAATTCAAAGGCTTTTTGTGTCGGCTAATCGTGATTTCCACGAAGGGCACTCTGAATTCGGAAGCTTATTCGGCCCAAATGTGTCATTCACAAAGGGTGCTTCGAATTCGGAGGCTTTTTCTGTTGGCCAATCGTGATTTCGACGAAGGGCGCTCCGAATTCGGAGGCTTTTTGTATTGGCCGATCGTGATTTCCACGAAGGGCACTCCGATTTCGGAGGCTTATTCGGCCCAAGCGTGTCATTCACGAAGGGCGCTCCGAATTTGGAGGTTTTTTGTGTTGGCCAATCGTGATTTCCACGAAGGGTGCTCCGAATTTGGAGGCTTATTTAGCCCAAATGTGTCATTCACGAAGGGCACTCTGAATTCGGAGGCTTTTTGTATTGGCCAATCGTGATTTCCACGAAGGGTGCTCCGAATTCAGAGGCTTATTCTGCCAAAATGTGTCATTCACAATGGGTGCTCCGAATTCAGAGGCTTATTCGGCCAAAACGTGTCATTCACAATGGGTGCTCCGAATTCAGAGGTTTTTAGTATTAGACAATCGTGATTTCTACGAAGGGCGCTGCGAATTCGGAGGCTTTCTCACACAACCAGAACTCACTGGGCAACACAACCAGAACTCACTAGACAAGAGAGAACATTGTATTGAAAAAAGAAAGATATACACAGCGTAAAATCAAAACAAGCTGTCATGCTGTACAAGTTAATGATAAAATTTGCGCAAGTGTGTGGAATTCCATGAACGCGGCAAGCTTTTTCTATCAATGTCTTTGAGCCAATATGCTCCTGCCCTACGATTGAATTAATCTGATAAGGGCCGTCCCAGTTAGGACCCAATTTTTCGTCAGTCGGATTCCTAGCAGCGAGAAGCACTTTCTTGAGGACCAATTCTCCTGGTGTATAACGGCGTAGCTGAACATGTTGATTATACGACTTAGCAAGCTATTGCTGGTACCGTGTCATGGATGCAAAGGCACAGTCTCGGCGTTCTTCAATCAGAGTCAAGTCCAAGGCCAACATCATATCATTTCAGCCCATGTCAAAAACCTTCAATTTCAAGGTTGGAAGGCCGATCTCTAGGGGGATGATTGCCTGGGTTCCGAAGCATAGAGCAAACGATGTTTCCCCAGTGGATCGCCTCGGAGTAGTGCGATGAGCCCAGAGCACACTGGGCAACTCTTCGACCCATCTGCCTTTAGCTTTCTCCAGCCTTTTCTTGATGCCATCCAAAATAACCTTGTTGGTGACCTCAACTTGACCATTGCTTTGGGGGTAAGCCGGCGAGGAAAAGTAAGGCCGAATACCATAAGTGTTGCACAATTCTCGATATACGCCACAATCAAACTGGGTACCGTTGTCAGAAACAAGTGCTCGTGGTATGCCAAACCTTGTTATGATGTTTTTCCATACAAAACGCTTAACGTCAGAATCTCGAATATGTTTTAGTGCCTCCGCTTCGACCAATTTTCTGAAATAATCCGTCACAACAATTAGGAATCACCTGTTGCCTGGGGCCCATGGTAACGGTCCAACGATATCAAGCCCCCATTGAGCGAACAGCCAAGGACTAGTGATAGATTTAACTCCTCGGCTGGCAGACAAGTTAAGGGGGAAAACTTCTGGCATTGACCACATTTCTTGACATAACACTCGGCATCAGTTCACATGGTCGGCCAATAGTACCCCTGCAGTATGGCACGATGAGCCAGAGAACATCCGCCCGAATGGGCACTACAACTGCCTTCATGTATTTCAGACAAAAGTTCCTCGACTTTATCCAGGTGAACACACTCTAAGTACGGCCTGGAGAGAGATTTTTTGTAGAGCTTCCCCTGCGGATCCAAATAGTATCGGAGGGCTTTGTTTCGAAGTTTGTGTGCTTCTTTCTTATCCATCAGGAGCTGCTCTGAAGATAGGAATGTGGCGATAGGGTCCATCCAACTCGGACCCGGTTGAATAATGTTGACCTAAACTGATTCTGAAGAGGCAATGCTCGGCTCAGGGACAAACCCTAGTTCAATTGCCCGCTTAATTTCCAAGTTGATAGTAGAGGTTAAGCAAGCCAGGGCATCTGCATGCGCGTTCTGATCCCGGTTTATTTGATTCAGCTCATGGTGATCAAATTTCGTGAGCAAAAAACTCGCCGTTTTCATATAAGCTACCATGCGGTCATTTTTGGCTGCATATTCCCCTTTCAACTGGTTGATTACTAGCTTTAAGTCACAGAAAATAAGCAGACGCCACGCACCGAGGTGAAGTGCATTTCGCAAGCAGGTTAACAGTGCTTCGTATTCGGCCTCATTGTTCGATGCGTTGAAGCCCAATTTGACAGCATGTTTAATTATTGCCCCTTTGGGGGTCATGATTACTACGCCAGCCCCACTGCCACGCTGGTTGGATGACCCGTTGCAATATATCTGCCAAACGTCGCCAACATGCATTCTCCAGTTAGGCTTAGTTTGCACTTGATCAGATTTAAAGTCGGCAAGGGATCCTGTGAACTCGGCTACAAAGTCGGCAAGCACTTGCCCTTTGATGGAAATTCTTGGTAGAAACTGGATATCATACTGGCCGAGTTCAAGAGCCCATTTCGAGACGCGCCCCGACGCTTCCGCGTTGCGGAGTGCTGACCGGAGGGGATATTTCGTTGGTACCCCAATGGTATGCCCCTGAAAGTAGTGCATCAATTTTCTTGCAGCCATGATGAGGGCAAGGATAAGCTTTTCTAATGAAAGGTAACATGTCTCGGCATCGGCCATAGCTTTGCTCACATAGTAAACTGGTCGCTGCTCCCCTAGTTCTTCCTTCAACAGTACGACGCTGACCGCCCGGTCAGATATTGCCAGACACAAAATGAGTGGATCACCGGCCGCAGGTGTTGCCAAGAGTGGTACTGATCGGAGATAAGATTTCAGGCCATTCAAAGCAGCTTGGCACTTAGGAGTCCAATCAAATGCTCTACCTTGCCGAAGTGTGTGAAAGAATTGTCGGCAGTAATCTGTGGAATGACTGATAAACCTGTTGAGCGCGACGGCCATCTCCATTAGCTTCTGAACCTCTTTGACTGACCAAAGGGATCCAAGCTCTAGAATTTCCGTGATTTGCCTTGGATTGGCTTCGATTCCACGGTGGTTAACGATGCAGCCAAGGAATTTGCCGGATCCGATGCCGAATGTACACTTAGAAGCATTCAATTTCATCTTGTACTTTCAAAGAATGTTGAATGCCTCTGACAAATCGGCTAGATGGGAGTGCTTTTCCTTGGATTTGACCACCATATCATCGATGTATACTTCTGTGGTACGGCCGAGTTATTCCTTGAACATGGAGGTCACTAGTCTTTGATAAGTTGCCCCCGTATTCTTCAGCCCAAAAGGCATGACCTTGTAGCAATATGTTCCTCTTGGGGTGAGGAATGCGGTTTTTTCTTGATCCTCCGGATGCATGGCAATTTTATGATAGCCTTTGTAGGCATCCAAGAAGCTCATGCGTTGATGATGTGCCGTTGCATCTACGAGTTGGTCTATTTTGGATAGGGGAAAACAGTCTTTGGGACAAGCTTTGTTCAAGTCCGTAAAATCCACACAGACACGCCAAGAGCCATTCTTTTTCTTTACGACCACAGTATTGGACAACCATGTAGGATAAGTTACTTCGCAAACCGCCCCGGCTTCAAGTAACCGATCTACTTCTTCAATGACGGCCGAAGTATGCTCCGCGGATGACCGCCGGCTTCTCTGAATAATCGGCTTACATTTTGGATCGATGTTCAAGCGGTGTTAGGCCACTGATGGATCTACTCCTGGCATCTCGTATGGGGACCATGCAAATACATCAATATTGCAGAGTAAGAAGGCTACCAACTCCTGTCTTTCGACTTTATCCAAGGAAGCGCCGATCATGAAGAACTTGTCAGGACTTCCATCAATTTTGACCCGATGCAGGGCTTCGATTGTTTTTTCACTTGGGATCCTCCCAATGTCTTCGAGGCTCTCCCTATCCAGTACCTCAATTGAATGCACTTCTAGTTCCCTTGGTCTCTTTGTAGCTAGAAGATAGCATGCCTGAACCGATTTCTGAGAGTCGCGAATTTGTTCGATACTGTATTCAGTTGGAAAATGGAGTAGTTGGTGGTAGGTTCTTGGCACGGCTTGCATCGTATGTAACCAAGTTCTGCCCATGATCAGATTATACAGCGAAGGGAGCTTGACAACCAGAAATTCCACGTCTACTGATCTGGTGCCGGCCCGTATAGGTAGTGTGATCTTGCCCAAAGGATACTCCAGGTTAGCATTGAAGCTGAATAACGGGTAATCAGCCGGAGACAGGTCTGAATCGGTAAAACCAAGTTTGACAAAAGTTTTGTAATACATTATCTCCGAAGTGCTGCCCTGGTTAATGAGAACACGCTCGATGGTGAATCTGTTTACATGTAACTCGATGACGAGGGGATCAGTGTGGGGGTGGGTCACTCACACTAAATCACTGTCATCAAAACTAATCATTCCAGTGTCGTGTGGCCGTTTCGCTGGCGTCATAGGGCTATGGGTGCTAGACGGCAACTGGATTGTGTGCACCTCAGGTGGCTCCGGCAAGTTGTATATCATATGCATTACACCAAGAGGAGGTGACTCTGGTCGTAGAGCTACCGTATTTGTTGAATTGTTCTTTCGGACGTATTGCGTAAGACGGCTGTTTTGCACCAATTCTTCAAGGTGATCTTTTAATGCATAACAACTGTCAGTGTCGTGACCATGGTCTTTATGATACTCACACCGTTTATCCTGTCTTCTCGTATCGAGAGGTCCCGTTATCTTGGGCGGCCACTTGAAGAAAAGAAGGTGTTGTCCTTTTGACAGAATCTTATTGATCGGCTCTGTCAGCTCCGTGTATCTCTTGCCCCAGCGCCTTGTGCGCTTGCTATCCACTTGATACTGTTCATTAGCTCGACGTGAACATTGGTCATTTGATCGGCGCGAGTCATGCCTTTTGTCTCGTTTAGGTTGATTCCGCTGCTCGGGGCTTCTTGACGGCACAGCGCTAATCGGCTGAACAATTCTTGACATGGCTGTCTCAACGGTTTTACGTTCGACTTTGACTCGAAGGGCATCGTCTTCCACTTTGCAGTATTCTTCGACCTTCTTCATTAATGCCCAGACAGTTTTGGGGGGATGCCTGGTTAATGAACTACGGAGGGGGCTATCTAGATACAATCCCATCTTAAAGGCGGTGATGGCCATAGAATCATTGCAAGCATCATCTACCAGATTAAAGCACTCCCAATAGTGGGCCGAGTATTCACGAAGTGTTTCTTTTGGTTTAATTTGTATGGCCCAGAGAGAATCGGCTTGCTTCGGCTAGACCTCATTAGTGATGAATTTCACCCTGAATGACTTTTGGAGTTGGTGGAAGCTCTTAGGCCTGGTTTGGATACTCAAAAAAAAGTCAAAAAGTTACTCAAAAAGTTAAAAAGTTATCACTATTCACCCAAAAAAATATTAAAAAAATAATTTTACACAATCTTCCTTTTCAAACAACTCTGACGGCAGAGCAGGCGGAGCTGGGGTGGGAAAAATTGCACGTATTTAGGTATACAAATAATACGGTGTTGTTTGGCCCGTGAGAGCCCATCACGGGTGCCTTTTTAATAATCTAAACCGTTCAATGTATAGAACTCGTCGAGTACTATATGCATGTAAAAAATTATATTGATCAGATATTGGTAACTATATGATCAAATCAGTTAAAATTTACAAAATGGATGGTGTTATAGTTAACAGTTGAAAACAGACTAATCCAATCAGATAGCTATCGATATCCGATCAACGTGATTTTTTACAAGATTATAGTACTCAATGAGTTCTACACATTGAACGGTTTTGATTAGCAAACGGGACCCATGGTGGGCCCCCAGGGGCCGAACAGCACCTCCAATTCAATGCCCGAAAACCAGGGAATCATCTCCCAGCCTCCACTCTACCGACGTTGTCCCTCAATTCATCCTATCGTACAGCCTATTCCATCCAATCTTCTCCTATACACTAATTTATATAATTTTTTAATACACATTTTTTCGTAAAAAGTCAAAAAGTTTTCCCAAACAACCATCTTTTTTCCTCAACTTTTTAGTCCAAAAAGTCAAAAAGTGCACTTATTTAGGACACCCCAAACAACTTCTTAATCGATGCCGGCTCCAGTTTATAGTACCATCTCACGGCCAGTGGTCCCAGATTGCTTGGAAATATCTGACACATGAGGGCTTCGTCGTCAGCATGGAGCGTCATCGCTTGCTTGTAATGATGAATGTGATCAGTGGGGTCTGATTTTCCGTCGCAGAGGGTGAGCGACGGTGCCTTGAGCTTTTTGGGTAGCACAGCCCTGGCAATTTGTCACACGAATGGGTCATGTTTATCTTTTTCATCTGAATCATTGCTTCTCCTTCATCTATGCCGTACATATGGACTTCCTTCAGACGAGCTGGATACATCGACGCACCCTTTCTTTCTGGGCTCCAGGGATAGTGAGTCTGAATCACTATCATTATTGCATTTCTAAAGTCGACGTCGGCAACCATCATTCTTTCCCGAAGGTTGATCCCGGTCTTGGCATGCGGCCTGTTGGGATTTCGCCACCTCCAAGGCTAAATCCTGGCGCAGGTGCTCATTCTCAGCCATCATGTTCTCCAGCCGCTGTTCACTTTGCTTTGCCTGATCCATAATCGTCTGTATTGTCTCATGCATTGAAGTTGAGGGTGAGGTCTGAGCTACTGAGTCAAAGTTCAAGGCACGTCGCGTGGCGATATTCTTTGGTCCCAGCATGTTTCTTGGAGTGAGATCGTCTCTTGGTGTAATTTCTTTAGCGACTATCGGAGGATCTTCCGTTACGCCCGCCATGGATGTACTTGAGTATTCCCACAGACGGCGCCAATTGTGGAGGAGTGGTTTGGAAATACTCTTGGATCCTGAAGGACGTTCCTGATCCTCTAATTACCACCTGAAAAAGGGATTAACACTGCGGTTAGGGGTCCTAGAATTAGCACTCCAACGGACAAGTCAGTATATGTCTCTTGTTTCCTTATGTCTTAAGTTTCTTGGGTTTTTTCTCACGTACCTTTCTTTGGTTGATGTTCCTCTATTTATAATCGCTTTTGGGCCCTAGGGTCGGGCCCACTCTTAATTCATCGTGTGATGGCTCATTCGACCCCTTTTGTCGTGTGCCAATTCCCACTCAGCTTTCTGTTTAACTGGCTCTATGGCCGATTAGTTCATTCGGCTTCAGGATCTTACATGATGGAGCCGAACATAATATAAATCTTGATTACTATCAGACCCGTTATTCGGCTGATCCTCTAATTACCACCTGAAAAAGGGATTAACACTGCGGTTAGGGGTCCTAGAATTAGCACTCCAACGGACAAGTCAGTATATGTCTCTTGTTTCCTTATGTCTTAAGTTTCTTGGGTTTTTTCTCACGTACCTTTCTTTGGTTGATGTTCCTCTATTTATATTCGCTTTTGGGCCCTAGGGTCGGGCCCACTCTTAATTCATCGTGTGATGGCTCATTCGACCCATTTTGTCGTGTGCCAATTCCCACTCAGCTTTCTGTTTAACTGGCTTTATGGCCGATTAGTTCATTCGGCTTCAGGATCTTACATGACGGAGCCGAACATAATATAAATCTTGATTACTATCAGACCCGTTATTCGACTTCCCTGCAAGTACTGATATTCGGCTCCCCTGCAAGTACTGATATTCAGCTCCTACAAGAGTAATTTTGATTTTTGTTAGGATTTTGTGTGCGTAGTTTTTGTAGATTTTTGTTTATTTATTTCGGTTAGAAATTAAATGTGGGGTAATTTTCATGTGTAAAATGACTACTATTTATACTCAATTTGTTAATGAAAATTTCCTTTGCCTTTCTGTCTGTCTGCTACATGTGTTAGTTAACGGCTAAGTAAGATGTAAGATCATGAAATGAGTAAATCAATTCGGCGATAAAATAACTGCGTATCTTTGCGATTTAGCCAAATATATTAATGACTCTGCCCATGTCCCAGCTAATGAATGAACGGGACCGCCGAATATCGCTGGTTCATGGATTAGCCGGGGCACATCAATTTAGCAGTGCAAAGCTGCGAAATTTAGCTCAATAGATTGATAAATCTGTCCTTGCCCCAGCCAATGAATGAACTGGACCACCGAATAGCGGTAGTTCATGGATTTTCTAGGACACATCCACTTAGCGGCACAAAGCTTTGAAATGTAGCCAAGTAGATTGATGAATCTGCCCTTGCCCCAGCTAATGAATGAACGGGACCGCCAAATATCGGTGGTTCATGGATTGGCTGGGGCACATCAACTTAGCGGCATAAAGCTTTGAAATTTAGCTGAATATATTGATGAATCTGCCCTTACCCCAGCTAATGAATGAACAGGACCACCGAATATCAGTGGTTCATGGATTGTATAGGGCACATCAACTTAGCGGCACAAAGCTTTGAAATTTAGCCAAATAGATTGATGAATCTGTCCTTGCCCCAGCTAATAAATGAATTGGACCGCCAAATATCGATGGTTCATGGATTGGATGGGGCACATCAACTTAGCAGCGCAAAGCTTTGAAATTTAGTTGAATAGATTGATGAATCTGCCATTGCCCCAGCTAATAAATGAACTGGACCACCGAATATCGGTAGTTCATGGATTGGCTAGGGCACATCCACTTAGTGGCCCAAAGCTTTAAGGTTTTGGCGCAGAGAATTGAAGAGATCGCCTTGGGAATGCTGCACCCGAAATTAATAAATAGGGTGGGGGCTGCGTGCACGTAGGTGCCATTTTTGCGTTCAAATCCAACAAATTGTGAGAGGGAAAAAAAGCATTGTATCGAACCAAGTTGGACAACTGTGGATGGCAAGAAGACTATTCTTCAACAGCAGAGGGGAGGGCAGGACACTGGCAGAACTGGATGCAGAGATGAATCGAGGTGGCGAGCCTACGCGCACAGGGAGTAGGACGTTGGGGGAGCGTGAGAGGCGTCACTCCCCACGTCATCGAAGTAGGTCACCCAGGAAGGAGAAGCAGCAACGAGGTAACTCCTCTCGTTCGAAAGAAGAAACCAGTGGGCCACTGCACCCGTGGAGTTTTTCGGTCTTCGTTGGGAACAAATCGATGACGGAAGCGGATTCGATTATCCGTGACCCAAATGTGGCAGTCGTGTTCGCTCGACAGATTTTTCTGCCAGAAGTCCAGCAGTTGATGGTCGGCCGGGCCGATTATGAAGTTTTTCGGGAGGGCGTCCATGGAGCAGTAAAAGGGTTATATACCTCCTATGAAATCGGCATGCATCTTCGTGCCAAGCGAAGAGAGATAGAGAAAAAAGATGGTCGCATTCGGAGCTTGCAAGCTCGCGCAGAGAAGGCCGAAAATGAGCTGGCGTAATTGTCCACATAAGTTTGGTGTTTTAGGCCTTAGACACCACCTTATTTGAGTTTATTGCATTTATTTAGTGCTTTTCTTACTTGTTCTCATCCTTAATCACCGCTACAACCTCCCTCATTTCTTAGTTTTTTCTTTGCTTTGAAAGTGGTTTCAAACTATTTATTTGTTTAAGCATGAGATTAAGGTGTCATGCCTAATAGTTTAATCCCTTTGGGGGTTCATTACCAACAGTATGATGTCTCTTCCATACCCAAAGCAACACTTGGTTTGAGCCCTCTTTCCATTAGAGGACTTAAACTCACTTTTGGACTTAGTTGATTAAAGAATTGAAAGGTAACCAAAATAGAATAATAAAATTGGTGAATAAAAAGGTGCAAGATAATAATTTGGTTTGGGTTCAATTGAACGTTAATTAAACCCTTGAGCTTTGAGTCGTTTCATACTCCATAATGATGAAAACGGTTTAAGATTCATTATCAACTACTTCCCTTGATCTTTCATGATAGGGACGTGGTTTTGAGAGTCTTGTTTTGTTACATCCAATGAACTTGCACACTTTGGTTCATAGGCCATCATGCAATGAAATTGCATAGATTGATGGTTTGTGAATCAAGTTGTACTACTCCTTTGAGCTGTTCAAATGATAAGAAGTGGTAAATTGTGCAAACAAACCCTTGAGAATACCTTGTCCCTGCTCTATTTGCTCTCTGTTGTAGCAGGATAATCCAGTCAGCAGTGGCTGGCAAGCCATCTTCAATGGACGGCAGGCCCTCTACCGGCCACCAGTGCAAAATCAAGCAATGTCCTTTTGAAGCATAATAGAGTTGGTCTGGAGGTGGAAGTCAGTGCAAATGTTCTACTGTGCAACAGAAGCATTCAGCAGCAGAAATAGTGGCTTTTTTGGGTGAAAACAACATTCATGCATGAGCCCTCCATCGATCTTCGGGATTCGTGTTGTAAATATATTAGTCTGGTGATTAAAATAGTGGCTTTGTAATTAATTAGTTAGAATAGCTAATTCATCCCGTATTGTAATTATTTTAATTAGCTAGATTAGTTAATTAATTCGATTTGTAATAATTAGTTCAGTAGTTTAGCTAATTTTATTCATTTGTTGTTGTAATAGCTAGGTAATTAGTTGGCTAGTTAATTTATTCGGACTATCCTTCGTGAGAGCGCAATGTTGTAATAAGTTGTATGTCTTCCAACCCCACGTCTTTCTCCATTTTATTTACTAGCTTATGTTGGTTAGTTTAGGGCATCGTGTTTCTTTTAGCATATTTCATGTTTGCATCAACTTGTGTTGCATGCATTGGGCTTGACACATCATTCTAACATGCATTGTTAGTTTAATACTTCTTTGAATACGTGCTTAGACCGCATGCTATCAAATTGATTCATATGCTATATTAGTAATCGAGCCTAGTAAATTACATATCGCGTGTGTTGCATCAGTCATGTTGCATCAATTAGAGAATACATTTTTCTAACTCTTTTCTTTTTGGCTTGCCTTGGAGTACTAGGTGAGCATTTTTGCTTTAGTATAATTGCATGAGTGTGATTGTTGCCAAACCTAGTATGCTTGTCATGATGCTAATTGCTTAAGTTCTATAATTGCTTGAGTGCCTGTGGATGAAAGCTAATTGCTTGAATTGGAATAATTTGAGTAATGTTTATATGTAATCACTTTTTCAAGTGGTACATATTCAAAACAATTTGAAAACAAACATGAATTGAGTGTTCCAATTCTTACAATTTAGTCTATACTTGTGTGTGTGCGCATCACATAGTAATGTTAGCTAATAATCGAAACAGGAGCATATGATGTAAATAAGATTTATATCATGATTAGTAGAGGCCGATCTTTGATCGGGCGAGCGGGAGTGCTCAATTCATGACCTTTCCCTCTCGTACCTAAGTTCTAGAGTCGAGACAATCTTGGTGATGACAGACATGTGGCCTTTGGCACGAGTCATGGGTTTCCTGAATCTCCCAAAAACATTTAGGTAGTGAGTTTGTATCTGGCAAAGCAGTCCATTTTTGGCAATTTGATTCAAAATCGATTTTCCAAAAGATTTGCCAAATTTGGACTCTTTGGTATTTATCTATTTCACATTGCACTTGTGAGATTAGATTTAGAACCGCAGGAATCTGATATTGTAGGGCTTGTTCGTCTTCCGAAAGGGGCATGAAAACTCTAGCTACAGGTATCTTAGAAAAGTAACTCGTGTGTGCTCTATGTGACTATGTGCTTACTTGGTTTGCCTTATGTGGTATAGATACATGTATAGGCATATGTGTAACTCGCGTTTGGTGTGTGAGATTTCGTGTGGGGTATTTAAGTGTGGGTTAAGCCTTATCTCTCTTTTCTTATAGGATATAAGGATGCAAGTGACCCCAAATAGGGGAACACTTTTGGGACTTAAATCTTTGGCACCACTTTTTATTGGTAAGATATATCATTTTGGGATCATGTAAGAATGCGATTATGAGATTGGTGTGGAACCTTAGTTTATCAATTTTGTAAGTTCATGAGAAGCAGTTGTGACCTTATGATGGTAAACTTATTTTTTATTGTATGGTGAAAGGTTTGTGGTTATGAAAAGTTGAAATTATCTCATAAACTCACATTGAAATTTTGGAAAAGAGGCTAGAAGACAGGTCTTGGAAGTGAAGTGAGATAAGGATTAAACCTTATGGTAATAGACATTGATTGAGACCCTACGGACGATCAGAGTGACCTAAGGGTAAGCGTTTTGGAATGTTAATATTGGAATATATGAACTAGTTTTTAAAAATTTTCTCAAACTAGGTGAAATTAGTTTTATTTAACTTGGTTGGCGGAGTAGCATAAGGAAGAGGCTATGTGATAGGTGTCTTAAGGGTTGGCTCCATAAACATCGATACCATGTATAGCGATTCCAGTTTTGACCCGGCCTTGGTTGTACTCCAGACTCGGGTTTCATAGTTTAGTGTTGTGGTTCATCTCTTATTCCCTTTCTTTTCCCTTAAGTTTGTCTTTTGGATTGTTGTGACTGTGTTTGGGACAGGTTGGTTGCTTGATTTCCAAACTCTTGTTGCCCAGATTTTTGCTCCTCCGCTCGAGCGGGCTTTGCAAACTCTTAGTACTTTTGTAGGTCTACAAAACTACTGGGTGAGTGTATTCTACGCTCGAGTAGTTCTTTCTGCGCTCGAGCAGCCACTTCTTGCGCTCGAGCAGTTGGTCTAATGTCTGTAAAACTGTTAGATGTGTGTATTTTGTACTCAAGCATCACTTCTTGCGCTCGAGCGGTGATGGTCTTCTTCATTGTGTCTTGGCGCTCGAGCGGAACAACTTATTGTGTCTAATGCTCGAGCATCACTTCTTGTGCTTAAGCGAACTGTGCGTATATCAGTTTGTGAATGTGACTTTTTACATCACTTTTTCAGATCTTTTCTTCCTAAACCCTAAAGTTGAGACCCTCTCTATCTAAAACTCTCTCTCTCTCTCTCTACATTTTCACCTAGTTATAATGATTTCTCTACCCATTTGCCTTTGTTAAAAAGAGTGTGCATCTCAAGGTCTCCATTCTGATCCGAATAGAGTTGGGTTTGAGCATCTTTGGAGTTTCATCTTTGCCTTGCTCGTCTTCTATCTTTGAGGTAGGGATTTTCTACACTTTCATATGGCTTTTAACTTAATTATGGGTTGTAGTGTAATAATGGTTGAATTTGGGGTATTATGAACAAACCTAGGGTTTAGGTATTAAATCAAAATAGGAGTTTCTAAGTGAATGAGTTATAGATGGTTATGGGATTGAATATGAGGCTATATTGTGACAACATAGTTGATTTTGGCATTTGGGTTAATATTTGGGAAAGATGTGAGTTTGCCCTAAAATGTTTCAAATATTTATTTGTATAAATAAATGAAATTGGTGTTGTAAATGTGAAATTAGATGAATATGTTTGTGAATGGTGGAGTTGGACATGCATTACCTCTTCCCTGTGAAATTTTAAATAATTTATTTGTCTTGAGATTGAATAACTGTTTAAAAATATTTGTATTGGGCTATCGGTGGATGATAGATATGATTGTTGTAGAAATTGCACGAAAAATAGATAAATTGAAACTAATCTCTTGTTGGTTGTCATTGAATGTGACCAAGTTTTAAAATACATTGTATATATATGATGTTTGGGAGGAGAAAGGGGATGTACTCCATGTTTGGGAGGAGATATGGGATGGACTCCATTGAATTAAGTTGGCATGTGTGTCCTGGGTGAAAGTCCCGAAACCGCACGTATACATGAGTGCCGATCCCACGGACAAAATTTTCGTAAAATAGCAAATTGAAGTGCTTATGTGATAATTGTGTTGATTTAAGAACCACTGAGTTGAAGTCTCAGTTGGGTTGTCTGGAAGATAATAAAAATCGACTCATGAATTGAGATGAAATGAATTAACTTGAAATGAATTGAAGGAAAATGGATTGAGTTATGAAATTTGGCACTCTATGATTAGGTAGGATATGAATGTTTTGTCACAGGCATTGTATATGCACATTGTACTTATATCTTTGTTAAGATTCATATATTGTGTTAGATAGTTTTTACTGGGTTTTGGCTCACCTATTTGGGAAAAACCATTTTTAGGTGTCAGTGATATGCCTCCGCCAAGGCAAGAGCTTGGAGGGACTTTGGAGCAAGAGCTTCCTTTTGTCGTGTTCTTTTTGTATAGCCAAGGGCTTTATCTGTGTTGAGCTAGGTTCATTTTTGTTGTAACCAAGCAAGGACTTGGAAAGATGTAAGCCTTTAGGACATATAAACATCTGTTCAACTTTCATTCCCCTGTACTACTTGTAATACGTGCTATAAATTCAGGATAAACTATTTATGAGTGTATAACGCATGTGTCACTTTTTGTATATCAATTCAGATTAATGAAAGTATATTATTTTTATTATTCTTCCACTTATGAATTGGGTTTAGTGTATTTATTTTGAAGGCGTGACACATGAGTCAAGCGTGGAGTTGTTATGAATAAACAGAGACTTATGGATAGGCATTTTGAAATAACTTATGTGGTTAGGATAAGGAAATCTTCATAAGAGGTGGTATTTGACTTGCTGAGACAAATAAGCTTGCCCATCATGTTTCATTCTTGTTATGAGGTAGGAGTTATGGATACAAGAAATGTAAACAATTGTTTGGGGTCAGTTTTGATTCATACCATGATGGAGCGAGTATACTTATGTTTTTGATATACCAGATTGTAGTGCCCTTGAATTTAGCTGAGACCTTCAATTTAGAATGATTGATAATTGTTAATTATGATTGTTTCGGATTATGAGTCCAAGTTTTATGAGAGTTAAATACATGAAAGAATTATGAATGGAAATGGTGTAAATTGTGGTGATACAGGTTATATGGTTAAAGCTGAGGTTGAATTCTTCACTGTGTTTGATAGGCTATGTTATTATTTAAATTACATTAAGTTGTTGTCAAATAGTAATGTCAATTATCTAGTGGTCTCACCTCAAATTTGTCTTACCGTTAAAAGTGAAGAAATTTTGTGTAGTAAAGGATGTGCTTCTTCGAGAGTTTGTTTTATTCAGAATTCTATTGTAAATCATAAGTGAGCGAACTAGGAAAAGAATTTTGGAATAGATTGGGATGAGATTAAATTTGATTGGGATTACGGCATTTAGTGGAATTTCTAGTAGTAAAAAAAAAATGGTGACTTGTGAGATGACATTCTGGGATATGTAGCCAAGTTTTAAATGCTTTCGAGTTTGGTGGAGTCAGTTGTCTTAGAGTTGGTTGTTAAGGTACCCAAGTGCAATATGTAAGTGTTTAGGGATATGAGGTAATTGATGTCTCAGGAGTTGTGTTAGCAAACCAATGTCTTTAAAGAAAATTTTTGAAATAATCATGTGAGGATGTTGTGATGCTATGGAGATTATGATTAGGTGCCTTGAGATGGTTGAGGTGACTATGATTTGAGTATTTTCATGAAAATTTGTGCTTGATCCATTGTGGGTGATTGATGTTAATTCTTATAGTAACTCTTACTTATGGATTAGAAATTGTGAATAGGAGAAGTATACGTGAGCATTTTGGGGTTAAGTTTGGCATGTATAATGACGGTGATTTTCATGCAATTGAAATGGAGGTTATTTTGTACCCTTTGTCCTTTAGCTATAAGATTGTTTTGTATCCTTGGTGTAAGAGTTGTGAACCCCGTATATTGATCCTTTGTTTTGCTATAAGTGTGGTGTGAATTTGTGCTATTGGTATGTTGATCTAATATTATTGGATTTAATTTGGGTGTATTTGACCATTGTTGACATGGAAATTTTTTAAAAAAGTAAATGAGTGGCATTATAACTCATGGTTACATCTTTTAGAATTTGGGTGGAAGTGAGTTGACTAGAGATTTTGGAGTAAACACAAGACTATGAGTATTCGCTAGTGTAACCTTTCATCTTGAGTTGTGTAGTCTTTTCTTGGTGGGTTTGATATGGTAGTTAATGTCATTATTTTGTGACATGAGCAATTATGAGTATTAGATTTTATTTTCTTTGTATTTTAGTAAGCTATGATGGATTACTTTCTAAGTTAAATTATTTTTTTAGATGCAAAACATATTTATTAATGTTTGGATTGAAGTCTTGGAAAGATTATTTACTTAGAATTATGTATCAGAGTTGTAGAATTATATATTTTGGCAAGTGATGTACATTAAATTTCGTTTGGAGATATTTTATTGTCATTTGAGGTTAATCTATTTATTAACAACTCAAAAATTTTAGGGTCGTTTCAGTGTAAATCTTTACAAGTGTTTCATTATGCTTGGTTCAGGATACTTCTAGGGTGAGGTAGAATACTCTGTTAACTACCCTCAAGAGTGATGTTAATTATTGTTGTTGAGTGAGTCCTGTTATAGGTGTTGTTTGAAATCAAATTTGATCTCGTAGGTCATCGCAATATTAGTGTGGAGTAGTGTTGCAAGTTTGGAGTTAGTATCATGTCATAGAGATGGTGGATGTATTGATACATATGATTCTATTTTGTAACCTCGTAATTGAAATTCATGGAATAAAATACAAGGATTTTAGTATGAATTAGGTATCGAATTATTGATGTTGACTATAGCTTCCGCATGAATGATGAGAAATGTATTATGAAAATGAATTATACTTATGGGATCAGGTATTGTAGACTCGACTTTCTTCGCACGGCCCCCTTTCGGAGAGGCGCGAATTGGTCCTACAGTTCGGACTCCTATCACGGTTTGAATCTAATCTCACAAAGTGCAATGTGAGACTGATAAACACCAAAGAGTCCAATCGGACAAATCATTTTGAAAAATCGATTTTAAATCAAATAATGCAAAAATTGGACTGTTTTGCCAGATTATAGAGTCGCCACCTAAATGTTTTGTTTTTGGGAAATTTAGGAAACCCTGACTTGTGCCAAAGGCCACGTGTCTGTCATCACTAAAGTTGTCTCGGCTCGGGAACTTGGGTACAAGAGGGGAAGGTCCTGAAATGAGCACCACCGCTGGCCCGATCAAAGGATCGACCTCTACTAAGCATGATTTGTTGTTTTATAAATGCATGTGTTCTTATTCCGGTTTATTAGCTAACTTTACTATGTGACGCACACAAGCAAGTATAGACTAGAATCGTGAGAATTGGAATGAATTCGACTCATGTTTGCTTTCGAAAATGGTTTGAAAGTGCCACTCATAAGTGGGCTAAAGCGCGGATTTGCCACCCTCAAGCGGACTTAAAACATGATTTGCCACTTCGCAAAGTGGGCTTAAAACTCACATTCGTTGAATTGTTCCAATTCAAGCAACAAAGCCTTTATCCGCATGCATTCATGCAGTTTAGCACATAAGCAAATAGCCTCATGGCAAGCATGCTATCATGGCAACACTCACACTCATGCAAGTATGCTAAAGCGTAACACTTGCAGTGTACTCTGAGCCAAAACAAAAGTTAGTTAGAAATATGTATGATCCTAACTATACAAGATGCCTAATGCAACACATGCAATAATGCAACTAAATAGGCTCGGCTATCTAAGATGGCATATGAATGCAACAAGTTGATACACGTATTCAAATAAGTATTGAAATACGATGCAGTTTGAATGATGAGCCGAGCTCGGTGCATGCAATACAAATGAATGATGCAAACATGCAAGCATAAGGTATGCTAATTGAAACATGACCCTAAACTAACCATCGAAAGCAGTTAAGTAAAAGGGAGAAAGAAGTGGGGTTGGAAGACATACATACACACACGCACGCTTATTACAACATTGTGCCCTCGCGGAGAAGGGTCCGAATAATTAAGCTAAGCTACACTAAACTAACAAGGGGCTCAGTTCACACTCAAGCCAACAAGGGGCTCAAGACCACTTTCAAAACAAATTGAAAAGTGAAGAATAGAGGGAGGTTGCAGAATTTTCAGTGTTGAAATCGCATGAAAAATAGTGCTACAACATGCAAGCAACTCATGCACAACATGTTCAAAAGCCAAAAGCATTAAACTAGTGAAGAGCATTACACTAGAGGCATGCAATATCAAGCTCGAATGGCCAAACCAGCTCAGAACAGAGCTACAACATGCCAAAACAGTGGCTAAAACATGCTGAGATAGAAGCATAGAAGATAATGCTCATTTGTTAGCTCGCAAACAAGGCTCAAGGCACAACTCTCAAAAGCAATGAAAGAGTGAAACAAGTGAAAATGTAACAGAGCTATATGCACTGAAATCACATGCTAAATGATGCTACAACATGCAAGCAACACATGCACAACATGTTAGAGGCCTTAAATCACTAAGCTAGTGAAGGCATTTACACTACAACCATGCATGGCAAGGCTCATATGACCAAGACAGCTCAAAACAAAGTTATATCATGCCAAATTAGAGCCTAAAACATGCTAAGATCAAGTCACAAAAATGTAGGAAAACATGCTCACATGTTGGACTATCTACACTTGCAAACAAGGCACAAGGAGGGGAGGCCACCCCCTTCTATTTTGGACCTCAAAAACAAGTTTTTACCACTGAAATTCCCCCAGAATTTAGTGGTTTAAAGGGCCAAAAAGTTTGACTTTAGTATGTTAAAAGATGATGCAAGAAG
This sequence comes from Camellia sinensis, assembly GCF_004153795.1. Classification (NCBI taxonomy): domain Eukaryota; kingdom Viridiplantae; phylum Streptophyta; class Magnoliopsida; order Ericales; family Theaceae; genus Camellia; species Camellia sinensis. Next base: position 451,565 of record NW_021025693.1, read on the forward strand.
CTCACAAGCTAAGAAATAAAAGGGAGAGATAATCCCTTAACACAAAATAGGCTCAAACCAACATGTTAAGGCCTAAAAATCAGAGGTTTTCTGTAGTTGAAAATCAAGCCAAAAATAGTGTAAAAAGATGGCAAAGCTAGCAACTAGAACAAAGCTTACAAGGTAAAGTCTTATACCTTTGAAGCACAACAATAATTCTAAGCTAAAACCAGCCTTAAGAACTCAAACAAGGCCTCCAAGAACCTCAGCTCCAAGGTCAAGGTGTTTAGTCAAGGGTCTTAGTGCAAATGTGTAGAGAATTCTCACTTTCAAGCACAAAATAGGAAGAGATAGAGGATTCTAGAGAGAGAGAAAGGAAATTTGCTCACAAATTTTTGTAACCCCTCAAATGGGGGAGAGACCCCCCATTATATAGAAAAACAAGCCAAAGGCTTGCCTTCATCCCTCCATACATGTGTATGGAGATGAGCATTAATGATCAACCGCTGGCACAGCTGGCAAATAAATATCTAAAAAAGGAGAAAAATGATTGTCGGCCATCATTAATGGCCGACCGGCCACAAAAGTAGCCAACCGGCCATCAATGTGGCCGACCGGCCACCACTGATGGCCGGTAGGCACAAGCCATGGCCAATGGACATTGGGGATGGTCGACAAGCCACCATCTCCTCCAGATTCAAAGCAATAAGCTCTTGGTCCACAACCAAGCACAAAACAGACAAGATTAGAGGCTCCAAGGCAAGGCGCTCAGCCGAGACCTTCAAAGACTCAAAACGAACATGAGCGAGCACAATCATTGGGTGTTCAAATGATGATGTCCAAGTCTTGAGGACGGTCAAAAATGGGGTGTCTACAGGTATCGATAGTTTCATTGGTTCCAAAGAATGTGAGTGGATATGAGTTAACCTTTTAATTGGTAGTACCGTAGTATGGTTAGAATGTGCACCTAGTATTGATGAATTCTATGTGGACTCGAAGTGCATTGTAGGAGCATTTGGGTAAATTTTATGTTCGAATGAGATTGTTTGGATGGATATAGACAAATTTGTGTAAATTGTTGGTTGGTTCGTCGAGTGGAAGGAATGGAGTGGATAGGTAAAAATAATATAGAAATTGCTTGGTTGGGCAATTAAAGTTATGATTTATAATTTTCGAGTAGTGTGGTTGGCATGATTGCATTGTGTTTCACGAGGGTTTGAATTTCTTGTTGTTCTAGGTGAAACAGTTGAGGCTAAGGTAATATGCGAATTTTTGTGTGTGTGGAATAATTCAAGGAAGTATATGATTGTATGAGGCGATGAATGGAGGTTTTTATGGATAAAACATTTCAAGTTAATATTTGTGCTGGTTAAATTCCAAATTGAGTAATCGAGTGTGAGTTCGTTTTACTATGGAGATGCATTAGTTGTTGTGTGACAATTGCAATTATAAAATATATTATTGAATTGTATCTTTAAAGGCAGAGTGTTCTCGTTGATTAAGAGTCTTGAGATAGTCACTTTGGGTTGGTTTCAAGTAAATTGTTACACTAGATTATGGAAAAGATTGTTTATCGTGAGTCACCATTAATGGTATGTAGTGTCTGAATATTTTTTTGAGTGATTTTTGAGATAGTTGGATTTGTTTGGTTGATGTGACCTATTGAGACACTTCTATGCAGTGAACAAAATTTGTGAGTGTGTTTGGTCATGTTCGAGTGAGATTGCAAGTGTAGTTGTATTTTAATGGCGAGTTTGAAAGATCCTAATTGATCCATTTCATATTACATGAACTAATTATTCCTTCCATTCTGAATTATGGTTTAAAATTTTAATGCGGATGATTTGAAATTGAAGGCTAGCTTCTATATAACAGTTTACCTTAAATTTTTTGGGGCCAACCCTAGGGTGTAGAAATTTTATTTTAAGTTTATTGCAAATAATAATTTTGTTGATGTCATTAGAACGTGATGTTATCACAATAAGTTAAGATTATTGGATTAGATTGTTCATCATTTCTGCTTAATCCAAGTTATAAGGAGTAGCAGTACCATCATTGAGGAGTTATTATTGTGTTTACATCTCTATAATTAAAGTGAGTCTTGGAGTTTCGATTTCAGTTACGGTCTCTTTACAATGGGAGGTAAGAGGGCATTAGATTCTTGAGAGTGAGCTTAGTATGTGTTTGGGGTATTGAAGGAACATCTCAATGAGAAAATGGTTATTGAGAGTTTAAAGTTCAAGTGATTATGTTAAGAGTAAATCTCATTATTCTTTTTATCAAGACGAATTTCGGGGACGAAATTTCCTAAGGTGAGGAGATTGTAACACTTGGTACTTCTTGAACTCATGATATTCCTTGTGACACTCGTATTATTGTACTTAGAGCCACTTTGGTTCATTTTGGAATATTGATTGAGGTGGTATCATAATGGTAAAATAAGATTGAACCGAAAACATTGGTTCAGTAAATTATCCCATGAGTAGTCTTCACTCTTTTGCCCTTTTCTCTTTCCATACTTTGAATTTGGATGTGATGCTAAAACTATTGGAAAGCTTGTTTCAGGAGCTTCAATTTGGACATAAGACTGACTTAAAACAGAGTTCGAACGAGAGAGTTATACCCGTTTGAAATTTGAGTATCTGTGTTAGAAGCAAGTTCGCTCGAGCGAAGGAAGTTGCTCTTAAGCGGTCTACGCGAATTTCAAAGATTCTGGGAGCTTCTTTTCTCTGCTCGAGCCAAGCTTTGTTTGCTTGAGCGGTCAAGTTGATATCAGGTACTATAAAGTGAGTTTTTGGCCCAAAATCTTTATTCTTTCTTCCTTTTTTCTCTCCCTCTCCTCAATATCGAAACCCTAGAGCCCCGAACACTTGATTTTTCCAATTTTACCCTTTGAACCACCCTAGATCCGTCAAGGAGGTTGAAAGGAAAGCTTGGATCAAGAGTTCTACCGATTATTTCATAATTTTTCCAAAGTTTCAAGTGGGTTCTCATCTTTAACTTCCAATCTTGAGGTAGGAGTGTCTTTAACCTGTTATATATTTGATTTGAGACCCACATATGGTAATTTCATTAGATATTCATCCCTATATATATATATGTATGTGTGTATATGTGCATGGATTGTGTTGGTTAATAAATGATTTGGAAGGATGTGGTCAATACTTCATGATTTTTGGATGGAATGATGTCTATTATTGATGATTTTCGTTGTCGATAGTCCTTAAATCATAAAAGAGAGAAAACCCTAAATTTCCCATAAACCCTAGTTTTGAGATTTCTTCAATAAAGAGGGGTTTTGCTCAATTGGTTTCAACAACATAAAATTGAATGTATTTACTTAACTTTAAGGTTGAAATGTTAGATTTGAAGATTTTCTTTATATACACTTTTAGTTGGTAAAGGTTATTAATGAGGTATCCAACATTATGGATGTGTAAAGTAGTGAATTGTTGTAAATTGAAATCATTGTAGGAAAACTTGAAGATTTATAAATTCATGTATCATATGCATTCCAAATTTCTCTTTTGATACTATGATGAAGTGATTGTTGAAAATTAGAAGGGGGTAAATAGTCTATGAGTCTGGGTAGTGAGTCGGGTTGGTTTTTGAGTTGTGTAATGTAATTGGTACGCACGCAGAGAGTCAAGGTGCTCAATTGCCCTGTCTGCGCATATCGCCAAACAAATGTGGAAAAATGTTTTTGGGTGTCCACGAGCCTGCCATTTTAGGAGTTGGCAAATATGGAAAAATGGTTTTTGGATGTCCACGATCTCGCCGTTTCAGGAGTTGGCAAATGTGAAAAAATATGGTTTTTGAAAAATGGTTTTGGGTGTTCACGTCCCCACCTTTTTTGGAGCTGGCAAATGCGAATGGGAAAAATGTTTTTGGGTGTCCATCGCCCTGCCGTTTCTAGAGCCGGCAAATGTGAAACTATTTTCAGTAAACAAAACTATATCTATATATGTATGCTTTGATTTTTGGCTCATACTTGGGATGTCATAGTATATTTACCACCGGTGGATAATGTAGAAAGATTGAGCAAATTTCATGCATTGCATGTTCTCACTCACGTACACAAACACTTATATGCATCTTCCTTTCTATTTTTCAAATGTTTTCATTGCATGATTATGTGTCTTTCAATTAATTATATAACTTGTTAAAATCATTACCTACTGAGCCTTTGCTCACCCCAAAGCTAACCAATCTCAGGAAATGAAGACTAAGCATCTCCTAAGAGATTTCTTGAGAAGAAAAAAAACCCTTTTGGAAGGTGAAACCTTTTGTTGAAATCTTTTGTGTTCAAGACTAAGGTTGTATTGTAATTGGATGTCAGTTTTATGCTAGTGTAACGAGGAACACATTTTTGAAGGAAGTTGACTTGCGATTTGTCTTATTGTACATTTTCTTACTTTTGAACTATTTTGTTTTGTTTATGGATGTAATGAGATGATATTGTAAATCTTAGGGGATAGTTTAAAAGGGAAGGAAATGTATTGAATGTAATTTCAGTATTATTGTCTCTATCTGTATGGTGGGTGTTGTATGGCGGGAATGTTCAAGTGAACAAGTTTTTGGAGGTGTTTTCCCAAGGCGTACAATTGTACTTGCATTGTTGCAATGAATAGAAGCATAATCCTTCCAAGAAAAAAAAATATAAAATATATTTTTTAAAAAAAATGAAACTGGAAATGCTTGGTAATGGGTAATTAAAAAAATTAAACATGTTCATCCTTGGGTTATCGAAAATGTATCTTTTATTTGACAGTGGGTTACCAGACATATATTTTTTGTTCGGCAATGTGATTCCAGACTATTTTATTTTGTTCGATGCTAACACACCAAACAAAAGTCGAAGAACTCTCTCAAAAAACAAAACGAAAACCTACTAAACAAATAAAAAAAACTCACCATTTCACTTTTTTGATGGTTCTTCATCATCGTTTCTTCATCCACTACTTTCTTCTATGATCAAAACACTATGATTCTCACTTTTTGAAAAGAGATATGCAGTAGAGAAGAAAAATTAAGAAGGGAAGTAAAGCAATAAGGATTGAAGAGCAACGGGTGATGATAAAATATATTTAATTTTAGTCTTTTGTCCTTAAAAGTAATATATAGAGGGTGTAAAAAGGTAAACTAGTGGTGTAAGTAGAATTACTCAATACGAGTTTTTTCCTGTAGTTTGAAAAATTATAAATACCCCTTTATCAAAATTTATTATTTAACATAATTAACTATAAAAAAAATTCCTAACGGTTCTCTTATACAATGATAAAATTACCTGAATTCTTAATTGAAATAAATTTTTAACATCATTAAAAATTGTTAATTGACTTGATAGTTTATTAATAAAAGGGTCATTTGTTATGAAATTATAAACTTCAAGGGGTGGGATGTAGAACTATAGAGGGCAAATTGTATTTTAACCAAACCTATTTGTAATTTACCCAATTTTTAAAGTTCAATGTTTCTTTATGTTTTCTAGTTTTTTTTTTTTTTTTGGCATACACTGTCTCTTAGAGCTTCATGATGTTGAGGTGTTTTGTGAGGTTTAAACCAGTGATGTAACAAAATAAGAGTTTTAGAATTCCTTTCTGATTAAAAACGATCAGTTGTTGGAAGCGATATTAAGAACACTCTTGGACATTTATTAACAATGAAATTATAAACTTCAAGGGGTGGGATGTAGAACTATAGAGGGCAAATTGTATTTTAACCAAACCTATTTGTAATTTACCCAATTTTTAAAGTTCAATGTTTCTTTATGTTTTCTAGTTTTTTTTTTTTTTTTGGCATACACTGTCTCTTAGAGCTTCATGATGTTGAGGTGTCTTGTGAGGTTTAAACCAGTGATGCAACAAAATAAGAGTTTTAGAATTCCTTTCTGATTAAAAACGATTAGTTGTTGGAAACGATATTAAGAACACTCTTGGACATTTATTAACAATACCTTTCAACACCAGGCTATTTGCTGGTACTCTCATTCTAGATGATTAAACCACTAGTAATTTGATTTCCATGTTCAGTTGTGTTCAGAATCAAGTAAAAACTGTCATTTTTTTGCTTAATAAAACAACACCCAAGTGGTATATAATTGTGCAAGTTTTACAATCTATAAAATCCTCTTCATTTTATTGATTTTGTTATTTATATGTAAGAGAATGAATGTGCTTTTGCCTATGTAAATTTTCTTCATTGATTCATGATGCTATGGCAGACATGTAAGTTATGTTTGGATCCGAAAATTGTGAATGAAAAAAAAAGGGTAAGAATTTTTGAAAAAAAAATTTACTTTTATTTCATTCACTTATCTTTTCTCTCTACCAATATTGAAATGTGGCAATAAGAGTTTGTTCTTTATAGTGTTTACTCTTTTCATATTGTTCTGTTGTGCAAATTTAAGTTATGTTGTTACTTTTCAGAATCTATTTGTTGTCTAGTGTAGGTTTTAATTGTTGATCTTTCCTATGTTGTTATAATGATTGGTCGTTGCTAAAAGCAATGAAAATTGAGCACATTTTAGGTTTGTAGCTAGCACAACAGTTCATTTGAGCACATTTGTGAAAATTGAGCACCTTGGGTTGGGGTAAAACAACAATGAGTGGTTGCTTTAAGGACGCCAACCTGTTGAGAGTACGGTGCTGGCCAAGATGGAGCTGGTATACTTTCTTGGGGCTTGCCTTGCTTCATCGTCTGTAAACTAGGCTAGTGTTAGAAAAGTAACCAACCCAACCTCTTTAACTTTCTAAATAAGCACAATACAGTATGATGGTCATTTGTTGCTCCATAGAATCACATGACAACACTGTTATAATTTAATTTTTTTTATTGATTTAATCTTCTGGGAGTTGAGTTTAAGGTGCCGTACACAAATAGGAGTCGCATGTAATTCGGCTAGTGATAGCTTTACCCTCGATATAAGACTGCCGAGAAGATGAGTGAAGTGGGCCAACCGTGGCCAAATAGAACTATATTGAGGACCGAATAGGCCATAAATTCTACCAAATGATTGGGAATCTAGCTGTCAGGCAGGGTGTCCATAATCAGAAAATAGGCCCCAAAAGAGTAATATAAAAGAAGAGGAGCATCAGCCAGAAAGGAGGTATGTAAGAAAAAGATTACTTGAGAGATAAGAAAGACTTGAGTGCATACTAACTTGCCCGTCAGAGTGCTAATTCCGCCACCCCCGACCTGTTTGTTCATCTCCATTTTAGGTACAAACTCAAGGATCGAGGGAGTCTATTGGGACCAAAGGGTATTTCCAAACCACATCTCCACAATTGGTGCCATCTATGGGAATACTCAAACACATTCATGGAAGACATAACAGATGATCTTCCACTCACTGCTAATGATGTTACACTAAGAGATGATGTTACCCCAAGAACCATGCTTAGTCCGAAGAATATCACTGCGCAAAGAGCCCTAAACTTTGACCCAATGACTCAAACTTCATCTTCAACCTTGATGCAGGAAACCATGCAGACGATCATGAATCAAGCAAAACGAAACGAACAACATCTGGAAGACATGGCGGCTGAGAAAGAACGTTTGCGTAAGGAGTTGGCCCTTAAGTTAGCCAAATCTCAACCAACCGCACCACGCCATGACCGGGGTCGTTCGCCAAAGAAGAACTATGATCGACAGCGTCGACATCAAAAATCTGGTAGTAGTAGCACTTTCGACTCGTCATCCAAGAACCCAGGAAGAAGGGACGAGCTGACATGTCCAGCTCATCCGAAGGAAGTTCGTACATACGGCATAGGCAGTGGAAGGGAAATGATGGTTCGGATGAAGACAAACATGATCTTTTTATACAACACATTGCAAAGGCTGTATTGCCTAAAAATTTCAAAGCACCAGCGTTCACCTTGTATGACGGTAAGTCAGACCCTACGGATCACATTCGTTATTACAAGCAAGCGATGATGTTGCACGCTAATGATGAAGCCCTCATGTGTCGAATATTTCCAAGCAGCTTGGGACCATTAGCTGTCAGATGGTATTATAAACTGGAGCCGACATCAATAAAAAGTTTTTATTAGCTCCAAAAGTCCTTCAGGGCAAGATTCATCACCAACGAGGTTCAGCCAAAGCAAGCTAACTCTCTCTGGGTGATGCAAATTAAACCAGAAGATACCCTCCATGAGTATTCAGCGCGCTACTGGGAGTGTTTCAACTTGGTGGATGATGCTTGCAATGATTCCATGGCCATTTCTGCCTTCAAAATGAGATTACATCCTGATAGTCCTCTTCGAAGCTTGTTGACCAGACGGCCTCCCAAAACAGTCTGGGCGCTGATGAAAAAAGTTGAGGAATATTACAAGGTGAAAGATGATGCCCTTCACGTCAAGGCCGGACAAAAAGCCTTGAAGTCAGCCCTATCTAGTCTGGTTCAGTCGATAAACGCCGTACCACCAAGTAGCCCTGAACTGCAGCGCCGATCAAAGCGTGAAAATCGACGGGGTTCGCGTCAGTCAAACAAACAGTGTTCACGCCATTTGAACGAACAATATCAAGTGGATAGCAGGCACCCAAGGCATTCGAACAAGAAGTACATGGAATTGGCAGAACCAATCAGCAAGATCCTATCTAAAGTCCAGCATCTACCGTTCTTTAAATGGCCATCCAAGATGATTAGACCCCCTAATACTAGACGAAGGGATAGGCGGTGTGAATATCACAAGGATCATGGCCATGAGACATACAGTTGTTATGCACTAAAGGACCATCTGGAGGAGTTGGTGCAAGATGGCCGACCGGCACAACACGTCCAAAAGGGCAATCCCCCAACCACAGTGGCTCTATACCCGAATTCCCCTCCACTTGGTATAATTCACATGATATACAGTCTACTGCCGCTAACTCAAGTACATACGATCCAATTACAACCCAGTTTTCCCAAGCCGTACACACCATCCAAACGGCCTCATGAGCCTGGCAAAATTAGCTTCGACGACATCGATCTTGAAGGGGTAACGCTCCCCCACGATGATGCCCTCGTTATCGAGTTGCACATAAACATATTTGCTGTGGAACACGTTCTAATCGATCAAGGGAGCACTTCGGAGATAATGTATCACAAGACATTCATTAAACTCGGCTTTAATAACTCGTACTTGCTGCTGGCTGAGTATCCTATGTTCAGTTTCAACGCTAATCCCGAGTACCCTCTAGGCAAGATCATGCTGCCAGTGCATGCAGGTACCAAATCAGTGGATGTAGAATTTCTGGTCATCAAACTTCCATCACCATACAATCTCATCATGGGAAAGACCTAGTTACATGTGATATAGGCAGTACTGAGTACCTACCACCAGTTGCTCCGTTTTCCAACACAATATGGCATCGAACAAATTCGCGATTCTTAAAAATTGGCGAAGGCCTGCTATCTTATTGCTTCGACAAGGAAGTTGAAGGAGCTGGAAATGAACTCAATTGAAGTTCTGGATCGCGAAAGCCTCGAGGACGTAGGTAAAACCCCTAGTGATAAGGCAACTGAAGACCTCGATCGGATCAGTATCAAAGGGGAACCTGACAAATTCTTCATGATCGACACCTCTCTGAACGCAGCTGAACAACAAGAGTTGATCTCCTTCTTACTCGACAACATCGACGTATTTTCCTGAACGGCGTATGAAATGCTAGGGGTGGATCCAAGCATAGCCCAGCATTGTTTAAACGTTGACCCAAAAATTAAACCAATTATTCAGAAAAGTCGTCGGTCGGCCGCAGACCATACTTCAGCCGTTGTTAACGAAGTCGATAGGCTGTTAGAAGCCGGGGCAATTCATGAAGTAATTTATCCTACCTGGTTGTCCAATACCGTGGTAGTCAAGAAGAAAAACGTATCTTGGTGTGTTTGTGTGGATTTCACAGACTTGAATAGGGCCTTCCCTAAGGATTGCTTTCCTCTTCCCCGAATTGACCAACTTATAGATGCAACTGTGCATCACCAACGCATAAGTTTCTTGGATGCTTATCGGGGTTACCACCAAATTGCCATGCATCCGGAGGACCAAGAAAAGATCGCATTCCTCACCCCACGGGAAACCTATTGCTACAAGGTCATGTCGTTGTAGACCACCCCGAACTCGGCTCCGCGCGCGAGGGCGCGAATTGCTGTTCTTAGCTACTACAGTTCAGACTCTTGTCACGGTTCTGAATCTAATCTCACAAAGTGCAATGTAAGACTGATAAATCACCAAAGAGTCCAAATCCAGCAAATCGTTTTGGAAAATCGATTTTAATCAAAAAGCGCCAAACATGGACTGCTTTGCCAGATTTCAGAGTCGCCACTTAAATATTTTGTTTTGGGAAATTTAGGAAATCCTGACTCATGCCTAAGGCTACATGTCCGTCATCACCAAAGGTGCCTCGGCTCGGGAACTTGGGTACGAGAGGGGAAGGTCCTAAAATGAGCACCCCCGCTCGCCCGATCAAAGGATCGGCCTCTACTAACATGATATGTTGTTTTTGAAAACACACGTGTTCTTATTCTGATTTATTAGACTAGCTTGCTATGTGATGCGCACAGCATACAAGTATAGACCAAATCGTTTAAGTTAGAACAAACATCTCGTGTTTGTTTTTCGAAAATGGTTTGAAGTTGCTACTCGCAAGTAGGCAAAAACGCAGATTTGCCACTCTCAAGTGGGCTTAGAAAACAACATGATTTGCCACCCTCAAGTGGGCTTTAAAATGCACATTTTGATGAATTGTTCCAATTCAAGTAATGAAGCCTTCATCCACAGGCATTCATGCAGTTAAACACTTAAGCAATTAGCCTCATGGCAAGCATGCTATCATGGCAGTCACTTACACACATGCAAGGATGCTAAAGCATAAACGCTCACAGTGTACTCCGAGCCAAAACAAAAGCTAGTTAGGATGCTAAAGCATAAACACTCACAGTGTACTTCGAGCCAAAACAAAAGCTAGTTAGTAATCAATGCATGATCCTAGCTATGATAAGATGCCTAATGCAACACATGCAAAAATGCAACTAAAATAGGCTCGGCTATTCTAAGATGGCATATGAATGCAACACTCGATAACATGCTTTGAAACACGTATTCAAGTAAGTATTGAAATTCAATGCGGTTTGAATGATGCGCCGAGCCCGGTGCATGCAAGATGAATGAATGATGCACGCATGCAAATATAAGTATGCTAATTGAAACATGCCCTAATCTAGCCACTGAAAGCGGATAAATAAAAGGGAGAAAGAAATGGGGTTGGAAGACATGCATCACACACACGCACACTTATTACAACATTTTCCCTCTTGACGGAGGGTCCAAATAAATCAATTAACTAGCTACGCTAAGCTAATTAATTACAAACCGAAACTAATTAACTAACAAGTTAACAAATTACAAACGCAAATGAATAGCTAAGTGCATTAACTACTTAAGTACAAAACCAACTAGTTAACTAGCTAAGCAAAGCAGTTAAAAGGAACCTCGGGGCAAGCGGTGTATCCATGCTCGGTCAGCTTCGCTCAGAAATCCACTACCGTGCCTCGTGATGCCTCTGTTTGCACTCTTTTGGACTTCTGAAAATTGTGCCAACTTCCAAGATATTTCTGATCCACCTTAAGAACATTCTGAGAGATGGTCGGCCAAGAGGAATGGCCATCGGCCAGAGTTTATGGCCATTGGCCAATTGTGATAGCCGATCGGCAGTTTGGGTGGCCGGTCGGTAGCTTTGATTGCCGGTCGGCCACTGCTTCCTGTAATTTCTCCTTTTGCTGCAACAGAGCACAAACAAAGGCACGGCAGTGTATTTGCAAGGAAATGTGTGTGCAACCACACTCCTTATCATGTCTCAAGCTCAAAGGAGTGTAATGCTCGGCTCTCAAGCCACCAATCACGCATCTTAATGCATGATGGCCAAAGAGTCAAGCTTGCATAATTTCGATGAATGCACAAGTAACACATAGGACTCGATGAGCCTATACCTCTATCATGCTTTGATCAAGAGGGTCGGCGATAAAGAAATGAGGCGCGTTTCATCACTTCAAGTATGAAACGCCCCTCGTTTCTCGTGTTTGGATTAATATCCAATCCAAACACAATGCAAAGACAACATGCAAACAACATGCTATTCTACCAATGCTAGAATGACATGCACAAGATTCTACCATGCAAACAATGCATGCGAGACATGTTCGAAGGCCAAAAACATCAAGGTTAGTATAGAGCCTCATACAAGAGGCATGCAATACAATGCTCCATGGACTTAAACCACATATGGACAGACCTAAGAGGCTCCAAAACAGTGGCCAACACACCAAAACTTAGGCACAAAGGGGCAAGAACATATGCTCATGTGATGGCTCATCAACTAGGCATAAGGGTCAACTTTCAAACACAATGAAGAAGTGATGAATATGAGAGCATGGCATAGGTACAAGCACTGAAATCATGTGAGAAATGATGATGTATCATGCAAGCAACACAAGCCTGGCATGCTAGGGCCCTTAAGCATTAAAGCTAATGAAGTACACATCACTAAGGCTATACAATGCGAAGCTCAATGGACTAAACCAACCCTAAACAGTCCTCATGCATGCCAAAATAATGGCCAAAATGCTCTAAAATGCTAGCATTGAAAGCAATAAAATGCATGCTCATGCATTGGCCCATGAATAAGACATAAAGGTGCAACTTTTAAGAGCACTTACAGAGTGAAAAATATGGAAGTGTGACAACACTATGTGCTCTGAAATATCATTCCAAATGATGTCAAAACATGCACATATGACAAATGAGGCATGCTAGGAGGCTCAAAGCTTAAGGCTAGCAACGGTACTTGCACCATAGCCATATCAAACAAGCTCCAAAGGGGCCAAGGTGACTCAACACAGTCCCAAGGTAGGTCAAAACAAGGCCAAAACATGCATGGAATGAAGCCAAAACAAGCAAGCATGGTAAGCTAAAACACCAAGCATGCAAGGCCAATGAGCATGGTTACACTACAAGTGTAAGAAGCAAATGAGGGATGCTCTAACCAACCAAAAATAGAGTTGTATCATGGCAAAATAAGACCCAAAACACATTAAAATGGTAGCCCAAAAGCTTAGGCAAGATGGCATACATATTGGCTCATGTTTAAGGCATAAATCATGACTCTCCAAAAGCATTGAAAGAGTGAAGCATGAGAGAGTATGACCACACTACACACACTGAAATCACATACCAAATGATGCTAAAACATGCAAATAGCCCAAGAAATACATGCTAGTGATTTGAAAACTCAAAGCTAGTGAGCTAGATTGCACTATGGCTATACAAAGCAAAGCATGCATGACCCAAAACACTTAAAACAGAGCTTAAGCATAGCAAAACATGAGTAAAAGCTTGCTGGAGTGGAGCCAAAAACAAGCTAGAATGGTGGTCCAAAGCATGATGCATGTTAAGGCTATAGGGAGGGTTGCACTACAAGGGTATGAAGCATGCAAGGGGCAATCAATCCAACCCAAAACAGAGTTATATCATGTTAGAATAATGCCTAAAACATGCTAAGATAAAGCCTCAAGGGGGTAGAAAAACATGCTACTTTGATGAGCCATCAACACAAGCAAACAAGATACAAAAGGGGGGGGATGTAGACACCCCATTTTTGACCATCCTCAAGACTTGGACGTCACCGCTTGAACACTCGGTGATCATCCATGTTTGTGTTCGTCTGGAGTTCTCGGAGGTCTTGGTTGCGCGCCTTGCCTCAGGATCTCTCGACTCGACTGTTTTGTGTCTAGTTTTGCACCAAACACTTGTGTTTTGCCTTGGAGAGGCAGGGAATACCTTGTGAGGCATCCCCACACATCACCGGCCATGGCTTGAGGCCACCGGCCAGTGATTTTATGCCATCGGCAATGTATATTGCCGGTCGGCACTCTTTGTTGCCGGTCGGCCATTTATTTTGCCAAAATGGAAATTTTGAATGGCCGATCACTGTTCATCTGCTTTTAGTAGATATTTTGTGCCAGCTGTGATAGCTGGCACCCACTCTGTTCCCCTCCATACACGTGTATGGAGGGATTTCCCTCTTGGATGGCTTGTTTTGGAAGCCTTACAAGAGGGAATTGCCTATAAGAAGAGGCCTCCTCTCTTGGCATTAGGGTTAGACAACATTTTTAGAGAGCTTTGACATTAGGTTTAGGAATTTGTATCTATTCCATCTCTATATTTCCCTCTCTTGTTAGTTTAGTGTGTGTTTGGTCTTACTTTTGTACACAAACACCCACCATTACACCTTTTCTTGGTTATTGAGGGCCAAAGGAGTGTTCTTGGAGTTCTTGGAGCTGGTTTGGAGCTGAAGAAGCTGCTGGAGCTTCATTTGTGAAGAAAGTCTTCAAGGGTAACAACTTTGCCTTGAGGTCCTTGGAAGGAGAGGGCCACCCCCTCTCCTTGTTCTCCTTGCTCTAAATAGTTTGTTTAGAGTGTTTTGTGGTTTGGAGGGGTTTGACCCCTCCTAAGCCTTAAGAGGCTCCATTTTGTGCTATTTTGTGTAAGCTTCGAGACCTTGGTGTTTGGGCCTCCTCACCGCTGAAATCTTGAGGGATTTCAGAGGTGGGGATGGTGCCTTGAGGTCCTAGGAAGGAGAGGGCCACCCCCTCTCCTTGTTGTCCTTGAAAAGGACCATTTTTGGCCTCTTGAGGGAGCACCTAGCTTAGGCTCTTGTTGACCATGCCTTAGCTGATTTTTGTGCTTATTATGTCATAATATGCCTCTGTTTTTAGTTGGTTTTGGTACACCATGCTTGCTTAGCATACATGCCTTGTAATGCCATTTTGTTGCCTTAACATGCCTTAGGTTGTAAACCATTGTTCTAGCATGTTTTAGGCTTGGCTTTGTGAAGCTTTCATGTTTATTTCACCATGATTAAGGTCTTTCCTTAGTTGTTTGGGTCGACTTTGGCATGCATTGTATAGCCCCTTTGCATTTTTGGCTTGTTGGCCTTAAGGGTGTGAGTGTATGGAATGTATTACTTGCTTTGATTTAGTGGGTTGGGACCATTTTCCATGTCATTTCAGTCCACTTAGTATGCTTGTATGCTTGCATTTCATGGCCCCTTTGATGTGTCAAAGGCTTGTGTTGCGTGCTCCGTGTTTTGGTCATTGTGCATGCTTTTGAATTCAAGACATTTAGATGCCATCTAAGTAATCTTTTGGGCTTTGTTTTAGGTGCTAAAACTCTGTTTTGGGTCATTGGATTCATGCCATGTTTGGTCTTATTAAGTGTGGTTCAATACCCCTTTAGCTTGCCTTGAATCTTGGACTTTGCTTGCATACCTTGATTGCATTGTTTGGGTTGGTTTAGCACCATGTTCTTGCATGATTTTCAAGACTTAATTTGCATGCTATATGTCCATGTTTGCATCCTCTTGAGTGTGCTTGAGAATTGCTCTTTAATGTTTGAAGTGTTGGAGATCATTTGCATGCATGTTTGTGTGCCTATTAGTCCTTCATTTTTGAGCACCTTGGCCACTGTTTTAGGCCTAATGAGGGCTGCCTAAACTATGCTCAAGTCCATCCTTTGCTTTTTTCTGCATGCTTGCCTTGCATATTTGCTTGTATACTTGCATAAATGCATTGCATTTCCATGTTTCATCCTTAGCTCGCATGCCTAGGTTGCATTGCATTGTGCATGCATTGCCTCACCTCTTGAAGTGAGCCATGATAGAGGTAGAAGCCCCTTGGTTTGACTATGTGCATTGCATTACATTTAAAATGAAAAATGCACAACTTGGTCTCTTGGGCTATCACGCATTGAAATGCGCGCTTGATGGTCCGAGAACCAAGGATCATGTCCCTTTGAGTCATAAACATGATAAGGGATATACATTGCTTGAAATGCATTTTTCACCCTTCCAAGCCAGGGGCAATTTTCCATAGCCATGTCCCATAAGGTCTTTTGGAAGGGATAGAATTTAGACTAAAGAGGTCCAGTTGGTGAGCTGTGGGCTTACTTTGCATTTATTTTGGTGATTTGAATTGTTTATTGTGTACACCACGCCAAGAAGATTATTCATTTAAAAAAATTAGATTAATAACCAGCAGGAGTGTCACCTATTAAAAAGCATTTGTATTTCAATTCCAAATTGAATACGTGTTAGTTGTAGCATTTCACATGCTATGTTTAGAATAGCCGAGCCCATTTCTAGTTGCATTTCGTATGTGTTGCATTAGCCATATTAAACTAGGATCATGCATATGATTACTAACTAGTTTTTGTTTTGGCTTGGAGTACTCAGTAAGCATTTATGCTTTAGCATACCGCATGTGTGTGAGTGTTGCCATAACAGCAAGGTTACCATGAGGCTAGCTGCTTATGTGATATAACTGCTTGAATGCCTGTGGATGGAGGTTGAATTACCTAAATTGGAATAATGCATTAAAACTGTGAGTTTTAAGCCCACTAGATGGTGGCAAAACCATCTTTTCTAAAAACCCACTCGAGTGTGGCAAAACCTGCATTTTAGCCTACTTGCGAGTAGCAAGCCATCTTCAAAACGAACATATAATGTTTTGTTCCAATTTAGGCGATTTGGTCTATATTTGTTTGCTGCACGCATAACGTAGTAATTCTAGGCTAATAAATGGAATAAGAACACATAACGTTTTCAAAACTGGATATCACGGTTAGTAGAGGCCGATCTTTGATCGGGCGAGAGTGCGATGTCTGGGCCTCATTTACAGCCTTGGAACCTCATCTCTCTTTCGCCTATGTACCACATAGCGTTTCCTCCTGACCCTAGGCAACTTTTGGTCTGATATTGACGGCTACAGCGTCGGCTTTTTGGCACGAGTCTGAGGGCTTCTCCTAATCATTGTCACCCTCTCTCAAATGAAATAAAAAAAAACATATTTAAATACAGAAACCGGTGGCGACTCTGTATCTGGCAAAGCAGTCCATGTTTGGCACTTCTTTTCAAAAATCTGTTTCTCAAAACGATTTGCCAGATTTGGACTCTTTGGTTCAGATTAAGAACCGTGACACGAATCGAGTCCGAACTGTAGCGGGGTCCCTCGCGGACGTGTTACAGGGGACCACCCCCACCTATTTGGAGCCTCAAAACACACTTTCCACCACTAAAATTCCTCTGGAATTCATTGGTTAAAATGCCAAGAGTAGGTGATCTCAAAGGCCTAAAGAGATGAAACAAAACAAAGCAAAATAAGGCACAAAAGAGGGTAGACCACCCCCAATACCAAAGAGGCCTTAAACAAACATTTCAAACACTTGAAAATGAAGCTTTTTATAGTTGAAAGCTAAGACAAAAGAAGCATGCAAAGATGGCTAAGTACTCAAGCAAATCAAAGCTTAAAAGAGGATATGGGACTCACCCTTGAGGAACAACAAAACCAGCAGCTTTTCTGAGCCAAAACCAACCTTAGGATACTAAAACAAGTCCTATGGAATCTCAGCTCCAAGGTCAAGAGGTTTGGCTAAGGGGTTGTAGGCAAAATGTGTGAAGAACACTCACTTTCAAGCAATATATATATATATATATATAGAGAGAGAAAGAGAGAGAGAGTTCTTGAGAGAGAGAGAGAGATATTTGATCTAATGCAAATTTTTAGAACCTCTGGAAAGGGAGAGGGACCTCCCCTCTTATAGAAATCCAAGTCTCAAGCTTGTTGAACAAGCTAGAGGCTTGGTACAAGAATGAATTCTATGCTCACTAGCTGGCACAGCTAGCAACAAAATATCTGCAAAAGCAAATAAAAAGGCCTCAGCCAACAAACATGGTCGACCGGCCATTAAAGGTGCCGACCGACCATCAGAGGTGCCGACCGACCACCACTGATGGCCGATGGAAAGAAGGAAAGGTCAATAGGAATGAGGCCTGGCCGATGGGTTGTAGGGTTGGCCAACAAGCCACCCCCTTCCCTCAGAAACAAAGCCACAAGCTCTTGGTCCACAACCAAGCACAAAACAGACAAGCTGAGAGGCTCCAAGGCAAGGTGCGCAGCCGAGACCTTCAGAAACTCAAAACAAACACGAGCATGGATGATCATCGAGTGTTCGAATGATGACGTCCAAGTCTTGAGGACGATCAAAAATGGGGTGTCTACAGCCATTCGGACTGAAGAATGCGAGGGCAACATACTAAGGGCTGGTCACCATTATGTTTAAAGAACAGCTCGGCCGCACCATGGAAGTATACATTGATGATATGGTGGTGAAATCCAAGGAAAACCATGCTCATCTAGCTGACATATCTGCGACATTCAGCATACTCCAAAAGTACAAAATGACACTGAATGCCTCGATGTATGCATTTGGCATCGGATCCGGCAAGTTTCTTGGCTATATTATGAACCATCGCAGAATAGAAGCCAACCCAAGGCAAATCATGACCATTATCAAACTTGTCTCACCTCAGTCTGCCAAAGAAGTCCAGAAATTGATGGGAATGGCCGTCGCTCTCAACAGATTTATCAGTCGTTCCTCGGATCGCTGTCGACCATTTTTTCACACACTTCGGTAGGGCAAAGCATTTCAGTGGACCCTCGAGTGCCAGGCCACACTAGACAGATTGAAAGCTTATATCCATTCAGTACCACTCTTGGCAACCCCATCGCTAGGCGATCCACTTATTTTATATCTAGCGACATCTGATCAAGCGGTCAACGTCGTATTATTAAAAAACAAACTCGAGGAGCAACGACCAATCTACTATGTAAGCAAGGCGATGGTCGATGCCAAAACACGATACCTACCACTGGAAAAGCTCATCCTGGCTCTTGTGATGGCTGTAGAAAACTGATGCACTACTTCTAGGCTTATACCATAGGGGTACTAATGGATCATCCTCTCCGAACAGTTCTCCATAGCACGGAGGCATTAGGGCGAGTCTCTAAGTGGGCCTTAGAACTCGGCCAGTATGACATCCAATTTTTACCCAAAATGGCCATCAAAGGGCAAGTGTTGGCTAACTTTGTAGCCGAGTTCACTAGGTGCCACGCCAACTTCAAGCTAGATCAATTGTCCCCTCAATCTCAACCAGACTGGAGAATGTATGTCGAAGACATTTGGCAGATGTATTGTGATGGATCATCCAACCAACGTGACAGCAGGGCAGGTGTAGTAATCATGACCCCCAAAGGGGCAATAATCGAGCAAGTAGTGAAACTGGGGTTCGATGCATCAAATAATGAGGTCAAATATTAAGCATTGCTAACCGGCCTACGAAATGCACTTCACCTAGGTGCCAAGCGGTTACAAGTTTTATGTGATTCAAAATTAGTCATCAACCAGTTAAAAGGGGAATATGTGACTAAGAATGACTGAATGTCAGCCTATATGAAAACGGTGAATTCCTTGCTCACAAAATTCGACCACCACGAGCTGAATCAGATAACCTGAGATCATAACACACATGCGGATGCCCTTGCTTGCTTGGCTTCTGCCATCAACTACGAAATCAAACTAACCATCGAAGTGGGATTCATCCCAGAGCCGAGTATCAGTTCCCCCGAACCTGTCCAAGTCAACATCATTGGCTCAGAGCCGAGTTAATAGATCCCATCGTTGCATTTATTTCCTCAAAACAACTATCGTTAGATAAGAAAGAAGCCCATAAGCTGCAGAATAAAGCCCTACGATATTACCTAGATCCCCAGGGAAAATTTTACAAAAAGTCTCTCTCAGGGCCATATTTGGAATGCGTTCACCCAGACAAAGTTGAAGCCCTCTTGACTGAGATACATGAAGGTGTAGACACCCCATTTTTGACCGCCCTTAAGGCTTGGGCACTACTGATTGCTTACTTAATGATGCAGGCTATGCTATGCAAATGGTCGATCTCTTTGGCAACGAGAGCATCAAATCCAAACCTCACACCCCTTTTTTGGACCAAAACTATTTTGAATGGTTTTTTTTAGACCTTAAGGCCCTCTCTTTCAAAATGTTTTGAAAATAAAGTTCCTACGATGTTCTGACGCTCGCATTTCGTTAAATGTTGCGCTTTTCGGTAAACCGAGCAAGGACAAAGTGGAAATGAATGAAAGAGAGATGAAATCTTTGAAAAATCTTTTAAAACACCTTGTTTAAGAGTTTGGAGTTGAAGAAAAGAGGAAAGGAGAGAAGAAAACTAGTTTGGGAGAAGTTCGGCATGAATTCGGGTAGGACCAAAACTGAGCGGCTTCACCAAAATAGGAATAATTTGCACAGTTGGAATTTTGATGCAATGCTGCCATCATTGGAAATCTTACTTCCAAGGCTTCAATTTGGACACAAGAATGACCTGAAAAGGAGTCTAGATGAAGGAGATATGCCCATTTGAAGTTTGACCTGCAGAGCAGATTTTTGCTGTCGACCAAGAAAAGTGGTTGTCAACCACCAGGGGTGGTCAGTCGACCAGAAAAAGTGGTTGACCGACCACTAAGGTCCCAAACTCAGATATTTTGAAGATATTTTCCCTCCAACTGTCTTCCACAACCTCCAGCTGTCCTATAATCAGATATTTCGGCCCAAGGCATGTATTTTGCTATATATTGAGGCATTTCTCTCATTTTGCAAAAGGTTAGAACATTTTGAAGGTTTAGAAAATTTGGGGAGCTTCTCACTCTAGAATCCTCTCTCTCTAGAAGATTTGTGAGCAAATTCTTTCCTCTCTGTAGAATTCTCTTTTTCTCCTCTTGTTTTAGGCTTAGAAGTGAGAATTTCCTACACTTTTGCAAAGAGACCCTTAGCCAAAGTTGATCATCTTTGGGCTGAGGTAGCTTGGACCATTTTTGAGCTCCAAAAGGCTAATTTTGGCTCAGATTTTGGCTGGTTTTACTGTTGTGCTTCAAGGTGCTTCAAGGGTAAGAACTTCCTCCTTTCTAGCTTGTTTTTGTACACTTGCTTTATCCCCATTTTTCCATTGTTTTGTTGTATTTTGGGGCTGGTTTTGAACCATCAAAAACTCTATTTTTAAGGTGTAAAAGTGGTAGTTTAAAGCTTGGTGAGTTTGGGGGTTGTTCTCCCTTTTTGTTCCTTGGCTTGTGAGGCCTTTTGTGCAACTTCTCACCACCTTCAAATCCAACTTTTTTTTGGCCTTTTTACCATTGAAAATCAGAGGTATTTCAGTGGTGGAAACCATGTTTTGAGGTCCAAAATAGGAGGGGTTGGCCTCCCCTCCTTGCTTCTTGGTTACATGTCCTGTTGGCCTAATTATTGAGCATGTTTTTCTAGCATGTGTTGGCTTATTCTTAGATTATTTTTGGGCTTATTTCAGCATGGCATAACTCTATTTTGGCTTGGTTGAGTCACCTCTTACATGCTTTTTACACTTGTAGTGTAATCTTGCCATTCAGCCTTACATCCTTGCTACTTTGGCTCATCATTCTAGCTTATTTTGGCTATGCTCCCACATGCTTTTACTCTTGTTTTAGCATGCTTAAACTCTATTTTTGGCTGGCTTGGCCACTTCCTGCTTGTATTTTGTACTTGTAGTGCAAATCGTGCTTACTAGCTTAACATGCTTGATGTTGTAGCCTATTAATCTAGCATGTGCGTGCCCCACTCCAACATGTTTTTGCCACTGATTTAGCATTCTTTAGGACTATTTTGAGTGATCTTGGTCCTTCAGGGCTTGCTTGATATGGCTATGGTGCAAGTGCCTTAGCTAGTCTTGAGTTTTGAGCACCATAGCATGCTATATTTGTGATGTGTGCGTGATATGGAATCATTTGATATATGATTTCAGAGCATATTTCACTGTCATACTCTCATATAAATCACTTTTTCAATGCCTTTGAGAAGTTGAGCATTATGCCTTGTGCGTGAGCCAATACATGAGCTTATTTTTCTTGCCATCTATGCTACAAGTCTAGCATGTTTTTGCCACTATTTTGACCTACCTTAGGACTGTTTTGGATGGTTAGGGTCATTTGAGTATTGCTTAGTATGGTTGTAGTGTAAAGGGCCTTGACTAGCTTTGAGTTGTGAGGCTTTTAACATGTTGTGCATGTGATGTTTGCATGTTTTGGCATCATTTGGTATGTTATTTCAGAGCATATATATCTGCCACACTTCCATATTTTTCATTCTTTAAATGCTCTTGAGAGTTAAGCTTTGTGCCTTGCTTGCGAGCCATCATTTGCGCATGCGTTTTCTTGCTTTTCATGCTATCATTTCAGTCTATTTTAGCCACTGTTTTGGCATGTTTGACCTCTGTCCAGGGTTGGTTTGACCATTTGAGATTGATAGTGCATGCCTCATGTGTAATATGTTTCATTAGCTTTGATGCCTTGGCTTTTAAACATGCTATGCATGCATTGCTTACATGATAGAGTCTTGCGTATGTCACTTTAGCATTGAAGGTTGATCATCTTGTTTGCGTTGCATGTGTTTGGATTGGACATTAATCCAAACACGAGGAATATCGCACGTTTCATACTTAAAGTGATGAAACGTGTAGCATTTCGTGGTCGCCGATCCTCTTGATCAAGCATGATAGAGGTTGTAGACACCCCATTTTTGACCGACCTTAAGACTCAGACGTCACCGATTGAGTGTTTGGTGATGTTGCATAATGTGCTCGTTCAGAAGTTTCAGAGTCGCGGCCGTGAGCCCTGCCTCCGGACTTCCGAACCTTCTTCTGTGCCTGGTGGCCCAAGAGTTGAGTACCGCACTCCCTTGAGCTTGAGAAATGATAGGGAGGGTGGTTGTGCACACATATCTTGCAAATACACTGTTATGCCCCTTGTTGTTCTCTGTTGCAGCAAAACTGGATCTTGGCAAATCAACTGGTCGACTGACCAGTAGGGGTGGTCAATCGACCACTTTTTCTGGACTACAGCCCCCTTTTCTGGTCAGTAGCCCACCAGGAGGTCCCTATGTTGGAGCAAAAGCAATCTGGAAGTTAGTGCACTTGTCAGAGATCAAATCAAATGCAAACAGAGGCAATTCTGGGCATAGCAATGGATTTCCGAGCGAGGCGATCGAGCATGCGTGCACCCCTCGCCCCGAGAACCTCTTTTAACTTCTTTAGCTGCTTTACTTAGTTAGCTAATTCGTCGGTTTTGTACTTAATTAGTTAATGTGCTTAATTAATCAATTTGTTTTGTAATAATTAGTTAACTAGGAATAGTTAATTAATTTTGGTTTGTAATAATTAGTTTAATTAGCGTAGCTAGTTAGCTTATTATTCGGACCCTCCGTCGAGAGGACAAATGCTGTAATAAGTGTGCGTGTGATTGTGAATGTCTTCCAACCCCACGTCTTTCTCCCTTTTATTTACCAGCTTTTGATGGTTAGTTTTAGGGCATGTTTCAATTAGCATACTTATGTTTGCATGCGTGCATCATTCATTTTGTCTTGCGTGCACCAGGCTCGGCGCATCATTCAAACTGCATTGAATTTCAATACCTACTTGAATACGTGTATCAAAATTGTTGCATCCATATGCCATCTTAGATAGCCGAGCCTATTTAGTTGCATTTTTGCATGAGTTGTATTTTTGCATGTGTTGCATTAGGCATCTTAACATAGCTAGGATCATGCATGATTTCTAACTAGCTTCTGTTTTGACTCGGAGTACACTGTGAATGTTTATGCTTTAGCATCCTTGCATGTGTGTAAGTGACTGCCATGATAGCATGCTTGCCATGAGGCTATTTGCTTAAATTATTAACTACATGAATACCTGTGGGTGAAGGCTTTATTGCTTGAATTGGAACAATTCATCGAAATGTGAGTTTTAAGCCCACTTGAGAGTGGTAAAATCATGTTTTTCTAAGCCCACTTGAAGGTGGCAAATCCGCGTTTTAGCCTACTTGCGAGTAACACTTCCAAACCATTTTTTGAAAAGCGAACATGAGATGTTTTGTTCCAAATCGAGTGATTTAGTCTATACTTGTATGTTGTGCGCATCGCATAGTTAGTTAGATTAATAACCGAAATAAGAACACATGTGTTTTCAAAAACAACATATCATGTTAGTAAAGACCGATCCTTTGATCGGGCGAGCTGGAGTGCTCATTTCAGGACCTTCCCCTCTCGTACCCAAGTTCCCGAGCCGAGGCAACTTTGGTGATGACAGACATGTAGCCTTTGGCACGAGTCAGGATTTTCTAAATTTCCCAAAACAAAATATTTAGGTGGCGACTCTGAAATCTGGCAAAGCAGTCCATATTTGGCACTTTTTGATTCAAAATTGATTTTTCAAAACCAATTGTCGGATTTGGACTCTTTGGTGATTTATCAGTCTTACATTGCACTTTATGAGATTAGATTCAGAACCGTGATAGGAGTCCGAACTATAGTAGCTAGAACCCAATTCGCGCCCTCGCGAGCGGAGAGAGTTCCGGGCGGTCTACAGAAGGCAGTTGCGGTGCCCACACTGGAGGATGCTCATTGGCCCACCAAGCTATAATGCAGGGATATTACTGGCCGACAATGCGCACTGATGGCGAAAACTACGTAAAGAAGTGTAAATAATGCCAGAAGTTCTCCTCATTAACTCACCTGCCTACCGAAGAGTTAAATTCCATTACTAGTCCTTGGTCGTTTGCTCAATGGGGCAATGACATTGTCGGACCGTTACCGCGAGCTCTGTGAAATAAATGATTCCTGATCGTTGCAACAGACTATTTCACTAAGTGGGTGGAAGCAGAGTCACTGGCACATATCCGAGATGTTGATATTAAGCGCTTTGTGTGGAAAAATATTATAACTCGATTCGACATACCGAGAGCACTTGTCTCCAATAACGGCACCCAATTCAACTGCGGCGTCTATAAAGAACTATGTAACATATATGGTATCCGGCCTTACTTTTCCTCACCGGTGTATCCACAAAGTAATGGTCATGCCGAGTCCTTAAATAAAGTGATCCTAAATGGAATCAAGAAACGATTGGAGAAGGCCAAGGGCAAGTGGGTTGAAGAGCTGCCTAGTGTATTGTGGGCGCACAGTACCACTCTGAGGCACGCCACTGAAGAAACGTAGTTTGCCTTGTGCTTTGGGATAGAAGCTATCATCCCTCTAGAAATCGATCTGTCCACTTTTAAATCAAAGTCTTTTGATACAGGGCACAACGACATAATGTTGGCCTTGGATCTGAATCTACTTAAGGAACGCTAGGATCGAGCTCTTGCACGCATGGTGCGATATCAACAACTCCTCGTAAAGTCATATAATCAGCGCGTGCAGCTACACCGTTATGCTCTCGGAGAATTGGTCCTCAAGAAAGTGCTTCCTTTTACTAAAAACCCAGTAGACGGAAAGTTAGGTCCCAATTGAGATGGCCCTTATCAGATTGATTCGATTGCTGGCACAGGGGCATATCGTCTTTCGAACATGACTGGCTAAAATCTACCATGACCCTGGAATTCGACCCACTTGCGTAAATTCTATCATTAAAACCAACTTGTACGATATGCCAGTTCATTTTTGTTTATACTGCTGTGCAAATGTGTATGCATCTATATAGTTACTCAACAATTCACTACGCCTTACACATTGCCGTCTCATTTAAATTTACAAATAAGCCTCCGAATTCAGAGCGCCTTTCGTGCTTGGCATGTTTGGCTGAATAAGCCTCCGAATTAGGAGTGCCTTTCATGCATGATCACATTTGGCCATCAAAAAGTCTCCGGATTCAGAGCACCCTTCGTGCTTGGCACGTTTGGCCAAATAAGCCACCAAATTCGAAGCGCCTTTCGTGCATGATCACGTTTGGCCATCAAAAAGACTCCAGATTCAAAGCACCCTTCGTGCTTGGCACGTTTGGCCGAATAAGCCTCCGAATTTGGAGCGCCTTTCGTACATGATCACATTTGGACATCAAAAAGACTCCGAATTCAGAGTGCCCTTCGTGTTTGGCAAGTTTGGTTTAATAATCCTCTAAATTCGGAGCGCTATTCCTGCATGATCACGTTTGGCCGAATAAATCCTCCGAATTTGGAGCGATATTCATGTGTGACCACTTTTGACCATCAAAAAGGCTCCGTATTTGGAGTGCCTTTTGTGCTTGGCACGTTTGGCCGAATAATTCTCCGAATTCGGAGCGCCCTTCATGCTTGGCACATTTGGCTGAATAAGTCTCCGAAAATGCGATTTTCTATCATAACAGTCAGTAAAAATACATCAGCGCGCTAAAAACGACAAGCATAAAACAAACAAGCAGAGTGTATTTATTTCAACGTGCAAATACATGGGTGCTAAAAATATATATATATATATATATATATATGTTTTTCTTGTTATTTAAGCCTTCTCCAAATCGGCCCCTTCTTTTTCGTCATCAGTCTTCTCAACGTCATAAGCTTCGAAGGGAAATTTGTAGCTTTGGAATAACGACGATGCAGAATCGATAACAATGGCTTGCAAAGCCTTGGTCCATCTGTGCTTAAAGCCACAGTTCTCGCATCGGCAAACGTCATCCGCTAACTTTTCTTTAGTTTTCGCAATGCCGATTTTTCAGCCGTCAAAGAAGCCTTCTTTATAGGCCCGTGTTCTTATTGCTTCTTTTGCGAACATTTTTGTCGTATCACGATCGATTATGGTATGATCAACCAGGCACTGGTTTACTCTGTCTATTACGACCGAGTTCGTTGCATCCGCCGATTGAGCCTTGGCGGCGTTGGCCTTTCTCAATTCATTCTCGGCCTTCTCCGCGTGGCATTCCAAGTCCCAAATATGCCTATCTTTCTGTTCAATTTCTCTTTTTGTGGCTCGAAGGTGCATGTCAATCTCATATGAGCTATAAAGTCCCTGACAGCTCCATGAATGCCCTCTCTAAAGATTTCATAGTCACCCCGTCCGATCATTGATTGTTGCACTTCGAGTGGAAACATTTGCTGAGTAAACTTGATTGCCACGTTCGGATCGTGAATAATTGAGTCCGCTTCGGTCATTGGTTTGTTTCCAATAAACACTGAAAAACTTAACAAGTGCGGTGTCCTGCTCGGTTCATTCCACGTTGAAGCAGGTGCACCCCTAGTTCTTGTGTTCCCTTGTTGCTGCACCCCCCTCCTTGGCGATCTTTCTACCTCGCCCCCTCTTGGGGACCTGCTTCGACGACAGGGGGATCGAGGCCTCTTTCACTCCTCCGACGCCATTTTCCCCATTCAAGAAGATTCGCCACCAGTTTCGTGGTTTATTTATGTGCCCAGATCATCTAACGTCTTTCCTTCCCCCCTATTGTTCAAGAATACCCTATTGGACATGGGAATCTTACCCCAATCGATGCAATGCTTTTTTCCTTCTTACATTTAGTTAAGTCTAAGAGCTTCCATTTAAAGAGGCCACGGGCCCCCCACACACCTGGCCACCATATATAGACACCCCACTTTTTACTGCCCTTAAGACTTGGGTGTTTTGTTCCAAACACCCGATGATGAAAGTTACACTGTGCAATCTTTTGAATTCTCAACGAAGAAATTTGGATTCAAACTCTAATCCCAAACCTTGCACCCCATTTTGGCCAAACTTTTTTAGACCTTAAAACCCTCCATTTCAAAATATCTTTTTCAAATGCTTCTACGATGTTCCGAGGCTCGCATTTCGTTTAAAACATTGCACTTTCGGTAAACCGAGTAAGGACAAAGTGGAGATACATGGAGGGGAGGTGAACTCCTTGAAAAATCTTTCAAAACATCTTAGTTATAGGTTTGGAGTTGAAGAAAATAGGAGGGGAGGGAAGAAAACTAGTTTAGGAAGATGTTGAGCATCAAACTGTTGAGAAAGAATGAGTAGTCTTCACTAAAATAGACATATCTCTTTTCACACTTAGAAGTTAGATGTGCAGCCACCACCATTGGAGCGGAAATTTCCAGGGCTTCAATTTAGACTCAAGAATGACCTAAAACCGAGTTTGGATGAAAGAAATATGCCGTTTGAAATTGGGCCTAAAATGTAGTCATTGAGACTCGACTGGGTCCATTGAGAACTGGCCGTGCCTCATTGAGGCCCGACCAAGCCTCAATGAAAATTTCTCCAGAATGTTTTTTTAGACCTTGTCTTATTTTTTTAGGCTCAGTCGTGCATTATTGAGGCCCGGTCGTGTGTTTTGAGGCCCGGCCGGGCCTCGGTGGTGCCAGACAAATAGCTGTTTGGAATTAAACAAATATCTTTGTTTGAAGATATTTTTGACCATTTTGGCTCAAATTCTATAAATAGGACCTCTTTCTTCAGGTTTTAAGGTTAGAAAAACCTTCCAAGAGGCTTAGACATTGATGAGTTATCCTTGAACCTCCTTGACCCTTCAAGCTTCTTTTCTTCTCCAAATCAACGTTCACCCTCTATACACCATTAAGCTTGGATTTGAAGCTTTCTTGTAGAGATTTCACAATATATTTTCAAAACCTAGAAGGTTAGAAAAATTTCCAAAAGCTTTGAAGAGCTAAATAGACCTCCTTCCATCTTCATTTCTTTTTTGACCCTCAAACCTTCTTTAGCTATACATACACGATACATACACTAGTAGAGCTGGTTCTTGGAGCTTTTTGTTGAGATTTCAAACTAAGTTTCATAAACTTGAGGGTGTTTGGAATCAAATTTGTTCATTAACCAAAGCTTTATCTCTTCAAGAGGTATAAGCTTGTCACCTTTTTCCTTGCTTTCATTTCCATCTTTTTCTTGTGTTTATACACTATTTTGGATTCATTCCAAGTGCTGAAACTTTGGGTTAAAGGGCTACCAAAGGTAGAGAGGTTTAACAACCTTTTTTGCACCTTATCCCATAGCTCATACCCCATGTTTTCCCACTCCTTTCTTTGGTTTACATGCTGATTTTTAGAGTTTAAAGAGGTTGAAAAACATGGTTTAAAGGTTTCAAAAGTAGAGAGGTTAGCCACCTCTCTTTGATTTTGCTTACTAGCGTTATTTCTCTTGCTTTTGTCTATCTTTTTGTGCTCTTTAAATACACTTTTAGCCATTGTTTTACGGCTATTTAGGGGCTGTTTTAATTTATTTAAATAGTTATGCTTTGAATACTTAGCTTGTTGTGTTGTAAGTCCTCATGGTTTTGGTTGTTTAGGCCTTAGACATCGAGTCATTCGAGTTGATAGCTTTTGATTACTACTTAATTTCCATGTTAAGGGCCTCATTTTAATAATCAACTTACCATTCATTTATTTCATTTGAGAGTTGTTTCAGTCAGTTGACAGTTATTCAAAACATGAATTAGAGATCTATGCTTAATGGCTTGATCTCTATAGAGGTTCATTGCCAATGGTGTAGTCTCTTTTCATGTTGAGAATTACTTTCCGTTTGACGCTTCTCTCCTTTTAGAGGACTTAATCATCACTTCGGACAAATGAACTAAAGAATGGAAATGACTAAAATAATTGGTTTAAAAGCAACCAACACACATAAAGAAAATGAGTCATCTTGCTTAGGCTTGGCTGGACGTTATGCCAAGTTTATCGAGTAAAGAGTGATCATGTTCTAATTCATGGCTTTTTGATGATTCTTGAAGCGTCTCTACCTCCCTCTTTGAGTTCACTCCATGATAAGAGGAAGGAGTGGTCATATTCATTACATTCATTGATTTTTGTCCAAAAGTGTATCTGAAATCATCAAGCAATCAATTCGTTCATTGATGGCTTTGGAAGCAATTCTAATCTTCTCTCGAGGCTTTCCCATGACAAAGAAGGAAGAAAGGGACAAACAGAGCTTGAATAACTCTGTCTACACTGTTTTCACTTCAGAACACAAAACAAAGTTTTTGCACAAAACTGAGGCATGACCGGCCTTTTCTATGCTCGGCCAGGCTTCATTGAGGGCTGATCGGCCCTCAAAGTTTGGTCAGCAGTGTATTTTTGCAAAAAATAGAGAGCAGTAGCTGAGGTGAAACAGAGCAAGCCTGGGGCAGACAGAGTTGTTCTCGAACATTGTGCATGTACATGTATGCAATCCTTGCGCATCGTCGCTTACATTATGATCGTTGTTGTAATTAATTAATTTAATATTGCTTATTGTAATTAGTCTCGTTAATTATAAATTATAGATTACAAATTTAAAATTACATATTAAATAAAAAATATAAATTATAAATTACAAGGGTAAAATAGTCTTCTGAACATTTATCATTATCCAGTCTGTCCAACCAAACATTGGATTCACTAAAAATAGTCATTTCCAGACATCTAATTCTATGAGAAAACAAATACAGGATACACATCCAATCCAACCAAATAATCCGGGGGATTCACAATCTCAGAATTTAAGTCGTTTTGGGATTTCAGGCCGCTCAAGCCACCGAAAATTCGAGCTACAAAACAGAACTGTTATATCAATCTTTAAAAAAAAAATAAAAAATTTACACTCTTTGTTCGATTTAGAATAATACTATATGTATTAATTAATGTGCACATTAGTGTATTAAGAAATGATGTGACATCATTTATATAATTTTGGGTATTTATAACTTGTATAATAAATGTGGTCATAATAATGTCATAACACTAGTGTGTATACTAATTGGTGCATGTAGCACCACCGTTCAATTTATATATTGCATAAATTACATTGATTTTATTAAAAAAATTAATTACATCAAGACCCCTTAATTATTAAAAAAATATTACTTTGACCATCTTATCTATTAACTTGTATATTTTGATATCCTCAACTATAAAAATGTATCAAAGTGATATTTAAAAGCGATGTATTTGCAATATTTTTATAATTGAGAGGGTTAATGTGTATAAATTCATAAATAAGACAGTCAAAGTAATACTTATTAATAGTTGATGGGTTTTTGTGTAATTAACCTAAAAATAAATTGCACTGATTTCATTTTTTTTTTTTTTGTGTGTGTTCATACCGTTGGAGTTTGAAAAAGGATGTACTGATGTGTTATCATTGTATCCATGGGTTCATATTCCAGAATAATCAATTATCAGTCTGATTGAATTTAACCCATAGAAAGGGATTCACTATCGAGACACTAATAAAATGCAACCACACTGATATCATTGATTCTCTCACATCGGTAAACAGTAATATTTAGGGCTATTTTGGGAACTTGGCTAAAAGCCACTTTTTTTGGTTAGTAGCAAAAGCCAAAAGTTGGCTTTTTTGGCTTTTTTTTCATTTGGCAAGTTGGTTTTTAGCCAACGGTAAAATTACAATTTTACCCCTCATGGGTCACAATGTGTTACATAGGTTCAGTTGTAAATATTTTAAATAAATGGGGGTAGTTTAGTCATTTTATTATGATTTGACATCATAAACAAATATTAACCAAAAAAGTCAAAAGTCACTTTTTACCAACTTCCCAAATCATTTGTCTAAAAAAGCCAAAAGCTTGGTTAAAAGCCAAAAAACTATTTTTTACCATCTTCTCAAAACAAGCCTTAATATTAAATTACTCAAGCATTAACAATTATTATAAGCAAAGAATATAAGATATGATTTGGTCTTTCATTCTAGTGGAGCGCATGATTTGGCAAGTCATGCTTGTAGTGAGAACGGTTGTTGTGGGTGAAACACAACACCTCCTGGTTGGTTACTTTCTGTGTTAAGGGATGATGGATGCCCTTTTGTTTCCGTACGTTTTTTTTTTTTTTACATTTCAATGAAATTCCTACAATTTTGGAATATATATATATATATATATATTCTAGTGGAGATTTGACGCACTGAACACTGTAAATAAATTTCCCATTGGGAGATTTATTTATAAGTGTGGGTTTATTATTTAATAAAATTTATAATAGTTAATAATATTTTTTATCAAATATTATTATAAAAATATCATTAATTGTTAATTTTTAATAACAGTTTAAAAATTTTAACAAAAAAAAATGTCACTAATTATAAATTTTAGCGACACTTAAAAAAATCGTCACAAATAACGTCATTAATTTTTAACTTTCAGTGACAGTTTAAAAAATTCATCACAGAAAAACATTACTAATTATAAGTTTTAGCGATAATTTATAAAAATCGTAACAAAAAAAGTCACTAATTGTCAATTTTTAGAGACATGTAAAAAATCGTCACAATTTTTTTTTTAATGACAATTTTACTATGACTTATTTTCAATAGAATTTAATAGAAATTAAGTCTAACTATTATGACATATTGACAATTTATCTTAAAATTTTCTGTCATGCTTACATTGACAAAGATTTAATTTAAATTTCACCAAACAACATGATGATTAGACGATTGTAGTGATGTTCAATGTCTTGAAAGATTTAAAAACTTTCAAATTTACCAAATGTAAAAAAAAAATTAACCATTAAAAACAGAGAGAGAGAGAAAAAAAAGATGATAATGTAAATTAATTAAATAAACAATCAAATTATAAGTAAAGTATATTAAGGGGTTGTTTGGGATGTCCTAAATAAGTGCACTTTTTGGACTAAAAAGTTGAAGAAAAAAATATGGTTCTTTGGGTGAACTTTTTGAATTTTTATGGAAAAATGTGTATTAAAAAATTGTGTAAATTAGTGTGTAGGTGTATAGGGAAAAATTAAAATTGGGAGTTGTGCAGCCGTAATTTTGGACTTTTGGTGAATAGTGATAACTTTTAAACTTTTTGAGTAATTTTTTTACTCCTTAACTTATTTTCAACTTGTCAAACTTAGCCTAAAATTACTCTTATCTAAGTTAAATTACCCCTAAAATAAAATAAAAAAATGAAAATCAAATCATGTATTTGATTTGTCGGAGACCACTATAATATAGCCATGAATGGCAGTTTATAAGAAAAAAACTACCACTAACTACCACCCAAATAATTACTGAGTGGGGAATACTGTTGTGTCCAAGGCACAATAATTATTGCTGTTGTCTTGTAGGAGATTGTCTCAAATGTTTTTTGATAATCTGAACCGTTCATATTGTAGGGCTCGTCGAGTAAATCATCTATGCTAAAAATCAAGTTGATTGGATATCTGTAGCACTATAATCAAAGCACATTTGTTTTTATAAAAAGTTAACATAACTTTCATAAATTTTTTAAAACAATTAGGACTTGATCATGGGATTATGAATATCCGATTAACTTGATTTTTTATATGAATAATATTCTTAACGAACCCTACAATAAAAACGGTTCAGATTATCGAAAAATACTTAGAAAAATCTCCCACAAGAAAGCAACAGTAACTATTGTACCTTGAGGCAGAGCAGTACCCCTATCCCATAACCTCCTACATCTTCATCTTTATTTTTACATTGCTGTATTTTCTCACGTCTTCAACCTTTAACTTCTCCTAACCTCAATAATTCTTTACTATTTTGTGTCCAAAAGTTTTGATTCTTTATTTTTTATAATAAAATTAAAGGCTCAACTATCATATTTTATAAACATCAAACATAATTATAAATAAAATGTTTTTTTTTTTTAACAAACAAAACATAATTTCATTTTTTTTAAAAGTATTAGCGGATTGAATTGGGCAGGGTAGCCTCTCATCCACTATTCGTCCAAACTTAGATATATTGAAAAAAATGCATATGTATCCGTTCACTCGGATTATTGAAACTATCTATTCTATGACAGATTGGTTTGGATCATTCAATTTTGACGGATTTTTAGTGAATGCTTGCCGACTCCTACAACAAGCAGTGACTAATGTTGGAGAGTAAAGTAATATGCATTCACATATTGTAGAACATAATATAATTATGCTACATCCATAAGACTCACTATATTTCTTCAAACTCAAGAGAAGTTAGTGTAATTTAGCCACAAATTTAACCAAGTATTAACTTTGATATATTGAAAAAAAATGCATATGTATCCGTTCACTCGGATTATTGAAACTATCTACTCAATGACAGATTGGTTTGGATCATTCAATTTTGACGGATTTTTAGTGAATGCTTGCCAACTCCTACAACAAGCAGTGACTAATGTTGGAGAGTAAAGTAATATGCATTCACATATTGTAGAACATAATATAATTATGCTACATCCATGAGACTCACTATATTTCTTCAAACTCAAGAGAAGTTAGTGTAATTTAGCCACAAATTTAACCAAGTATTATAAGGTCAATTGGAGACGGTCCAAGTCTCCGGTCCAATATCAAATTGGAGAGTATTGTTGGATTTTTATGATTTCATCATTAGACTCACATCAATAATTCAAACTGTTGAATGTGTAGAACTCGTTGAGTATTTCGTTCTTACAAAAAATTACGTTGATTGAATATAGATAGTAACTTAATCTGATCAAATTTGTATTAACGGTAATTATGATTTCAAAAATAAAATATTCATACAAATATAATTTTATCAAGTAATTATTAATATCCGATCAATACAATTTTTTCATAAAAATAAAATACTCGACGATTCATACATGGACCGTCGAGATGGGCTCAAAATGAGCCGGACTGAACCGTCCCCAGCGAAAGACAGTCCAAGCCCTACTATAAATAGTTCTTCTCCTTTTCGCCTGTTAAAGGCGGGAAAACGAAGAGAGAGAAACAGCGAGCGAAAAACAGAGAGAGAGATGGTGAGAGAGAGGTCGAGTAACGACGACTTGCATAGCTTGCTGGAAGCAATTACATCTTCAGATGTAAGCTTCTTTTCCACTCTTAATTGTTCTTTCATTTCTTAATCACTTTGATTAGCTCTTTTGTTGTAGCTTACACAAACACACAAGTATTTAGTAGATTTAATTGCACTAAATTAACACAGAAATTGAACTATCGTTTCACTTACGGATCGATTCATCGAAATCCCGGCAATCCGTATGCATTAATGGAGTTATGATTACTACTATGTTAGGGTTTTCAAGGAATTAATTCAAGCAGCTTCATTGTTTCTAATTCATCAAGCTTTTGTTTAATTCGATAGTTGCAATGAGAGTCATTTTTACAAAAAATTAATTTGAACTTCCATGCTTAAGCAGTTGTACCTTGAAAATTTTGTTTGATAAAACTTTTTATTTATTTTTCTAGCTCAAAACAAGCTCAAAAAGTTAACTTTTATGAAGTTGGGTTTAGATGTTTTTCTTAAGCTAGATTTTTTTAAGTTGCAAAGTTTTTCCAAACAACCTCTGAAAAGGTGTTTACTCGGTTTATGCATACTTTCATGCCAACCATGCAGATTTTGTCAATAAACACCCCCCCCCCTTTTTTCTTCAGGAAGCGCGATGGCAATGTGTGATAAAATACTATTAGTCATTTTGACCTTTTGTAGTATGGACTCATCTAAATGCAGTACAGTACAAACTGACGATAACCTCCTTTCTTCTTCGGGTTCAAATATTTCATAATTTGTTCTTAGGGTTGATATATTTCATGAAGTAAAACTGCGCTGTATTTTTTTGTCGTCTTAATTACCAAATTTTGTCTACAGATAATAAATTTCAGCTTTTGTGGACACTTCTTATTTTTAGAGAATGCTATCCTTGCCTTTTGAGTGTAGTAGTGCTATAGTAGTAAACTCTAATGGCCACTTTGTACTTATCTATTAAATTTGTGCTCACTAATCTACAATTCCTTCATTTCATAATCTGTTTTAAATACTTTCTGTAGTCATATTAATTTTATTCCGGTTTTCCTATGTACTTCTTTTGTTGTCTTTATGTCCATCAGACTTCATCAATTTGGACTTTGATGGGGAATTTAACAAATGTTACTGGGTACTGAAGTTTTTACAGTCGATCTTGTAGTCTATGGTGAATGGTATAACATTTGTGATACATAAAACTTTTTATCTTACAGGTTGTTGAGAGCCGCGTTCAACTTCTTATCAAACTCGAGGAGTTGGGGATATCTGAGAAATCTGAATTGGGTTCTCTTATTGAATCCCTAATAGTATCCAGCCAACTTTGTTTTGCAATTGTTTTTCATTTCATTCATTCTTTTTTATATAAATCTGAAATATAGTTGAGTTTGTGTCTTGCGTGATTGTTATGGTTAAAATGGGTAGTGTCCAGAATTTGGTTGTAAGCATGGGAGAAATTACAGTGGCTTATTGTATAGCAAAAATTCCAGTCTTGTATATCAACAGATTCTGTCGTCATAGTGGAATTGGGTGAAGATACTTCTTATAGGCATTCCCAAGTGACTTCGTTGTTATTGTGTCTAGTCCTTGCCTTGAAATTGATTTGAATATTATTGATTTTTCAAGATTGGGTCTATAACAATCTGAAAACGGGAAATTTCTGACTTGCAAAAACATGTTGATTTACTTACTGAGAAAGATTTTGCTTGTCACTTTTAAACTGATTTGTGACTGTAATATTCTTTTGAGTCTTTGCTTATCCTCTTTTTTTTTTTGGTGAGAGTATGCGGATGACCTGTTCGTGAAATTCCAAAATGGGGTTTGACTTAGAGAAATCATGATAGTCTGTTGGACTGGTTTCTAAACTAGTTTATCGGCATCCTTTGTTGTTGGTGGCAATGATTTGGTGTTACTTTTAGTTTTGAAAAATGAAGTTTCTTATATTTCATGTTTTATGCATAGGTTGTTCAATTTTTCTCTTTGTATGTTGTCCCTCAAAAGAGAGGTAAAGAGTTGTTCTTTGGTTAAGCCTCAAGGAAATTGGGAAAATCAGGATCGACCAAGCAAATCGTCACTTAAGTGTGTCACCTCTTTTGCTTACAGTGACAAGCTAGGTACCCTTGGCTTTGCCAATTGATACTCTACCTAAGCATGCTTCTCCTATGCCTCAATCCCTTGTCTCCACTGGTACCTTAATCCGCTCACGCTAGCCTAGATCAAGAGTAGGGCCTATGGATCCTCTCGAGGTTGGGCGTAAGGGGGTGCCTGAATGCTTCCTTGTGACGTATATGCTGGACCTTCAAGGGAATGCGGCTCAGTTAGAGCGATCAAGTGGCACTCATGTTCTGACCCTCGTATTTATAGAAAACCTCCTCATTCGGCAACTTGAACACTTTTGTTCACCACCTTTAGTTCTCCACTACTCCTACTATCTCTACCCCCTATTACCACATCAACTCTCACCCTGTCCACCTCAGATCTCTCCTTATTTTTCTAATCTAACTGTCTCAAACCTGTGTCATCACAAAATGTTTAAACTTTAGCAATTTGGCAATTTAATTTGTCTCCAAAAAATGATGTACTTTTTTATTTTTCTTCGGGCATGCCTGTGCACTTGTGTTGGGGGAAGGGGAGTTGGTCTCCTTGTACTCATCGTTTTCTCTCTAAATTTAGAATGCTGACTCATGGCTTCTTATATCTTCCCCTTATTATTATTATTCCTTTTTTGATAAACAATGAGATGAAGATGAATTAGTGGAAAAGAAGAAAAAAAGGCAAGTGATGTGGCACAAAGGGCGGATGTAAATGGGAAATAATTTGTTTTGTTCTTTCTATCAGTCCAAAGATCTTTTCTTATAGTCCTATTCTATTAGATAAAAGAAAGCTTCAGATTAGAACTAGTTTGTCATGTGCTGATCTCTTAATGATTGGAACAAAGATGCATGTGCTTGTGGTACACATTCTTTAGTGTGATAAATGACTAGATGATGCTGTGATCTGTGGCAACAAAGCCTTGCACATTGAACTCCTTTATTGTATAATCACCCACATTAATTGTCAAAGAGGAAGTTATCATTTTTCAGTGTGTAATATTCCTGCACACTGTTTGAGTGTTCTATATTTTTTGTCACAGTTCTTACCTTAACAGCTGACTAGATTTTCTGGGAAGACTTCACATGCTTGGACATTTCCCAGTGCATGTTAAATAAAACTATTTTGCATGTAGCTGCAAAATATCTTGAGTTAGACATATCAGGATGTCTACGGCACTTTATTTCTCTTGGTATCAAGGTACATTTCATTTCTATCCTCCGTCTACTTCATTAGGTTATCTGTACTTCTGTAACAGATGCTATATTTCAGTTTCTTGAAGTTATTAGAAATATGTGTTGGTGAATATCTTGAGTCTTACTTTTAGGCAAGCATATGGTGTGGAAAGCATTTGAAGATGACACTTATGTCGACTGAGGAGTCTCAAGAAGAACATTGCAATCTCTTTTTCCAGGTAAATGATATGTGATGTAAATTAATTACCTAATGAATTTTCTTAAGTGGGACTTTTCTTGAGTTATGAAGTCGTTTTACAGGATTGTGCAAAGAGAAGTATCAACATTGTT
The DNA here is from genome assembly GCF_004153795.1 of Camellia sinensis. Classification (NCBI taxonomy): domain Eukaryota; kingdom Viridiplantae; phylum Streptophyta; class Magnoliopsida; order Ericales; family Theaceae; genus Camellia; species Camellia sinensis. Next base: position 489,591 of record NW_021025693.1, read on the forward strand.
TTTCAGAATTCTTATTTGAAAACAAAATTATGCAGCTTGTAGAAACTTGCTAGCTGTAGGAAGAACCTAGTATTGGAATAAAAAAACCCTTAGTATGTTTCATTTGTGAGAACATGGACTTGCATTGTGCTGATTACATAAATGCTGATTTAACCGACATCTAGATTTTACTGCAATTGAATTGTAATCCAAATGCTGGAGGAAGGTTTAGAATTAGAAGGTTGAGTTTTTTTTTAATAAAAAACTACTAACATAGTTAATCAGTTTTGTAAAGGCTTTAAAATAATTTTTCCAGAATATTTGCCAAGGTCTTCTCAGAACTTTGAGACTTGTAGGTTTGGACCCTACAATGATGTGTCATTTTTATTTTTTCTTTACTTTTGAGTTTCCTTGCATTATTGATAAGTATTGATTTGACCATAGTCAAACTGGATGTTGAATTTCTTAAGGCTGTTATGTCACACCTGTTCACAGAGGATGGCAAGTCGCGACTTGTTTTGGTGGATTGGGACATTTTCTGAAAATGCTTCTGCATATATCATAACCTTTAATTAAAAGTCTTGTATCAAATTAAACTCTGTACTGTTAAAAATCATCAAAATATTTTTATTAGAGGAATCAAAACTGTATCCTGTGAGGGGCAAAAAAAAAAAACTTTCTTTCATCTGAATCTGTTTTAGATTAACATTTATTTAAGATACTTATTGTGCCTTTCGAGTCTTCTTTTCTGTTAATTATCTCTTTGGTACTCTTTCCAGTTGCCACAATTCTTGTGTTTGAAATATTTGTTATGGTGCAACTTTTCTTCTTGCAGTAGTCTCTGCATTTTTGCTTTGATTTCTGAAACTCTACAAGACGTGGCATTAAATTCTCTGCACCAAAGCATGCCAACTGTCTTAAAGCAATATTTCCCTGACAACTGTGAATTTTTCTTTTGCAGTTGCTTGTGGATCTGTTGAGGTACACTGCTGCTAGTTTTTCAGCTTTAGCAAGATATCCTGTTTTAGACGACAAGGAGTTGATGGTTACAGTTGAGAAATTCACATTTGAACTGTTAAATCTGACAAATAGTTCAATATCAGAAATCAAGGTATTGAATGTTTTATTTATGTTTGCTCTGCCAGTTATGATGTAGCCTTCACTTAAGAGAGCTATCTATAATATATTGTTTTATCCAGCAAATCAATTTGAGGTAAATCATGTATGAAATTACAATGAGTTCCATAAAACTGTTGTTAGCAATAAGGCAACCATTAATTTCATCCTTATTTTGGTTAATCACGTATATGTATATATATATTTTGATAACTTGGTATCCGGCCCATTGGACCGACGAATCCGGAGGACCAATCCGACCATCCCCTTGTGACGACCCCAATTAAAGTCCGGGCATAAGTCCTGTATAGACTGGCCCTAAGAAATTGTTTGCACAGAGGAAGTTTTGAACTTAAAATCTTTGAGGGAACACACCCCCAAGTCCCAAGCCTTAACCACCAAGCCAACCCCTTGGGATTAGTTAATCACATATGAAGTCACAAATTAGTAAGTTCCATACAATTGTTTTAGAAATAAGGCAACCCTTCTTCACATCTAAATTTTGTGTAAATGGTATGGTGTAAAAAGTTTACAGTTTGCTTCATGACCTAATGAGTTAGTATGAAGCATGGGTACTTCCACAAACATGCCATACCCGTGCCAGATACTTACCGGCGTATGGTATTTTATATGGTATTTCTGCATATGTACCGGATACATGAAACATGTACCCAAATTTTTCTTTTTAATTTTTGACGTATCCAGACATACCTAATATATATCCAAGTCGTATCGTACCTCAGTCGAAGCAATATTTTCTTCTATTATAGGGATAAAATTCCTTTCGCTAGAATTCTTTTTTATTTTTAATTTTATACTTAGTATGATCTTAAAACTAAGCTATAGTCTATTTATCAAAAAAAATAATAATAATAATAAATTAAGCTATAGTCTGCAAGTTGTTTAATATAATGGCATTTAATTTTGGTTTATACGTTTATTTTCGGCACTAAATGTTAATTGTAGGTTGGATCTTAACAAATCGAACAATTTAATCAATTTTTGCATTACTTCAAATTAAAAATAAATATTTTTTTTATAAATGTACCAAGCGTATCCGTATCCATATCCCACTTTTTTAAATTTTACCATATCGGCGTACTCGTATCGTACTAGTACCAGTACTTGTACCCGTACCTATGCTTCATAAGTTTTTTGTGTGTAAATGGTGTGGTGTAAATAGTTTACAGTTTGCTTCATGACCTAATGAGTTAGTGTGAAGTATGGGTACTTCCACAAACATGTCATACTCGTATTGGGTACTTACTGGTGTTTGATTCTTTGTATGGTATTTCTACATACATACCGGGTACACAAAACATGTATCCAAATTTTTTTTTTTAATTTTTGACATATCGTATCTCAGTTGAAATAATGTTTTCTTCTACTACAGAGATAAAATTCCTTTCACTAGAATTCTTTTTATTTTTAGTTTTATACTTGTATGATTTTAAAATTAAGTTATGGTTTGCAAGTTATTTAATATAATGACATTTAATTTTGGTTTATACTTTTATTTTCGGCATTAAATGTTAATTGTAGGTTGGATCTTAACAAATCAAACTATTTAATCAATGTTTGCATTACTCCAAATTAAAAATAAATATTTGGATTTTACCGTATCGGCGTATCTTATTTTTTTTGGATTTTACCGTATCAGCATACCCGTATCCGTACCTGTACCTGTGCTTCATAAGTTTTTTGTGAATTGTGCAACTTCGAGTTTAAAAAGCTAGTGTTAAGAGAACCAGCCAAGCCAAGCTGAACTCTGGGCCATTTAAGATTGGCTCATCAAACTCACTAGTCTAAGATCATGTTCAGGCTCAGCTGAAGTTTCTACAGAGCGTAGAGAAGCATGTTCAGCTTCAGCTTACCGAAGTATAACTAACAACCTGAGCATGAGGTTCATATCGTTCGGATAAAAGAATATATTCCAAATTGAATGAAAAAGAGTGGGGATGCGATCACTGTCCAAATAAAAGAAGCAAATGCTGTTGTTTTGTTATAACATGATATCCAGTTATTTTTCTAATACCCAAACCCTGAATATATTGCTTGTTTCATCAACTTCACGCATCGAACTTCGGTCCTAAACTCTAATTTGAGCTAAGAACTGACAAATCCCAACTGAGATATTTCTGGATGTACTAGCTACCTTGGGTTGGCTCTGCTCAGTTTACTACCTGCCGAGATGCTTATATTCAACTATATAAGAGCATATTAAACCTAGTTTGGCTGAGGTAGTGTGAAGCGAAGTCTCACATCATCTAGGTACTAAAGTAATTGGAAGCATGTAACTGTGAGGGCACCCTTACCTCAATAACTAACTTTTGAGGTTGAGTTCTACCCAAGACTATATAACATGGTATTAGAACCGGAGTACCAAGGATGGTTAGGGTGTGTATCCATGGCCTGCACACCGCATGTGTTGCCGAGTGAGCACATTGGGTGTGAGGGAGGACGTGAAGCGAAGTCCTTCATCACCTATGTACTAAAGTAATTCGAAGTATATAACCGTGAGGGCACCCTCACCTCAATAGTGTTGAGTTCTACCCAAGACTATGTACCAGGTGGAACAAAGGTAAGTCCATTAAAAGGTATATTGAAGGAGTTTATTGCTTATTCATGTTTATTTGCAGTTGTGCACTTTGAGCTGTAACTGCAATTTTTTTGTAATATTATAAACAAGTTTGTATCTGTAATGTGGGAGTATATCTCTAGTGTGAGTAGATCTATAGACACACATACATATTTATGGGTATGGTATATGACAATATATCTATGTATGTTTGTATGTATGGATATATGTATGTGTAAATGTCTGAAATGGATTCTGAGCTATCTTGTAATATTTATATGATGTCAGTTCAAGTTGGTGGAGATAGTATTCATTTTAAAGGCTCTATTTAAGTCTCGATATTTGCAGAGTTTTCAGTTGACTGAAACTATAAGGATTTTTACAATTATTGCATTCTAATTTGTTCTAGATATAATCTTATACAGCTAGAAACAGATTAACATTTGTCGAATCTTTGGGCATACAACCTAGCACTTATCTGAAGTTAGATGTATAATTTTAGATTTAAGTGTGAAAGAGGCTATCCTGTCTAGACTCTTCATTATTGATCCGACAATATAATTGGCACTTGTCATCACTCGCTAACCATGCTCCTTTGTCATTATTAAACAGAGAATTCATGAATTTGGTTCGGAAGTACTGAAAGTGGGACAGCAGGTCCTTGATGCTGTCATACGTCTATGCAGGGTGTATTCCAATGCTGTAAACTGGGATTTCCTTGATGCAAGAACTGAGAAAGATAAAAATGGCTCAGATTGTGAAGAGGCTGATAAAGCGAATCATGTTATCAGCATAGCAAAATGCACTGTAAAACAATTGTGTGAATTGGGAGTCCTAGCAGCTAATGATGGTGGGAGTCTAGTGAGTGTGCTTAATTTGTCATGGAAAGGTGTGGTAACACTGCTTCAGCTTGGGAAGGGGGCTTTAGCCATAAAATTGGATGTGGCAAACATTATTCTGACTCTAATTTCACTGGCCAATGAATCTTTGAGATGTGCAGCTGAAACTTGGTCTTCTTTGCTAACAGAAACAGTTTCTGTGCAAGAAGCAAAAAGGATATTCCTTCCTGTAAAATTTTATCTGATTAATGCAGTAAGAATATCCTCCCAATACCCATGCCAGGCATTTTCAGCATTCAAAGATATAACACTCTGTGTCTTGATGATCTCCACGTTTAGAATCTTATTGAGTAAAGAAGAACTTTTGAAATCTGCGAGTGAAGTATTGGCAGATCTCTTGGAACCTGCATCCTTCCATTTACTGAACTCTTTATTAAATTCAGCTCAACTGAAACAAGAGGACAAGTTCCAAATTCTGGACTGGTTGTTCCATGATGAAGATGATTCAAATTTTATCCCTGGAGATCCAAGTAATATCCATAGAACTTCTAAGATGGATGCTATCTTCTCTATAAGTAGTGACAATATGCATGGGGAAAAAGTATTATTGCTTGGTCGGATTGCCTTATTTCTTAATCTTCTGAAAACTGCTCCTGATCTTGAAGATGATGTAAGACTTGGGATCACTAGAAAGCTTGGGTGGCTTCTAAATATTTTAGCCGATGAAGAGGTGTATTCTTGGTGTCTTATTTTGCAAATTCCTATACTATGTGGTTCTGGTAAAACTCCAGAGCTAGCTTATCAACCTATGTTCTTTTCTATTCTGCATGCACTGAAAACCTTCATGATTGTCGTCTCTTCAAGTTTAGCTTGGAGGGAAATGGAGACTTTCCTTCTCGAAAATTTCTTCCATCCTCACTTCCTTTGCTGGGAGATTGTTATGGATCTTTGGTGCTTTATGGTGCGGCATGCTGAGGTAGAAATGGTGAATGCCATTATTGATAAACTTTGCTTACTATTGAGGTCTGTGGCATCTTCAGAATCGGTTCTGATTCCTGGTAGTGCTCTACGAAAAATCGCAAGATCAATTTGCATGCTTCTCACATATGTTTCACAATCTACAGTAGATCAAGTCTACAGTGAAATTGTTGGCAGTAACAGATCTCAGTCGTCATCCATTCTGTTTGTAGCGTTGCTCATGGAAGGATTCCCGCTAAATTTGCTTTCTGATAGAATGAAAAGTATTGCTACAAAAAGAATTTTAATTGAATACTTCGAGTTCATGGAGAGCTTTGATGATGTATCAATTAGAGGGTGTGGTTCTGGTGTGTTTGGTGCACCAGTGTTTGCTCTGTCTGCTTCCCTGCGGTCTCTGTAAGTAATGAATTCCTTTACATATGACCGATGAACTTTTACATGTAAAAGTAAAAATCGACTCCGTGGAATCAATGATGACTAAATAATCATGTTTAAGGATAGGTCTTAAATTGAATGCCAGTAACTGACATTAAATTATTCAGTCTGTAATGAGCAATAATTTGTTGAGATACTAAGAATGACAACTATTGGCATGCAAAATTCAATGGTTATTTGCAAGACACCATTTCACAACTGATTTTCCATCTTATCTCCCATGCTCAAACATGTCAACATTTTTTTTCATTTTTCTTTTTGCTCCAGTTATTTTCTCAAAATTCTTGCTGAGTTAGTCATAAATCTTAGCTTGTAAACCATCAAAGGCCTCATATTATTCCCATTTTAAACATTTCTTAGTAAATTTGTCACTGCTCTCCCCATAGTAACAATTTTAACAGAGGGCCTTCTCATATGTTTTCTAGTCAGGACAGCATATCTGATATTGACATGAAGACCCTGAGATTTCTAGTTGTTGTTATTCGTAGCTATGGAAATACAGTGGATAACGTAATGAAAGACCATTATCGTAAGCTTCTGAGTGAAACTCTAGGAATCATCTCAAATGTGAAGCATCTATATGCATCAGACGGGATGGAAGAAGTCATTTTGGAGCTTCGTAATCTTTTTATCTCTGGGCCTGTGGTCTCAGATACTCGACTGTATCAATGCAAACCAAGCCTTGCCACTTTCATGGCTGGCCTTGGTCATATTGAATTGGCAGAGAATGATAATAGTACAAAGAGCTCAGCTGTATGGGAGTTGTACCACATTTTATTCAGAGAGCAGCACTGGGCATTTGTTCATTTGGCAATCACAGCCTTTGGATATTTCGCCGCCCGTACTTCTTGCGTTCAGCTCTGGAGATTTGTGCCACAAAATGCAGCTCTTTCATTTGATTTAGAGTCAGGGAATGAGGCAAACGAAGAGAGATTTATGTCTGAGTTGAAGACATTTCTGGAGAAGGAAATGGCTCTTCTTACAGTGATACCTAGCACTGATCAACTTCAATTGCTTGTAAAGGAAGGTCTGAAGCTAAAAGAAATGATTCGGAAATGTCAAACTATTGATCTGGGTGTTATAGAAAATGAAACCATGGAGATTGACGTTGAAAACCAAGCCAATAAAAGACGGAAACTTCCTGATGGAATTAACCAAGGGGTGGAATTGCTGCAGAGCGGTTTGAAAATTATTTGTGATGCTCTTCCTCATTTGCAGCAAAATCATTTTGACTGCTCTGAGCTTCATGACAAGTTCTTGATTCACTTTTCACACCTTGAAGATGAGATTGGCCATTTAGTTGGCCTAGCTGGTACCAGCTAATCACTGTTTTCAGCCCATACTGGAGAACATTCAAATATGCTGAACAACTGAAAACTGGTATATATAAAGGTACGAGTATATTTCTGGTTTTCATTAACAGTAACACTAATGGATTTGTACTGGAATATACTGTTCATTGTGTTTTGTATTGCATTTGAACATACCCACATTGGTTGTAGAAGAATTAGCCATTACCATAGTCCCCTAGCTCTCTGTGCAGACATGGAAAAGAACATAGAATCCCTATATCGGCATTTTCTCAAATAATGCTAGGGAGAAAGAATTCGCCTGTTTAGAGAAAAAAAATAAAAATAAAGGAAACCACCATGGATTAATTAGAAATTAGAAACACAGACTGCTTCATTTTCATGTGGTATTCAAACAGCCTTTCTTCTACAAATTACTTTTGTAGCCACTGGCACAATTACTGATGGCCTCCTACTGCCTGTTCCTTTTATTTGGCCAAGTGCATGGCCTATTTCAAAATCTCTATTTTGAGCATTTAGTCGAAATTGGAAGTTGTTTGTGTTTGATAAGCTTTTGGTCTATGTTACATGAACTAAGGTACAGGTGCAGGGTTTAGACGTGGATCCCATCAAATCTCAAATTTAAGGATGAGCAGCGGACTCAACAAAAAAGGGTTATATTTTTATATTTTTAATTTATCATGTGAGATAAAATTATGCTATATGTGACATACAATGTCAAAAATGCATTTTATAACAATTATATAACAATATATACATGTAAGATAGTGTTAAATATAAATATATTAGAAGCGTCCGAGGAAAGTATCAAACACATATTGCACATTTTTATCCAAATGTCGAGTGTCCGACACGAGTAAATTGATTTATTTTGAAGAGTCCATATATCATAGTTTCTGCTTTGCATGCAGTGTGAATTTTCCTTTTTTTTTTTTTTTTTTTTGGGTGTAAACTTTGAATATTGTGGGAGATAAGGGAGAAGTGTTCTTGTAAATCAAGTCATCGTGTTGTCAAGAAAGAATTTATTTAGAAGTCTCTTAATTTTTGCATCAAGCTATGAAAAATATATTCCTTGGTGATAACGTTACTCCATTACCTTGAGTAAGGTTTTGTCATTGCAGATCAATATTTTTTATTCCGCTATGCTACTGAGAGGAGAAAAAAAAACACACACACAGAGGAAAGTGGAATAATAGACAAAAGGGGATGTAGTTTTTTCTTTTTTTTGTCCTTGGACTCTCTGTGTTTGGTTTCTCTCTAAGTACCCATTTCAGATTCTCTATCAATTTTCTCTTTCTACAACACCCTTTTTTTCCTTTATTTGAGAGAAAGGTAGAACAATGAGGTCATCAGTTCGCAAGGATGTGAAAAATATTTGGTTGGTTATAAACTTTGGTAATTAATTGTAAAGTTGCTTTACCTCCATAGTTAAAATTAGATGTGTCCACAAGGCCTTTCACAGATGAAATGATTATATGCTTTTTTATGTATTAAATTAAATATGCATGGTACTAGATTTGTGGGTTTTATTATTATTATTGATTGTACCTATGGTCCTCTCTCCCATATCAAGGAACCTTACCATGTAAAATCGAGAGCTATGAAGAACATGAATCAACTTATCATATAAAAGAGATTTAGAAATACTGTAGATAAAACTGTGCATATAGTAACCTCCCTTAACTATTATTTATTGAAAAATGTTAGAGATCTCAAAAATTTTATCAAAATTTTCACCAAATGTCTTACACTAGGTAAGTTCTACATTTATGTGAGACATTTGGTACAAATTTTGATAAAATTTTTGGGATCTCTACCATTACTCTCATTTATTTATCCTCATTACATACAAACCATATTTGATGATCTCATTGTCCTATGTGGCTATCTGAATTTCATGTTTTTCAGCAATTCATTAATGACACATCAGATAGTATCGAAAATTGTCACGATACCATTTTTGTTTAATTTTTGAGACAACTCATGTTTTTTGTTTTTCTTTTTTCTTTGGGCAATGTATTGATGTCTCATTTCTTTAAATACACAATTTTATGAGTAGCTAAAAACGTTGAAGGGTTACCGTATTCATTCCTAAATTACAGAGATTTCATAGACTACCCGCCTATTTAAAGAAATGAAACACCATTACATTGCCCTACCATTACCCTAACATCAGCCCCCAAAAAACAAAAAAACATGGGTTGCCTAAAAAATTATATTCTTATGCTTGCCTTGGCACTGACCATGTACTAGTGCTCAACAGTGGAGTCGCTTACCTTAGCTTGGGGTATTGTGAGCATCCTCTATGAAATCCCAGGTACACTGACTGCCCATTGGTCATCACCAGGCAACGATCTTTGGCACGAAAAGCATTCCTTACGCGGGTTATTTCACCTGGAATGTGAACATAGTCGTCGGCAAAGATGAAGCTTACTACTGTGACCTGACATCAGGAAGTATGCACGGCCAGTTTGATTTGTTTGACAGCAAAAGAGACGAGTAGCGAAAGGTGTGGTATTAAGAATTTCAAGTGCTTTTGGAAGGTGAGAGAGGATGGTTTATACTTTTTCTTGACTAGTAGGAATGAGTATGTGTTACAGTACAAGTGGCAATAGTAGTGAAGATTGTGTGTAGAAGTTAGAACTTTATATGCGTGGAAATGGTTCTGCATGGTTTGTTAAGTTGATGCAGCTCTAGCATTTTTCTATTTTTAGAAGTAAAAATAAGTCATTTATTTTATATTATACCTTGTTTGTCTGGCACCTATGAAGCATGGATGCTTTGAAAAACATGTTGTACCTGTACCAAATACTTCCAAGCATATGGTACGTATGTATTGGATACACGAAACAAGTATTTAAAATTTTTTTCTTAATTTTTGGCATACCAGACATATTTAGTATATACTCAAGTCATACCGTTCTTCAATTGAAATAATATTTTCTTCTATTACAGAGGTAAAATTTATTTCACTAGACTTTTTTTTTTTTTTTTTTAGTTGTATGCTTACATAATTTTAAAATTAAACTATGGTTTATAAGTTATTTGATATATTGACATTTAATTTTGATTTATACCTTACTTTGGAAATAAATGTTAATTATAGATTGGATTTTAACAAATTAAACCATTTAATTAATTTTTACAGTATTCTAAATTAAAAATAAATATTTTTTTATAAGCATAATAAGCCGTATCTGTATTTTATTTTTTTTTGAATTTTACTGTATCTATGTACTCGTATTGTACCAATATTAATATTTGTATACGTACTCGTACTTCATAGTCTGGCACAAAAAATAAGAATTTAAAATAATATAGGGAAAATTGGTCTAGGGTTCCTCTTCCACTTTTCGTAATGGAAAAGATCCACAAAATTATTTTTTGATGTCTAAGGTCCTTAAACATATATCAGAGAAATTTGACTCATTGTGTCAACTGTACTCTCTCTCTCTTCTCCTCTCACCCACTGTCTTCCAGATCCAAGGTAACAAGCTCTGTTCCTCCACCCTCCTTTACGACCTCTTCCTCAGCAAGCTCTGCTCTGGTCCTGTTGCCAGTGCTACGTATTCTGGTCTGCATTAATTGAAATACATCATCGCCCTTCCGACACTCTCTCTTCCATCGTTGACACCATTTACGCTGGTCTCATCTCCGTCGATCAGATTAAGGATGCCAATTCCATCTCCGACCCTTCTCTGCTCGATATCGGTCAGACCCTTGTTGTTCCTCTTCCTTGTACTTGTTTCAATGGGACTGATAATTCATTGCCCGCCATTTATGTCTTATGTTGTCCAATCCCTGGATATTATGGCTGGGATTGCCTCCAGGTATTCCACTTCTATTACTGATCTTATGACTGTCAATTCGTTAGGGAGTGTAGCTATTGATACTGGTGACATTCTCGTTATTCCATTATCTGATAATTCACTTTAATCTTCTTATTACACCATTACTTTATTTTTTGAGATTTTGGATGTAAATGAAAAAACATAATAGGAGCAGAGAGAGTTAAAGCACATTATGAAAACACATTTGATAAATTTCGAAGTCAGAGAAATTTGATTAAAACACATTCCGAAGTCAGAGAAATTCAAAATTTCTCTAGGTTGAGAATTTCTTTGGTAATTTAGCTCACAGAATATCTATTTCGATTATTTTTTTTCATTTGAATTGAATTTTCTCTAGGTTGAGAATTTTCTCTGGGTTAAAAATTTCTCTGGAGAAAATTCATGACCTTAGATCACACTTTGGGGTCATTCCACAAGATCCAACTCTTTTTTGTGGGTCTGTGAGATTCAATCTAGACCCCTTATCAGAACACACTAATAAGGAAATATGGGAGGTAAGATTTCTAGATCTAACTAGAGCTAAAAGACTAAATTTTGACTGTTCTACTAACACCAAAAAAAAAAAAGGGTCATAAAACTACTATTCTAAGTGGTTATACATGTTCTTAAATTGTTATACTAATTAGCTGTGGATCAGAAATACTAATCACTAAGGGCGTGTTTGATTCGTGGGATTGGAGGGGGGGACTATCCACTATTTGGATTACAATCCAAATAATGCTCCTTATCCGTCATTTGATTTTTTTTTAGTCTGGCGGACTCCATGTCCGGCCGGACTCCATGTCCCCCATATGGGGGACTATCCTGTCCTGGGGGAGGGGGTGGGATTGTTTTGGAGGGACTAATCACTGTTTGGATTAGATGCGAAAATGACAATTTTGACCCTCTACTATTTAATTATGTATTATATTTAATAAAATTTAATAAAATTTAAATGTCTCAATTTAAAAATAAAATAATTTTATTTAACTTTTTATTAATGTTTTATTTATTTAATTTTTTAAAATAATTTTTTATAGATATTTTATTGATGTTTTATTTTAAAATTTTGTTTATGTTTTATTTAATTTCATTATTTAAATTTAATAGATGTTTTAATAGATGTTTTATTTAAACAATTAAATGTTTAATTTCAACAATAAATAATTTCATTTATTTAAATTATGTTTTATTTAAACATTTAAACATTTGTACATCAACATGTTTATTAAATTATTTCAACATCTGTACATCAACATGTATATTTATTTAACATCTATTAAATTATGTTTTAATACATCAACATTTGATTACATCTACATTTGTTAATTGTTAATTACATCAACATTTGTTAATTGTTTAAACATAATCTATACATCAACATTTATTTAATTGTTAATTGTTA